>JAEAOA010000993.1:380000-738633 GCA_016746295.1 Potamilus streckersoni | reverse complement strand
CCAGAATGTCTTGATAGTATAATCGATAAGTCTAGAAAACATATTGATGCTGACGAGGAGTACATTATTGAATGGTCAAAAAAAAATATTTAATCAACGAAATAGTGAAGCAAAGGATTTCGGCCGAAGAATAATCGGTAAATTTACACAAGGTGGAAAAAATTCAACTTTAAAAGACAATCCTCGCGATTGATTATAGATGATGCCGAATACGACTTCGTTATTAAAGATGCAGTAGAGAAAAATAGATACGCAAATTGTAAAACAGCCTTCTTGTCCAATAAAACAAAGTTAGGTAGAATTGTTACTTACAGTGATGGAGAAAGCTCTGCATATCTACATTTGAGAGCTTCTATGCTGGGTTATGCATCTATCAATTTATTTGCAATGATAAATAGATTTCCTAGTATAGCAGTTAGAGTTGCAATTGATTCAATGTATGTCGATAAAAAATATATCAAAGAGGTAACTAAATTTACTAATAGCGAAGAGACTTGGGGAACATGGCGAATTAAACGTGAAATACAATGCGATTATTCTGAATCAGCAGACGTTGAGATTAAAAGCAGTTACCTGAAGAACGATAATTCTATCAGTGAAAAATCCGAAGGATTTTCTATGTCTAAAGCACCACCAATATCAGATCCAATTTGTAGATATAAAACAGTTTATTTAAACGGTTGTGGTGGATCTGGAAAGACAACACGTATGATAGAATTATATCGAGAGAGAACGTCCATGATTGTACTCACACCAACTCATAGACTAGCGAGAGAGATCAAACAACGAAATGTTGAAGCTTGCACTTATCATAGATTTTTTCGATACAAGGGTGATGCTTGGACTCCTGAGCGAATGGGTGAGAAATTTATTCCAGCGGTTATTATTTGGGATGAAGCATGTACTGTTTCAGAAGATGTATTAAAAATGTTTCTTGATTGGTTATTGCAAAATAATACAAAAGTTATATTGTGCGGCGATCATGGTCAACCACCACCATTTGTTGGTAGAAGTCCACATAATTGGTTAAAAGGATCTGTTGATTATTACGAAGAAATTGATACTGACTATAGAGCACTCGATGAGCAGTTACGTGAGTTTAAAAAACTAATTAGATTACAACCCGATAGAATTCAATGTGAAGTAGCGCGTGAAATAATTTCTGAAACACCTATGAATGATTTTTCGGAAACATGGAGACCAAATGATTTTGTAGTAGCAAGGAGAAAGATAGTCAGAGACGCACTTCAGAAAAAGTTGTTTGAGCTACACAAGAAAAAATTCCCAACGTTTCCAGTACCGTTGTGTTATAGACCATTGGATACACGAAAGCAGAATATTGAAGTTGAAATTCCAGGCCAGACGGAGAAACAGATTCTAGTGTTAAATGATATTGTGCTAGTTGATATCAATACTGTAGAAGATGCATTATGCGCTGATAAATCACCATGGACGCTTGGTTATGTAACAACAATACACCTGTCACAAGGATTAACCATCACGGATACAATTGTTTGGATAGTTGATAATCGCATTGAATGGTCAAATTTAGTCTATCTCGCAGTGTCCAGAGTACGACGAATAAATCAACTACGAAGGATTGTTTTCGATGATGATTTTAATGCAAACGATGACAACACTGATATTAGCATCATTAATAAAAAACTCTCTGGTTACAAACAGCAGGACAGAAAAAAACAACGAGAATTTGATATTGATGCTGAAGTAATAATCGCATTAAAAGAACAACAGAATAATCACTGCGCCAGTTGCAATTGTATAATGCACTGGCAGTATTCGGATAAAGACCCTCGACAATTCACCGTAGACAGAAAAAATAACAGTCTTGGTCATGTCAGAAACAATGTGATGTTGACCTGTCTTGAGTGTAATAGACGTAACGGAGCTAGTTAAGACCATGTGACGGTAATTGAGTATCGTCCGGAATGACTTGTAGTTGTTCACGTGTAAAACCACGCTGAGGTGCAGTTGAATCCAATCTGTAGATTGGAGGTCTACCAGTTGATCGCGTTATGGTTGAAATTTTATGCGTAGTAACACTCCATATAGGATCAGTAGCTCTTCTTTTACCACCTTCAAGCTCTCCTGGTTCGTATAAATATCTCACAGTAACATCACCGAGAAGTGGCTGAGTACTAACCCGCTGTGGTTGTTCGGGTATATATTTTTTTTATTGCAATATTTGGTTTCATATTAATAGTTCGAGTAATCGCGTTATTTAACGCTGCAACTACACTCGGTAACCTTTGGACCCATTCACGAGATCGTTTTTCTTCGATGAATTCTTTTGCATATTGATATCCAAATAACCGTTCTGCAAGAGTTCGATTAAATCGTTCTACAATTGCCTGATCACGATGTAACGCAGTATGTCCCCGTCGTATTGTAACATTATGAGTTTTCATTGTTGATAGAACAGCACTTTGAAACGCTTTGCCAGGATCAAGTTGTAATAGATTTGGCCATTTTAGAGGACCTCGTCTATAAATCCTTTCAAATGCAGAAACAACTTCAGAAGCTGACTTTGTTTTCAATGGTTCTGCTTGTTTAAATCGACTCGCAATATCAACTACAGTTAGCGCGTATTTGTAACCATGGTCATGTGGTAAAAACAATAAATCAGCCTGATGAACTTCAATGGGTACGGTAACATCAAAATAAGAATAATTAATTTGTTTAGGCGGTGGTAGATAAATTTGCCATATAGCTTGTTTGGATAACCAATCTTTTGCAGTGGACTTTTTCACTTTTGCAACGTTAGCGAGTTTACTGATTGCTGCTTTACCCTTCCAGTATCCTTTCGGAGAATAATAAATAGATTCCATACTATAAAAACACTGGTGTTTTTAATTACCATCACCTAACACTAATTTGCCTTTCATAGCTGATTTGACCAACCATGAAGCCAATTTTTCTTTGAAGGATTTATCGGGAATAGCATTTAACGCATGAATTAATTTTACATCCGCAAGATGTCTTTGTTGCAAATTATTGCTTTTATATGCAACATCATGAGCATGACATGCCTTATCAATAGCATTTATCGGATACTCACCAGGCCGGGGCTGATTTTGATCATCAAGTCTGATATCTAATCTCGTTCCGGGACCACAGTAACTATATCCTGGAAGGTGTTTTTCTCCGGGGTATTTTGCCCATGGGGTTCCGGGGAGTTTTCCAAGTTTTGCGGCAATATCACCTCCGAGTTGCTTTTTTTTAAAAATCGAAATTTTTTTGTACCACATGTTACACACTTACCAGTAAGCGCTAGTCTATTGTTTTTAGTTGTAATGGTTGTCTGATCGGTTGTATCAGTACGCTGTTTACATTTAACACAATATAGATCCATAATTTATATATAGCGTTATGAATATAATTGATTTTTCAGCGACTAAAAAAAGAGAACCGGTAAAACACCACGCAGCGCTTCCGAATTTTGTCCGCGCGATTTTAATTGGATTATCTGGATCGGGTAAAACACAATTGCTGCTTAATTTGATAATGCGATTTATGAAGTGGGATAAATTATATTTAGTTGCCCAATCCGTAGATGATCAACGGTGCTATGAAGTGCTTAAAGATTATAATGAAAATGCATCAGAAATTAAAGGTGAAAGTGTAATTGACTTTATTACTGATATTAATGATGCACCATCAGTAGAAGATCTCGATGGAGACATAAACAATCTTGTAGTGTACGATGATGTGATGTTAGATAATCAAAAGAACCCTGCTAGAATATTTTCACGAGGTAGGCATAAAAACACTGATGTGATATATGTCACTCAACGATACACTCAAATTCCTAAAGTTATTCGCGATAACTGCAATATTCTTGCTGTATTCAATGGCGTTGATACACATACGCTACGAAATATTTGGCAGACATGGTGTTCCGATATGGACTTCAATGGATTTAAAAATTACTTTAGTCATGCTCAGTCAGTCCCATATGGATTTATAACAATAAATTTACACGACCCTCGGGCACGATATCGTATTGGACTTGATCAAATATTTGGTTAAATAATTTGTATTAATCAGCAGCAGGGGGTGGGGTGGGGTGAGATGACAACATATTTGCGACGTAGATGGCAGCAATTTCGAGGGTGGTTATGACAATGTATTTGCGACAAAATCGCTAAGGCTCCATTTGTAAAATGGAGTCTTTATTTTTTATTTTTTTTTTTTGGTTAAAATATGAAATTTCGTAGGAAGGCTCCATTTGGCATTCTGAGGCTTTAATCGATTTTGTCGCAAAAATTTGTAGGGTTCACACCCCCCTGCTGCTAACAGTGTTGCTTGGTTAAGAGTCTGTCCTCCAAGGACCAATATAGGTATTTATTTCAAATTTTGTCACCTGCGTTTCAAGGTGTTGATTGTGGTATAATTTACGGGCAGCCAATCAATTTTCTCTCTATTTTCAAGGAAGTATAAATATTAATAATTTTTCATGGCAAGTGAAAATTTGTTTTCATTGTTTGCAATAATCTGATTTTATTTTGTTATCATCCTAAATATAACGCACATAAATAATAGCGCACAGAGAGAGAGAGAGAGAGAGAGAGAGAGAGAGAGAGAGAGAGAGAGAGAGAGAGAGAGAGAGATTTGAGTTGGTACTGCATTTTAGATATCTTTACTTCTGTTTTTTAAACATAATGTATTTAATTATTTAAATAATCAAAGATATGTATGCATATTTTGGTTCTGCCAATATTGAAACCTTTATAATACAGAATCCCATGCACTACGGCATATACATTTTCCAAAAATAGAGAAGTAAAAATTACAAACCAGTGAATGAAGGAGACTTCTCAGAAAGCAGAAAAATTAGCTCAGACTGGTTTCTTAAATAACAATTGACTAACAACACAAAATGTTTCCGAATTTTACATTCCTGAGTTTTATAACATTAATGTAGAAAACATAATTACATTCTGCATTTCTGTTTTCAGATTTAAAAATCATTGTCTAATATTGCATTATTTTCATGGATCGTCCTGGGCTTCGCCAAATTCACAAATTGTGATATTTTTTTTCCCTTATTAGCGACAAAAAATATAATTTGGCGATTTGTTTTGCAGTATAACTTGTTCGTACAATCGTTGATTTGGAGTGGAAAAATTCAATGGGACCATGAAAGGAAGTCACACACTTATTTCAGAATTGTACACTGACCTATATTCCCACTTAAACAAATTCCGCGTTCGTTTGAATAACCCGCCTTTAACATGCCAGGTTACAACATTATCTGCTAATGCTGACTTTTGGCCTAGGTACTGTAGGCTAGGATACCTTCAATCGACCGACTTTGGAAAACTCAACCGGAAACAGCTACAAGTAATTGAACCACTGCTAATCCTTCCCTGTTTTTGTTTTTTTTTTAATCTACCAATAAATAGTTTTGTCGACCCTCGAGAGAAAATTGATTACCTTTGAAGTACCGACTGCCGTGCATAAATACCAAGCAAATGGAAAAATCTCTATCAGAATTATATACTGTCCGCAGTGCAACATTATCATTGGTAAACTCAAGTTAGACGTTGCATGTTTATCATCTCAGCCTAAGGGTAAATTATTAAAATTAACAGCATTTTGATTTAAGGCAAATTCATCGAACACAGTCGCTGATCCTGGCAGTCCTGCTCATTGATCTTTTCCTTTTGCCGTCAATCCTGTTACGTCTGTAGAGACTTAAACTATGCAAAAAGATATATCAGCACAAGCAAGTTTTGTATAATTTAATAATTTATTTTTCAAAACGATTGAATCCGAAAATACTCAGATTGGAACGTGCCATCGGGAATTTTTTATATTTAAGCATTGTCTTCACTAATATTCTCTGATTTTAAAGGTCCAATACACGTGAAATTTTCAAAACGACATGCCATTTCTCCCTGTTTAGTGCGTTATTTGCCTCCCCTTCCCAAAGTGTCCCGATTTCATATTTTATACTACGGCTAAAGGTTAGACTTGAGCCTCTGCCATTTACTTCAAAGACACCGCCTGTGATTGAGGCACTAATAATTGATTGACAAAGGAAACATTTTCTGTGCTAAAAGGTGCCTAAAAGAGGTATGCATTTATTTTTATTTTTTTTAAATTTTGTCTCAAGCTACCATACATATGATAAATATTCTCCACATTTTATATCCCATTGTAATTCCTTATTGTTAAAGTGAGAAAGCCTGCCAGGAGCTTTTCGTGGGTCGGTGGTTCTTCCCGGGATTTTTCAGGGTTCTTCCTCCACAATTAATACTGGCCACCAGGTAGAGCCTATCTTGTGCTCAAAAAGGCGTTAACCCGTATATCAACAACTTATTGTTAAATTATGACCCTGCACCGAAAGCGCACGGACAAAAGCGTGCAGACCTATAAGACAAATGCTAAACAACTTCGACGAAAGCGTGCGCGACAAAACCGTGCAGGTATAAATTAAGTTAAAGTAAACAGTGTGTGTGGTATTAAAAAATCACAAAGCCAAGACCTTTATTCTCCTTCCAACTCTAATTAACTGTAACCCGCGATCAAAATAATTTACTTTCACGTTTTCAGATAAATTTAACTGACTGCCGATTAGTTTCCAAAGACAAAGGGATCGCATACAACATTAGCATTTAGAGTAATTAACTCAGTAATTGTTAGCTGAACCATTTGAACATGTTAAAATTACAATTATTTGTAACATTTATAGAAGACCTATAGGCTAAGTACTCAGAAAACTATTTTAAAAATGAGGGGGTTTTTTTTGTTATTTACCTCTTTCGCAGAGTTCACGTCAACGCGCTTTTGTCGGGTCACCTTAACAAGTATAGGCATATAACCCTGTTGACTCGCTCAATCACAAGTTTTTTCCCCAATTGATAGGATGTTCACAATGGCTATATACACGGTACAGTTATGCCAGGTGTTGACTCTGGTTAAGTTTCATTGGTGGGAATGGAGATCCAAGTTTGCGTGTCGAAAAGAACTACAACATTCAGTGGGATGCACATTGTTAAGTTAGTCATACATTTGGGGGGGGGTAGAGATTTAATTAAAAAATGAGCTAGACGCTGTAGATGTCAGCAAAGTTGATATTTTTACAGTTGATAATTTTTTTATAGGTGTAAAATAGTGATCATCATCATGTAATGCTGGAAAAATCAGATTATATGAAAGATTAAGCAAGACATTTATTAAAAAAATTGCAGCACTGAGGTATTATCCATCAAGCTGATGCACTCAACATTAAAACATTTTCTTTGTATGTCTCTTTCAGCGAAGTTTTCAAGGCTAGAGATAAAAAGACAAGAGAGATTGTAGCTATGAAGGAAATCTTAATGTTTGATGAGACAGAAGAGGTAGGTTTATGTTTGTATTATGTGTTAGTCACACACAGCTATAGTTCTTTCCCTTTATAATGTGCCTCGTTATAATGTGATATGACTATGGAACCTTTGTTCAATATCATACCAGTCTTTAGCCAGTACTCAAGGGAAAAATTATTTTTGACATGGTGTGCGGTTGGTGACTTTAAAAAATTACAATCCTTGCTGAAATTCCACAAGCAGAGACTCTAATTTCCATATGATTAAACTGTCTCCCAATTTTATATTATTTATCACACAACATTGTAGTTGCTACAGTTCAAATATAAATTCAACTAATCTGGTGGCCTAGAGGTTAGATCATCCATCAATTAGGGGTCTGAAGGTATGCAGGTGTTTTTAGTGTTCATCTCTGCACTCAATAATTGGATTCTCCTGTGTTCAGTATTTTGTTTACATTATATGCAAAGAATTCATTGCATCTCACGGGGTTTTTTTTTTGCCGTTGTGTTTCACAAAGTAAACTTTTGTCAGTTCTGAAATTTCGGGGGGTGGGTGGGACTTTGCTTACACTATTGATAGCCAATTCGGCTTCGACATTGAATCTCACTTGAACATTACTCTGACAATTGAAATGTTTCTCCTTTGATTTTTATATTTGCAGTAAAATCTAAGAACTTTACAAACTTTTTTTAAAAAAAAACTATAATACACTTGGCTTAAACATTTGGATTCAATCCATTGATGCATAATACCTTTTGTGTACCTACATGCATGTAGCATCTCTGATATACCTATAGGGTTGTTCCACATCCTTGACTTACCTATTCAAATCAGAACAATGATCTCACCCACTGCAATATTCAAACTCATCTCATTAGCTGTTGTCAGCCAGTTAAGTAATATGTAAGATGTGGTTTATAACATGATCTCCTTGTCTTTTAATTACAAGTCTATACTGCCAGAAGTATAGTTTTAGATCAGCTCCAGTAATGACTATTTGTATATCCTACATGTAATGGTCATATACTGATAATGGTGTTTTCAGATTCTTTTATCTTTATTTTTAAGATTACTGAAAATTGCTTCTTTGAAACACGACCATGTCATTGGGTATAGGAGTACAAATCATGTTTTAGCAAGACATGCAGTGTTACAGTTTGAATGAGATTTCCACTTAATGTGGGACAGTGATCTGATTTTAATCCGATTATGCTGTCCTATGACACATATATCAATATCTTGAAAATACATTTCTGCATTTCATCAGTGTAAAGTTTTCTAGACAAATTTGAGGCCTCGGGCATGAGGCTATTAAATTTTTATAGTATCGATAGCTGTATGAATTTAAACAAGAAGTAGATGAAATTTAGTCTCATCTTTCTTTCCTTTCCAAAAACATTACAGTAGAACCTGTTTTGAAAGATCACCCCTTCTTCCAAAACATAATGGTCTCTCACGACAGTTGGTCTCTCATAACACGTCATAATACTATATAAGCAATAAATCTGTACATGGAGAATCTGGTCTCAAGACACGTGGTCTCTCATAGCAGTGGTCGCTCAAGAAAGGTTTTACTGTTCAAATAAATTTTGATAGAGCCTGAAATACTTTTATTGGAGCGCTTTAAATGTTTTACATATAATTAACAGCTTTAGTTTTATCACTACGATGTCTGCAGTGTGGCAGAAATGAGGCATAATGCAGCTGACACGTATTATCAGGTCGTACCTATCAAATTATCTTGACACCTGGTTGACCCGTCCTAGCACAAACCTCTTTTTTTTCATGCTGAGTGCCAAACAAGACAGTTGCTAGTACCATTTTTATACGTTTTTGGCATGACACAGCTTGAGTTCAAACTCTAAACCTCCTGTATCTGAGGTGGACACTTTTACCACTTAAACAATGCCTGCAATACGACGGTTTACTACATTCTATTATTCTCAATATATCTTTGTTTTCTACATATCACAGTTGTTACTAAGCAGTTCATTATATAATTATATAAATTTATGAACTCCATCCGCAGAAATATAGTGAGGGAGGACGGCCTCACGTTTTCAATAGCTTGGGCATCAGCAGTATCAAGATTTTTTTTTTATAAGTTTATGAAAGCTTTATGGAAATTAAACCTAATTACCCTAATGATTATATGGCTTTGTGAAATCTGTTATCCTCATAAGCATCCAGCAAAATGAAAATCTTTAAGAAAGGGATATTTGATTATAATCAGAAGTGCAAAAAGTACATATTTACTACCCATATTTTAAGCAAAATTGTAAAGAACCTCTAAGTAAAATAAATTACATAATATTTGCGCTGAAAGTGAAAAGTATATGATTAAAATTTGATATTAAGAATAAACATGTAGAATGTTGTCATATTTCGAACATTTTAAGATTCAAGACAGCAACTGCTTGAGAGGACATGGTGCCATTGAAGTGAATGAGATGCAGTGCCTTCCTAAAACATGCTTGGTACAACACTTTCATGCAAATAGATTTTGTCTTATGTCAGCCATTCCAGATTTGGTGGAATAATAAACATGTTTAAATGAAAATTCCGCATTATGATTTATATTTGAAAAAAAAAAATTGTTACCATTGGAGTTTGAATTTTGTAATATTAAGTTAAGGCACCAAGGGTTTTATAATAATTGTACCATCTTTATTTTATTCTGTTGGTCTTTCTGTCATACTTTCTCTGCCATTATGGTTTTGTGCAAGATTGCATCAAATAGTATTCATATAATAATGTCGGGCATTGCTGCAAGTGGGATTAAAAGATGGAAAAAGTTATACTGTTTAATTAAACAAAAGTTTGCTAAAAAAAAACATTTTGAATATTTTTAAATGAGAATTTTAAATAGCAAACATTCTGTCATGACCACTTGGATATAATGACTACGTGTTCATAAAAATCAAGTGCTTCCATGGATACACAAGTCAGAGCACGTTTTGCTGCATTCAAAGACCATCTGTTCTTAAAATGACCAATTTAACTTTCTGGTCATTACAATCATCATACTCGTGGTGAAGACACTTTGACCGTATCCATCCTAGACCTAATTGCCATGTAAACAATTGGCTTTTTTGACTATCCTGATATTATATCATTTAGGTGCTTGGAAGGTCATTTCTGTATGCACTTACAGATAGTTATCAAAGCATGGGTAATGGGTGATGGCTAGCTGTGTTTTTTGTTTCATGCATAAATGTAAGGCAAACCACATATGTGTCGGTTATGTCGGCGATAACATGAGTTGGAGTCATGTGATGAGGCTGTTAAGAGACTAGTTTTAATTTTTTAAAAAAATTAGCTCAGAGGGGGTTGGTCATTAATGCTGCTATAGATTTTGCTTCATATCAGATATAGAATTTTTCTTTTCCCCCAGTCTGATATGACTGTTAAAATGCATGAAGTTTATCACAGAAGTGTTTTCTATACTTTCAGTTTCCTATAACAGCTCTCAGAGAGATCAAGAGCTTACAGTTATTGAAGAACAAAAATGTGGTCAACTTAAAAGAAATTTGCACATCTAAAGGTAATTACGTCACTTGTAATAGTGACAGTTCTTTCCTCAACAAATATGTTGTTTTATCATTATGTCTTCAGAGTACTACACCAGTACACATATCCAGCCCTTCCACATTACAAGTTTTAGCTATGATGGGCATGCAAAGAGATATGTATAATATGTAAAAAGATACCATTTGGATTTTAAGTACAGATGATTGGAAGTTTTCACCTAACTTAATATTATTAAATGGAGTAGAGACTTTGTCTTTCTGTCATTATATAACATAGAAGTCATTCACTTTTCTAGTTTGTACATGCATCCTATCTGTGCTGAAACTCTTGTTTTATTAAATCTATTGAGTATAAAGAGCAGTTTAGGTACATCTTTGATTGAAGGCGTGCTACACATAAACTTGGATAGTGTAAGCTATTTATTTTAGGATTCTTTTTTGGTACAAAAATATGGATTTGTTATATTCTAATCTCTATTTGAGCTGTTTGGTACATAGCAATAGATCATGCATGATATACCAGGAAATGTTTGTCAATGCTCATTAGTTTTGGATAATCTTTCTTGAAACGTTTGCTTCAGTTTAATGTAATGAAAGTTTGTGAATAATCCAGAAAAATGGACAGAGTATTATCTGAGAACACTGTTTTAATATTGTCTATTTCTACTTTCAGGCAATCCCTACAACAGATATAAGAGCACATTATACCTGATACTTGAGTACTGTGATCACGATCTTGCTGGACTTTTAGGCAATGCCAATGTGAAGTTTTCTTTGGGTGAGATAAGAAACGTTATGCAACAGTTGCTAAATGGTCTATACTTTATACATAATAATACAATCTTGCATAGAGATATAAAAGCTGCAAACATTCTTATTACAAAAAATGGAGCTCTCAAGCTTGCGGACTTTGGGCTTGCTCGGGCATTTAGTCTTCCAACTCAGAACGTTCAACCAAAACGATACACAAATCTTGTTGTTACATTATGGTACAAACCACCAGAGTTGTTACTAGGTGAAATAAACTACACAACTGCCATTGATATGTGGGGAGCAGGATGTATTATGGCAGAAATGTAGACTCGAGTTCCAATCATGCAAGGGAAGACAGAGAAGCACCAGCTTCAACTTATCAGTCAGCTGTGTGGCTCAATCACTCCAGAGGTTTGGCCAGGAGTGGATCAGCTAGATCTGTACAGAAGTCTTGAGCTCCCCCGAGGCCAGAAGAGGAAGGTAAAGGAGAGGTTGAAATCTTTCGTCAAAGACTAATTGGCGCTTGATTTGCCTGACAAAATGCTCTCTTTAGATCAATCTAAGAGGATAGACAGTGACAGCGTTAAATAATGATTTCTTCTGGACAGATCCCATGCCAACAGACTTGTATCCAATGCTGTCCCGATATAACACTTCAATGTTTGAATATATGGCCCCACAGAGGAGGCGTGGCCCTAATCAACCTACCAATCCCAACCCGCTTCCAACACAGAATCCAGATCACCACTTTAAAAGAGTGTTTTAGTCTTATCAGTTTTGAATCGAAGGATGAAATTTTTTTGCTTGTTGAATTTGGTTTATTTTATACACTGGTGATGTTGTTTGAAAGAGAACAAAATTAACTCATGTTAAACTTGAGTACATTTTTGCAATCTCGTTAAAAGCAAGAAATCATGTCTATTTTTGGTCACATTAATTTACCATGGTAACGAAAACATAACAATGTATGTGTAATATGACAGTTGAGTGATTATGTTTAGTTATTGAAATGTCTTGATGCCATTATTAGTTAAGGAAAGATAATTTAACATTTCAATTGAACATTTGAATAATTTTTTAATCTGCCATTGATTGATGACTTAATATTATTACATCATTCAAGTGTTGTCATGATTATAGTCGATGTAATTAAATTACAAAACAGTTATTCAGTTAGGAAAAGTACCAAACATTTCAACATTATTTATTATTTGTTGCAATAATTTGTTGTGTTTGGGGTTTTGTATGTCTCATCCTGTAGTTTGTATTCCAATAATATGCACTTTTCTATATCTAGATCTGTTAGGCTGTTGGCTTTTAAACAGTTCATCTATTTTAAATGGACATAATACTTTTGCTAAGAAAAATTATTATACTCAGAAGTAACTGCCTCCAGTGATATTATTTTTCTGGTTTTATGTAGAATTGTTTTAGTGAAAAATGCTCATAAAAGTCAATTGCTTGTATTTCCTATCGCAAAGTTTCATTTTTTAAAATCAGTTTTATGTTAAAATATAAAGAGGGAAAAATGTTTTAAAGTTAGATTACATGTTTTTAGAGAGATAATCATTTTTGGCTTATAATTAACTTAGTTTCACAATTTATTCATCGTTCTGAATTTTGTTTTTTTTTTATTAGTTTTAACAGTACTTTAAACAAGTTATTGACTATATTATGCTGTGAAAAAAAAACAAACAGGTATCATTCACAAAGACACATATGGGCAGCTAACCCTTGCTGGCCCAGGCAGGTATTGAACCTGACCTGTACTCTTTGGATCATGAGTCAGAGACTGTGCCATTTAAATTAACATGTTATTGACTTAAACCGATTTGATCCGTTTATCATGTCATAGAAAAATGTCAAAGGGCCGAGTCATCAAGACTACCTCATTATGTTCTTTTTATGGTTCAGCTCTACGGTTTTATAGATTGCAGGTTGTTCAGTTTTTAAATCAAAAGGATGAAACTTGTCATGATCTCATTGTTTGCGTAACTAAATGTGCTTTTATTAAACTTGTCCTGATCTCATGGTTTGTATAATTGAACATGTTATTATTAAACTTGTCTTGATCTCATTGTTTGTATAACTGAACGTGCTATTATTAAACTTGTCCTGATCTCATGGTTTGTATAATTGAAGGTGTTATTATTAAACTTGTCCTGATCTCATTGTTTGCATAATTGGAATTGGTATTATTAAACTTGTCCTGTCCTGATCTCATTGTTTGCATAATTGGAATTGGTATTATTAAACTTGTCCTGTCCTGATCTCATTGTTTGTATAATTGGATATGCTGATATTAAACTTGTCCCTACGTCTTAGTGTTTATGTTGGAATGTGCCTGAATGAAATGGCTAATTTGCAAAATTTTGAAATCTTGTAGTTTGATTGTGTCATAATAAAATTTGTTCTGTCCTCATAGTTTATGTGCTGAAATGAAATTTACCTTGATCATGTGCTGAAATTTGCTGGAATGAAACTTGTCCTTGTTTCAGTTTACATGCTGAATTGTGCTATAATGAAATTTGTCCTTGTTTCAGTTTACATGCTGAATTGTGTTATAACGAAGTTTGTCCTGGTATCAGTTTACATGCAGAATTGTGCTATAATGAAATTTGTCCTTGTCTCAGTTTACATACTGAATTGTGCTATAATGAAATTACTCCTGATTTTATAGTTTATGTGATGGAATGTGTCATATGAAACTTTACTGAGCTTGTGACATAACAAGTATACAGACAACAGTAGAAAAAAGAAATTCTCTTATTTAGATCCTATTATATGATTTCTTAATTTGTATATGTTCATTTCATATGTTAAAGGTAAATATTAAAATAGTATATATGTTCTTTTCATATCATACAACCAAAAATATTAAAACCTTTTATGCATCACAATAGTGAATCTTTCCCAGCTTTTCTGAAAATGTAATTCAGACTAGAAACTTCAGTACTCCATTATTCTGGCAAATAAAGAAATATTAAGGGTTTCTTTTTGGTAAGAGGGATCTTAAAACAGACACAGCTGGGATATAAAAAATGGATTAAGTTTGGTTAAAGAAGTGAACATACCATTGCATAGTAGGGTTGAAATTGATTAATTGATATATTGATTCTTATATTAATAAAAACATGGGAAGAATTGATACAAAATGATACCTAACCATATTCAAGTTGCTCCAGTCTTCAGCAGTTGTTTTAAAAGGACATAATTGGGCCCTGTTTCAGGGGGAGGTAACTGTGCAATGCACTGGTAATGCACGTATAATTATTAGTATGATGGACAACTTTGCAGTTGAGTTGATTGTGATTCTTTTATTTATATGTCTCAAAATTACTCCTGACATAATGAAATTACGTTTCTAGTAGGTTTTTCTTTTTGTTAAGTTGAGCTGATGTGGAAAACAGTCATTCAAATTTGCATGTACTTAATATATGTCTTTTGTCTTAATATATGTCTACAATAAAGAAATAGAATAGTCAGTCAGGACTTACGTTTTTGTTTGTCACATTTGATTATGTTACATCTGCAAATTTTACTTATGGTGTTAATGTGTCATTTAAACATGTTGTCTCTGTATCTTTGATCATATGATGTTATGTCAGATAAATAAAATTAATTACCTTTTTATACATGACTAATACTCTGGCATTTTATTCATGGTTTTTTTTTGGTCTTTTTCATTTAATGCCAAACTGTTTTTTGTTTCTTTTCTTTTTTTTTTCACTTAATGGGCCCTGAATGGCCGAGTGGTCTAAAGCGCTGACTGTTACGGATCACTGCCATCTCACCTCTGTTTGCGTGAGTTTGAGTCCAGACTCGGCTAAAGTGGGTAAGTGAGAAAGGCTGCCAGTAGTTTCTCGTTGGTCGGTGATTCGTCCCGGGGTTTTCCAGGGTTCTTCCTCCATCATTAATACTGGCCACCATGTATAGCCTATCTTGTGCTGAAAAATGGCGTTAAGCCATACAACTTTTCACTTAAGACAAAACAGGAGAAAACTCCTATTGTATGCACCTGCCATAATCCAGAGCACTTTATGTTATCATATCCATATGGTTCTTGTCAGTTATTGGCAAAATGACTCGAGTTGTCCATCATCTACAGTTACCAGAATAAACTGAACCTGGAGTAAGGATGAACACTATCGATTTTTGGTCAAAAGTTGAAAATTGAAAGTAAATATGGAACTGAAATTAAAAAATGGCTTCCATTCAATGCCTATTGTTCTTTATCATTTAAAGTATCCACACTTTCTGGACCACTTGAACACAGGGTAAGGACAACCCAAACTCATTTCAGGGGGGCAGGAGTTGAAGAATAGGCCACAGTGAGTATGGTAATAAAAATGATCTCTACAAAATAAATTGTTCTCTCTCCACAGTCTATATTTACCAACAATTGTGGATAGGAATAGAAAACTTTGGTGGTCAAAAGATTAAAAGTCATAATAACTTGAGTTCTCCATGATCTTTAACTACCAAATTTTGTGGATGGTTTGCAAATTGGGGAAGAAAAATGCCTTTTTGGGGGGATGTGGGTGGGGAAATCTCAAGTGTCAAAAGCACAGACTAAAAAATTAAGACTGTTCTCCATGCTTGCATACCTCAAACTTTTTTAAAGTCTTATACTTGACGTATGGTAGAAGACATTGCTTTTAGGGTAAACTATCCAAAGTCAGGTTCAGTAATTTTAAGAAGAAAGTTTTTCCCACGGTACTGTCCGACATGGACCTGATCGCGCCCGTTTAATATGCAAGTGATATCCCTCTGAATGGAATACTGTCATCTCATTATTTAACAGGCAATGACGTCCAGAATTTGTTTATAACTTATTTTCAGTTGGCCAATGGGAACGGAGTATTGCATTCAGCGTATTGTTCTTGCATATTAATCGAGCGCGATCAGATTCATGTCAGACGGTACCGTGGGAAAATGGTCTAGAATTCCTTAAAGGTATTATAGTAAGCAAAACTTAGGATACGCATACAAAGTCGAATGTCTGAGCTAAATATCGGTATCAAATGTAGTACGTTATGCGAAATATCAGCATTTATTCTTAAATAGGTAGCGCTAGAAAGGAGTGAACTGTCCTCCCTTGTCTATATTGTATATTATATGTATGACCGGTAAATTGTCAGCAACGATACAAGCCCCAGTGATATAATGTAGCAGTATTATTATTATTATTATTATTATTATTAGTAGTAGTAGTAGTAGTAGTAGTAGTAGTAGTAGTAGTAGTAGTAGTAGTAGTAGTGACATTCGTAGCATTGTTGCTGTTTTTGTTGAATATATAAATATTTATTTATTTCTGAAAATATTTCAGTCGTATAAGGGGTGTATTTATCAAAGAATTCGCAATAGATGTGAGCAAAAAGGAAACCCTCCACATAAATGTCCATAAAATACAGGGGCTTCAGCAGAAACAAGGACACAACAAAAATAACAGCATCAACAGCAACAATAACTACATATGATACGACAAACCAAAGAACTACAGCAAGTAGAATCATCAAAAACAGCAAATAGGATCTAAGTCAACATACACAACAGAAACAGAGGTAAAAGACTTGGTATATTTAACAAAATGACGAAACCAAAGAAACAACCGATTGTACAAGAAGAAACAAAGACAATCATAACAAGCATAACCGATATAAAAAAAAAAAACAAGGAGTGAGTCAAATGCAATAGCAGAAATGACAAAACATAAAGTACCTGAAAATAGTAAAGTACCCAGGTCAATACCATTGGAAACTAAATCAAATGCAACTCGTAAATCAACACCGCTGGAAAATGAAACACCAGAAACTCGAGTATATAAACAAAAACAAGATTCAAAATACGGCACGGAAACAACATTGACAACAACAACAGGGATAGAAGCAATTACAAATAGATGAATACCTATAAAAGCCAGATTATATATATATATATATATATATATATATATATATATATATATATATATATATATATATATATATATATATATATATATATATATATATATATATATATAGTGTTTGTGTGCATGTTTTGGACTTTTAACGTAGATTTAACAATTTTTCAGTCATATTACTAAGATGTCTGCAGTGTGGCAGTTTGAAGTGATGTCTAGCACTGGGGCATCATACCGCAGACATGTAGCATGATGTCCCACCCAGTCACACTATGACACCAGGCCGACCAGTCCTAACACTAATCTCTTAATGCTTAAAGCGAGGCAGCTGTTAGTACCATTTTTGTAAGTCTTTGGTTTGGCTCGACCGGGGATAGAACCCACGACCTCCCGCATCTAAGGCGGACGCTCGAACGGATATATATATATATATATATATATATATATATATATATATATATATATATATATATATATATATATATATATATATATATATATATATATATATATATATATATATATATATATATATGTATGTGTGTGTGTGTGTGTGTGTGTGTGTGTTTGTTTGCCAAATCATACTTACATACAGAAAAGAAATCAATAAAGTAAACAATAAATGACTTAGTACAATCATTACATGTAGGGCAGGAGGACCTCCCTAAATGGTCAACCAGGGAGAGCATCTTCCAAAAAATGAATAGGAATTCGTCTGTAAAACTTAGAACATATTCTAAAGGAAGAAAAGCTTCGAAAGTAAGCTTTTTAGGCCGAAATAACTTCCGGTTCAGTTGAGTTCCGAGTCTCCAAGAAGGGAGACGTAAGTGAGACTAGCGAACAGTTGGAGTTGACAGTAGTCGCTGGAAAAAAAGGTGGAGGAGGAGGAAAAGTAGTCTGGAGGAGGAGAAGGAGTATAGAGAAGTCGAGGAGGAGGAGAAGTTTGGAGAAAGTCAGGGTGGAAGAAGAGACGAAATTGGGAGAGATAGGAGAGAAGAATACCAAAACGAGTAGAATACAAGGACAGGTGGAAATCGATCTCACACTGCTAATTAAGTGATACAAAAGACTATTAAAGGGTCGAGAGGATGGAGTGTACTTGTGAAATTTGAATCATTTGACTATATATTGTTTTTCTTAGAATTTTACTATTTTTCGTATATTCAATCATTCAACCGTCGGCATCGCTGACTGGGGGCTCGGAGATGTACATCTATCTTACACTTATTCATTTTCCAACCAAAATCAAGCCTGGGTGGGACATCTACAATAGCAAATAAAATATTATTTATCTCTTGGTGATTGTTTATTTTCCACGGTACATCGAAATAGCAAAACTGCAAGGAATAGGTTTAAAAGCAATTGTCAATTATCTCAAATAAATTTTGAGCGACACGGTATACCAGAAGTATTAGTTTCAGATAATTTTCAGCCATACACATCAGCAATACCCATATAATTTGCGACAAATTATAAATTTAGGCCTAATACAGACAGTCTAAAATATCCAGAGTAATGGTCTGCCGAAAGAGCCGTTCAAACAATTAAAAAATAATGCTAAAATCGCAGACGATCCTTAGGTGGCTCTTTTGACATGTCATGCAACACCATTACCAAATGGATACAGTTCTGGTGAGCTGTTATATGTTCACAAGGGGTTTAAGTTCAATGGAAAAAAATATTTTCAGTGCAGTCTTTGGGCCGATAAATCAGCTCCTTAGCCCTGATTATATATTATATTAATTTTCAGTCGATGGGATGATATTTTCTATATTAAAAGCTGCAAAAATCGGTAGACAATTTTGGCTGTACACATCGGTGTATATTTTATAAACTTATCGGTATTTCTTACAGCTGTGGGGCTACCGTTGGCTGAAAGGTTACTTTGATGACATGTACATTATATTTCCGGATCATTTCCCGTGCTTAGTGCATGACTTGTAGATCTACGTAGAACAGCACAACCTTCTATCCTGTGGCAGTTTTGAATTTCGCGCTTGATATTGGCTTTTACCAATTAACGGTAATTAATTGAACGTAGGTTTGTTTTGGAACGATTTGTATGCTGCACAATTGTCTATTTTAATGAACATTTTACATGACACCAACATATCGTCTATCAATATCAACACAGATTTGGGTGTTGATTTATAGGACTAGGTAGTCTTGTCTTCTCTTCACAAATTTACTGATACTTTTTAATTAATAAATGGTACAGATCGCCTTCTTGGTTTTGTTTTCAATTTTTTTTTTTTTAAAAATCAGTGCATATAGAGAGTAGAATATATTTATGTAAACTGATTTTTTTTCCTGCATTGATTATTAAACTATAGATTATAAATTGTGGACGTATGTGCATAATTGTAAAACTAAGAAAATATTGAGTAACATGGTTTCTTATTCGCTTTTACTAAATCTTCTGCGCTCATACTCATATATGCTCTGATTTGTGACTTTTGGTTTTATGTATTATTTATGTTGTTAAAATCCGTGCAAAATGTAGACTATATTCAGGAAGGAAAGAGAGAAATTCTGAATGCATAAAAAAACCTAAAATAGGAATTGTGAAAGCAAATGTTCATTTAATTCGATAATATTTGCATCAAGTTGTGTTTTCTTTCTCTCCTCTGATTCTTCAGAAGATGAATAAGGACTAAGTTACCTACCGCCCAAAAAAGAGTGTTGTTTTTTTCCCCCTTTGCCTTGTGCTCGCGTCAAAATTTCAAAATCTTTGTTGTGGTGCAGTCATATACTAAACTATAGGGGAGACGACTAAATGCGTAACTTCACTTCCGCAAAGTACAATGAAAGAATTCGAAGAGGTTACAGTTGATTCATTATCGTTTGCTGTTTATGTTTTAGCGATTAGTTCAGGTTTTTGTGAACCGATTCAGTTAAAGTTGAAACACATTTCTTAAATTTGACAAGTTCAGAGAGTGATGGGTGTCAAATGAATGACTTTCTTTTATAAAGTCTTTGCTTTCGATTATCATTTATAGTCTTTGCTGTCCTATTCACAGGTTCTCGACGCGAGATTGATGTTAAAAAATCCCAACAAGAATCGTAAGGAAAAAGTCACACAGAGACAAAAATACCTCAGATTACCCAATGACCCCGTTCTGACATTAGACCCTCTCTGTCAAACTATATAAGAGACAAGGTATTTAACTTTAGAACACTTCGTTCCACCCATGACCTTATATTTCCTTTTGCAATTTTCGTCTCTAACGGTATACAATCATATTCTATGGCTTGTTTTACTCCTGATATATTTTTCTATCCATCAAGCCATCGTTGACTATTCTATGTTGCACCAAACTGAAGCTAAGGGCTCCGAAAAGTGCGAATTTCGCGATTTTTGTCAAAGTGGATACATCTACGCTCTGGTGACAATCAGTGCAAAAAGCAAGCTATTATATACCATGTTTGCGACTCTACGATACATAACTTCTTCAATTACAGAATAGTGGTAGATGCAAAAGAAAGTGTTTAC
Source organism: Potamilus streckersoni (assembly GCA_016746295.1). Classification (NCBI taxonomy): domain Eukaryota; kingdom Metazoa; phylum Mollusca; class Bivalvia; order Unionida; family Unionidae; genus Potamilus; species Potamilus streckersoni. The sequence goes on along the minus strand of JAEAOA010000993.1, from coordinate 717,618 downwards.
TTACCATTAACTCGATTCAACGTTAAGAATCCTGTTCCATGGTAGACCAACAAGTAGGTCTCTGCTTTTTTTTTTTATATCTGACAGCAGCAGATATAACAAAAGCAGAAACCTACTTATTGATCTAGTTCCATGGAAGAATTAGACATTTTCTTTGTTACACATTTGTCCCATACAAGTGAAACTCTGTTTGAAAACATGTATTCTATGCGGCACAAACATAAATAGCGAAATATTATTGGCTCAAAAGGTTATACCTGAGTGTATATGTGTTAACTCTGACAAAATTCATGAAATTCGCACATAGCCCGTAGCTTCAGTTTTGTGCAACATAGAATAGTCAACGATGGCTTGATGGATAGAAAAATATCTAAGGAGTAAAACAAGCCATAGAATATGATCGTATACCATTAGAGATGAAAATAGCAAAAGGAAATCTAGGGTCATGGGTGGAACGAAGTGTTTGGAAGTTACATACCTTGTCTCTTATATAGTATGACATAGAGAGTCCAATGTCAGAATGGGTCATGGTGATAATCTGAGGTATTTTTGACTCTCTGTATGACTTTTTCCATAAGATTATTTTTGGGGTTTTTTTTTAACATCAAGCTTGCTTTGAGTACCTGTGGTCATATTGTGACTTGTATACACATAGGCTCATATCGTTGCTGACAATTTACCAGTCATAAATGTACTATACAATAACTACAACAATACGAGTCCCTGTGCTTATATATTGATAAACATGATGTCCTATTACCTTTCCATGATCATCTTGAGTCGCATCTCTATGACCAGTGTATAAACATATATTCCAAAAGTTAAAATAACTTGAAAGTTTAATAGTTGCTTGCAGTGCTATAAAAATAATAAAGTACAATATTCAATCATTGTATAAAAAAAATCAGGAATTTTCCTTACATCTGCATATTTAAGCAAGTGAAAAAATTCCATTCATGCTGTATCCATATTCAAGCCTTTTTGTTTTTACTTTTCATTCATGAATCATGACAAACACAATGTGAACAAATGGTCAGCTTTACAATTTCAATATTGCAAGCAGAATTGGTAACAAGAGTTAAATCTTTAGATACATATTTCTTATCTGACTTATGGGTCCCATTATAGGCAAATTGTAAACATGTGAATTTTGTTTCAATGTGGTTCTTACATAAGTAATATTAAATTTTTTACATTTTACATCAGTAGTATACTACTGACAGTAATTGTATTTTTAAATAAATGGAACATGGTCATTAATTTCTTTTTTCAGAGTCTTGAAAAATTTATTGATTTCAAAATAATTTGAAGTGGAATTAAGCTAATTACATAAAAATTATCTAGAAAAGAAAGTGTAATATCCTCCTTGATTCATAATTACACACTTCAACAAATATCTGCTTGTGTTATTTCTTAGATGTGACAGTGTATTAATAAATAAAAACTTGAAAATAGTGATGATATGAGACAACTGTTTCACAGCATGACTTGATGAAAATGGTATAAATTTTATTCTTATCATGACATTGAACAACTTAAGGTATGCCCATTATGCTTATGGGGACTGCAACCTTTGCTGGTGGGACTCCTATTTTTATCATAGTAGGAATCCTGGACTCTTAGTTGTAATATCCTAGTGAGACCTCTGCCATGGTGTATGCAGCTGGTATTTTTTTTAGTTACAAAAAGTTTCTCTTATTTTCACCACCCCATTGAAAACTCGCATTTTGATAACTTGCATATCTGCTTTGCTTCAAATTCCAGCATGGATTTCAATTTTTTTTATTAGAAATTACCAGAAACTTTATCACAATTCATAACTGAAACTCATTTTAACATTGAAAACGGTAAATAGGGCATTGGAAATTTTCAACTTTTAATAAGATGTCATATATTTTGTTACATTTTCTTTACAACTCTTCGTACACTGTAAATGACATTCAGTGAAATGTCGATCATTGAATTTTCATGCATACACGAGGCATTTAAAATATTTAAAAACCAATAAAATATGGTTTTTTTATCAAGTAAAACTGTTGTTTTAGTTATATCTTTTACTTAGATTTAATTGTAACCATCATAAATGCATTAAGCACTCTTCTATTCAAACATTAAATGTGTGAGTCTACTATAACAGCTATGTGCACAATCATTTCTCAGAGAACATAATTAAGTGTTCAACCATGTTTTGACATCTTACTTGCAAAAATATTTATTGTTGCATTGTATTGAAAGCTGGCCTCCAATTTTTATCACCTTAATTGTGTCTTTTGTATCAAATAAAGAATGTGGAATAAAAGAAAAGATAAAATGCATGTAAATCATACATGCTTAAAATTGAGTGGCCTCATTGTATGTCAGGTGAATTTATCTCAATTGATGAATTGAACACTGATATAAACATTATTGTGTGTGTAATATAATTAGATTACTTTAAATAAAGCTACTCAGTCACAAATGTAATTGAAGATAGCAAGACAACCAAGCAAAAAAAAATACTTGATGAAATTAAAGAGCTTTGAATCACAGATATGGATCATTGTGAAAAAGGAAGTATTAGATAATTCCTGAATTGGCATTTAAAGACAACCTCAATGATGAGAAGCTTCATTATTACTTGCAATGAAATCACAGTATCAATAATTTATCTGATAAACAATTAAAAACTTGAGTTTTGACGTAAAGTCTGATTCAAGAAATAAATATCACATGGGTTTTTAAAAAAGGAATCTTGTTTCATTGTGTATCAGAGATAGTCTCTGTTACTGCTTCATAGACTCTCTGCTTGGTACTGTGTTATTAAATAATAAGCAGGAAACCAGACTAGTCCTAAACAACAAAATGCTGTGACATAATACACAGATATTTTTGCATACTTTTTAAGGTTATTGAAACGAGATGAAATAACATAATAATCTTTCAGATGTTGGGTATCTTCAAAATAAATGTAAAAGTGCTTTATTGACAGTTATTCTAAAACAATAATTATGCTAGTGTTCAGCCCTGTTGCACCCCACCTTTTTTATCAAAATCAAGCAGAGATGGTATCACTTCTTTTCTGTAGGTGGTCCCTCCGTAACTCACACCCTCACTTACAGTGCAGTCTGTCCCCATTGTGCAGGAGTTATTGATGGAGAGGTGATTTGAATACATCAGCGGTCACACTAGGATTTTAAAACTAGGAGTCCAGATAATTATTTATTATTCTTTAAAAAAGTATATATCAAAATTGATATCATGTAGAAATATCATATTCTTATCTACAATATAGTTCACTTTCATCTATGTCATGTTTCATGCATCTGAACTATCAGTTTTAACAACTTAGCAGAGTTCTGAATCTCATTGAAATCTTCATTTTTTCCGTATAACGCCAAAATACTTATCTAAATTTGCAAATGGACAGGAATTGAACTCTGCATTAAACTGATGCCTAAATTACTAAAGTTTCACTTTAAATGCAAATAGCATCTGTACTGTGTGATATTGAAACTAAGCATTTTCTAGTTTTAGTGTCCAGCTTGCAAAACAGCCCCACACCAGTGATGATAATTGATTGGTGGTTTAGGGGCTGCTATTGTCTATTCATTAAAACCTGCACAAATTGGCAGCCAATTTTGGATGCACACATCGATTTACATTTTATACACTTATCAATATTTCTTTTGGCTATGGGGCTACTGTTGGCAGATTGGTTGTTTTAGTGATATGTACATTCTATTTCCATAGCAAATCCTGTTTGGTGACTTGTAAATCCATGTGGAAATAGCACAACCCTCTGCCATGTGGCCATTCTGAATTTTATGCTTGAAATGACTATTACCAATTACTGGTATGTCTCTAAATTGTATGCAGATTTGTTCTGGACAGATAACAGCAGACCCACATAACATCTATCAGTATCAACAGATTTGGGGGGTTGATTTATTGGACTGCAGGTACATGTGACTGTTTTCAACATACTATTAGAAATTTTGAACTTTCTAAGCTCTTTTTTCCAAATCTGTTTAAACTGACCTTGCCCTATTAGGCCAGAGAGGAAAGTAATTTTCCCATATACTGGAGTCTCCAATAGCCTAGTAATTAGAGCATCCACCTCAGATTCAGGAGGTTGTGGGTTCAAACCCTGGCCAAGTCATACCAAAGACTTATGTAAATGGTACTTACAGCTGCCTTGCTTGGCACTCATCATTAAGTGGTTAGTGTTAGGACTGGTCTGCATGGTGTCAGGATAATGTGACTGGGTGGGACATGATGCTATAAGTCTTTGGCATGATGCCCAAGTGCTTGACATCACTATAAACTGCCACACTGCAGACATAGCAGTGATAACACTGAAATTTTTAAAAATCTCCAATAAAAATACAAATAACACACACACACACACATTACAATCCAGCATAAACCCAGAATTATTATTTTAGGTTGCTTTGGCATCTCTTCTCTTCCTTGCTATTTGATTTTTCTTTTTTTAGTTTCAATCATTAATGGGACCAAAATTTCATTGACATACAAGTTCAGAAGTCTTGTTTCATATCAATCCTTGATGGTTCAATTTTAGTATATCAATTATAGTTTTTCCCTTCTGCAATAAATTTTGTCATTACTAAATAGGAGTAAAACAGTACTCCTGTGCCACATATTGATAAGATTCTTGATACTCAGTCGTATCAGTAAACATAACAACCTGATGGTCTTTTCATCTTTAGAAGTTCTATCGGTGGTAGGTGGTGCATTTTTAACGACAAAATTCATTTAATGCAAGAGTTGACTTGGCCTCACCCTTTGTTTTGTACTGAATGAATACTTTAAAATCATAGTATTTCCAATTTTGTGTGATAATACAAAGACGAGGATGAATACCAGCAAAATCTGTTAATGTTGTACTTCATGAAAATGCAAAGAAGCTGATGAGGTCACAGGCACTTGTTTTTGTTAGCGAAGAAGGAAAACTAATTGACAACACCCACTTCCCTCCTAAAATGCCCAGAAAATTACATAAGGTGACAACTTGTTTGAAATCTAACCTCTTGTCCATTGAGTGCTAATTTTACTTGTCATGTTCAGTCAATGATCAGTATCTGAATATAAACAGATATTGCAAATTTGATCTCAGTGTAAGATTTAAGTACTTTACATTTAAGTCTCTCCTTTGATTTACCAATACTTCCTCTGTGTCAAACAGGGAATAAGAACCAATAATTTAGTGGTTATTGTATTCCCAGAACTGGAACAAACAGTAACCACCAATCAAAGTTCTGTATAACATATTTCATTGCATGACACACCGGAAGTCTATCCATCAAGTTATATGATCGACCTATGAAAGTTAGGTGAATATATGAAAAGAGTGGTGGGGGTATTGTGTGGAAGAGTGAGTTTAATCATGTAAACATTGATTCTGAAGCAGGTTTTGTATATAATAAAAAGAACATTTTCATTTCCAGCATAAATACCAGATATTTCTTCTTGTACAAAAAGAGAGATGTTTTAGCACCTGGCTTTGCTGTTAGTTGAAGTATTATTTTTTTTTACCACACCATGAAATATATCTAGTATTAAGATAGTAAAAAAAAACCCTCTATAAAAGTGAGTACCTTATACTGAAACACAGGCTGTTGAAGGTGTAGTGAAATAATGTTTCAGTATATATTGGGGTTTCCTCAGCTAACTGGATTAAGCAGAATAAAATCAATTTAAAAAAGCAAAAAGATATTTGCTTAAAAAAGACCTAAGAATTTGCAAGATATTTTAAACTATTGTTGAGCAATTAACCGGCTTCGTTGCAACTGCCTCCCATCCTTTTTATCAAAATGAAGCAGAGATAGTGTCACTTCTTATTTTTAGGTGGTCCCTTGGTAATTCACGCCATCGCTTGTAGTGCAGTATATGTTTAATCCCCATTTTGTTTGAGTTATTGAAGAAGAGGTGTATTTAATACATCAGAGGTCTCACTAAGATTTGTAAAGTAGGTGTCCAGCAAAAGTTGCAGTCTCATCCCATAAGCATGTTGAAGTGGCTTAATGTCCATTAAAATGCCAGGAATAAACAGACACAAAATTTGTCAGTTTTATTTATTGATAGTTGAAGTATCATTTTGTTTTACACCATGAAATATATCTAGTATTAATATAGTAAAAGAAAAATACCCTCTATAAAAGTGAGTACCTTATACCGAAGTATAGAGTGTTGAGAGTGTACTGAAATAATGTTTCAATACATATTGGGGCTTTCCTAAACTAACTGGATTAAACATCATAAAATCAATTTACAAAAGCAAAAATATATTTGCTTATATAAGACCTAAGAATTTTCAAGACATTTTTACTTGGCATTTCAAAGGAAATTAATTTATATAGTCAGTGTTAAGTTCCTGGGCCTGACCATGTGTTTTATCCATTGTGATATCTGTCCTATAACCATATACACATCTTCTTTTTGGCATGAAAACCATTGAGATCACTGTCCTATAACCATATTCACATCTTTTTCGCATGATAACCATTGAGATCACTGTCCTATAACCATATACACATCTTCTTTTTGGCATGAAAACCATTGAGATCACTGTCCAATAACCATATTCACATCTTTCTGTCATGAAAACCATTGAGATCACTGTCCTATAACCATATACACATCTTTTTGGCTTGAAAACCATTGAGATCACTGCCCTATAACCATATACACATATTTTTGGCTTGAAAGCCATTGAGATGACTGCCCTATAACCATATACACATATTTTGGCATGAAAACCATTGCGATCACGGTCCTATAACCATATTCACATCTTTTTGGCATGAAAACCATTGAGATCACTGTCCTATATCCATATACACATCTTTTTGGCATGAAAACCATTGAGATCACTGTCATATAAACATATACACATCTTTTTGGCTTGAAAACCATTGAGATCACTGTCCTATAACCATAGCCACATCTTCTTTTTGGCTTGAAAACCATTGAGATCACTGTCCTATAACCATATACACATATTTTTGGCTTGAAAACCATTGAGATCACTGTCCTATAACCATATTCACATCTTTTTGGCATGAAAACCATTGAGATCACTGTCCTATATCCATATACACATCTTTTTGGCATGAAAACCATTGAGATCACTTTCCTATAACCATATTCACATTTTTTTGGCATGAAAACCATAGAGATCACTGTCCTATAACCATATACATATCTTTTTGGCATGAAAGCCATTGAGATCACTGTCTTATAACCATATACACATCTTTTTGGTTTGAAAACCATTGAGATCACTGTCCTATAACCATATTCACATCTTTTTGGCTTGAAAACCATTGAGATCACTGTCCTATAACCATACACATATCTTTTTGGCTTGCAAACCATTGAGATCAATGCCCTATAATCATATACATGGATTTACAACACATATAACCTATACATGGATTTACAACACATCTTTTTGGCTTGAAAACCATTGAGATCATTGTCCTATAACCATATTCACATCTTTTTGGCATGAAAACCATTGAGATCACTGCCCTATAACCATATGCACATATTTTTGGTTTGAAAACCATTGAGATCTCTGTCCTATAACCATATTCACATCTTTTTGGCTTGAAAACCATTGAGATCACTGTCCTATAACCATATACACATCTTTTTGGCATGAAAACCATTGAGATCACTGTCCTATAACCATACAAATATCTTTTTGGCTTGAAAACCATTGAGATCACTGTCCTATAACCATATACACATCTTTTTGGCTTGAAAACCATTGAGATCACTGTCCTATAACCATATTCACATCTTTTTGGCTTGAAAACCATTGAGATCACTGTCCTATAACCATATTCACATCTTTTTGGCATGAAAACCATTGAGATCACTGTCATATAAACATATTCACATCTTTTTGGCTTGAAAACCATTGAGATCACTGTCCTATAACCATATTCACATCTTCTTTTTGGCATGAATACCATTGAGATCACTGTCCTATAACCATATACACATCTTTTTGGCTTGAAGACCATTGAGAGCACTGTCCTATAACCATATTCACATCTTTTTGGCATAAAAACCATTGAGATCACTGTCCTATAACCATATACACATCTTTTTGGTTTGAAGACCATTGAGATCACTGTCCTATAACCATATTCACATCTTCTTTTTGGCATGAAAACCATTGAGATCACTGTCCTATAACCATACACACATCTTTTTGGCTTGAAAACCATTGAGATCACTGTCCTATAACCATATACACATATTTTTGGCATGAAAACCATTGAGATCACTTTCCTATAACCATATACACATCTTCTTTTTGGCATGAATACCATTGAGATCACTGTCCTATAACCATATTCACATCTTTTTGGCTTGAAAACCATTGAGATCACTGTCCTATAACCATATACACATCTTTTTGGCATGAAAACCATTGAGATCACTGTCATATAAACATATACACATCTTTTTGGCATGAAAACCATTGAGATCACTGTCATATAAACATATACACATCTTTTTGGCATGAAAACCATTGAGATCACTGTCCTATAACCATATACACATTTTTTGCATGAAAACCATTGAGATCACTGTCCTATAACCATATACACATCTTCTTTTTGGCATGAAAACCATTGAGATCACTGTCCTATAACCATATTCACATCTTTTTGGCATGAAAACCATTGTGATCACTGTCCTATAACCATATACACATATTTTTGGCATGAAGATCATTGATATCACTGTCGTATAACCATATTCACAACTTTTTGGCATGAAGACCATTGAGATCACTGTCCTATAACCATATGCACATCTTTTTGGCATGAAAATCTTTGAGATCACTGTCCTATAACTATATACACATTTTTGGCATGAAAACCATTTGGGTCTCTACCCTGTAATCATATAGTCACCTTTTTGGCATGAAGACGATTTAGATCTCTGTCTTATAATTTATGTACACTTTTATGAGATATAAACTATTGCAATTTATGTCCTGTAACTATGTACACACAGTTTTGGTGTGAAAAAAAAATTGAGATCTCTGTTCTATTACCATATATACATTTGTTTCACATGCAAACCTTTGAGATCTCTGTCCTTTAGCTATATGCATATATATTTGGCATGAAAACATTTGAGATCTCTGTCATATAACCATATATACACTTTTTTGGCATGAAAATCATTGAGATCTGTCCAATAAAAACATACACTTGTTTGACGTATAAACCATTGGGATCTCTCCCCTATAACCATATATACACTTTTTTGGCATGAAAAGACCAAGACATATAGGACACTAGGATACTTGAGTCACACCTCCCAAACTCCTGGATACTTGTACCGAGGTTATTTAGAAATTGTTATAGCATAACTGTAGAAGTATTTGTATACTTTTACTTTGCAGGAAAATATGAATTCAAATAAAGTAACTAAAATAGATTATGCTGAGGAAGAAAAGGCAAAACAGTGTTTTGTAGAAGAATTATTGATAACAGATAATACAAAAATTACATACAAAAATGTAAATTGAACAGATTTTTAGCGCTTATTAATACATGTACATATTAAGTGTCATCCAACAAATCCTTAGCTGGCAAAATACTATATTGCAGAGAAATCTGCTTGCACTAAACAGTTCTTTTTTTGTCATTTTAAATGTGATTTAAGTATCAGTATTTGACAGAACTGTGGCATTAATTTACATTTTCTGTGTTTCAGACCTGAGTTTGTTAGTCATCAATCAATACTATGGAGGAATCCCAAGACTGGCCAATAACAGGAGTTGTAGTAGTGGCTGATGCAACAAAGTGCCCACCTGGTTATTCAATTGTAAGTGATATGGAACTATAAAGGTTTAATGTTTTTCTGACATCAATACATAGGAGGTGGCTGATCTCTACACCTTTGTGTCAGCTTCATTATTTTCTTTATGCCTTCATGACCCCACTGTGCTATAATGTGAAAAAATGTGCCTGCTCTGTACCAATTGCTCTTCATCACACACTTGTATTACATCCTTAGAAAACAGCTACGGTAACACATTAAAGAACAATATCTATTTCTTCTCGGCTTCAGGTACTGAACCTATTTCTCCCATTAGAATCTCTGACAAGTCAAATGGGGGATACCGAGATGCCCTCTCCACCCTGCTGCCACGGATATATATATATATATATATATATATATATATATATATATATATATATATATATATATATATATATATATATATATATATCCACATAAGGCATCTGATTCCCAAGAGGGATAAATTTTTAGTTCCATCCTCGAGGCATGACAATTCTAAGTCAGATATCACCCTACTTATGGGAATTGAAGGGCTGAGACATACCAGTCTCTGCCTGTATGGTATAAATTTACAGTCCTCTGTACTCCATCCATGAATGACAGTGTTCTTGCTTGATGTGAAGGTGTATTGTTTGACTTGTATGGCTGGCTGTCCAGCCAGACTAACATGCTGCAGTTTGGCCTGTAGAGATGGATAGACAGACCACTCACCATCCATCCATTTATCATCTGCCAATTGCCATTTCTACTGTCAACTGACAACTGCAATAGTCATGTCTTTTTTTTTAATATCTCAAGTGAAACAATCAGCTGGCCACATATTCTGACAGCTGAAGTATCTTACACTGAACATACTGCACAATTAAATCATTCAGCTGGACCAAGCATTAATATACCCCTTCAGAACGAACCGGCTTTATTCATACACCATCTGATCAAGCTATACTGACCACTCTAAACTAGCCTTCTAATATTCCACTACTTTTAATGTCATGTCCTATGGGAACAATTATGCATATCAATGATGTGGCATCATCATTGCACATTGGAAGGCTCTTTCCATGGATCCAAGGTGTTCAAGATGTGAACATTCCCCAGCTGGACAGTGGAGATTAATCATCCGATCTGACAATGGAACAGACAGAATTCAGCTTTACGGTAGCTATAAAAGAAATTGTTTGCATTCTGCATGCGTCTGAATGTCCCCCTCTACCTACCATCATACCTACTTTAGGGTCAAAGCCGCTGATGGTGTAGATGATGGCAACAATTGTCCATTCATTTAGGACATTGTCTCAGTCACCAAAGTTGCAGAAATCACCAGACATAATATCATAGAAGAAATTAGTGATTTGGGTAATGCAAAAGAAATTAGTTATTCGGGTAATGCAAAAGAAATTAGTGATTCGGGTAATGCAAAGGAAATTAGTGATTCGGGTAATGCAAAAGAAATTAGTTATTCGGGTAATGCAAAAGCATTCTTTTCCATGAGTCATCTTACTAGGATGAATGGTTTTTAGGAATACCATGGTGTTATAAAGTGGATCAAGTCTTTAGTGCCACCTCTAAGCTAGTGAGAAATCTTATAGCAGCTTCCTAACTACAGTGTGACCCATCTATAACATGGTAGTTGGGAGCCATAGAACATGACAGTGTTATAGACCAAACTGTGTTATAAGCAACCAGGTAAGTTAGCTTAAAAAAATGATGCATATACCAAAAAAATTTGCGGGTGTGCGTGGGTTAGGTAATGAATGGGTGCAAAAATATGTTGCACAGTTACCATCATAAATTGATCCATATTAAATGAGAAATACACATGTAGTGAAATCAAGGAAGGCATATACAATATTTTACTTTATTCAGAGAACCACACATTGGTACATATACATGTATACTGTTTATATATACATGTCTAATGTATAGCATGAATAGAGTATCAACACCAAGTTGTTGTTGTTGTTGTTGGGCTTAACGCCATTTTTCAGCACAAGATAGGCTATTCATGGCGGCCAGTATTAAAGGAGGAGGAAGAAACCGGGAAATCACCAGAAAAAAACACCGACCCACAAGAAGCTACTGGCAAGCTTTCTCACATATCCACATTCGATGAATCCTAGACTTGAACACACTCAGACAGAGGTGAGATGGCATTGATCCGTAACGGACAGTGCTTTAGACCACTCGGCCACTCGGGGCCCCAACACATACATTGAATGTATAATAAAAGTAATTGCATCAAAAATATGCACACACTGATTTTTATTCAATAATTTTGTCACAGGTAATATAGGTCTTAATTCAGTGGAAAAAATATAGCACAATCACATAACGAATGATGAAGCAAATTTACTTTTCAGTACATCTCAAGTCTGTGTTTTAAACTGTGGTTGGTAACATTCGTAAACATAAACTTTTTACCTGTAAAAAAAACCTTTCATGGCACAGTAAATATGTTCCAGTCACAATGGAAAATGAAACATTCCATCAGATTCTATTGGTTTTATTTAGGTTTGGTACTGACTTCCTTTGAAGAAAGGTTCTTTGTTTTTATTGAAGATTGTAGTAGGTTTTCTTTGATGAAGAATGCATGTGTTATTGAAGTCAGCACTAAAGGACAGCTTTGGAGAACCAAACAAATGCTTGTTTCTTATTGTGGTGGCAACATCAAATAATTGTATTGCATGATTGGTACTGATTATTTTTCCATTTGCTGAGTATGTTTTCATAACAAATTTTGGCTTCAAAGCTTATGTTTTGTTTGAAATTTCAGCAAACTATTTTATCCGGGTACATTTTTTAAAAAAAGGAATTATCCATCATTTGGTCGATTTTTGTTTTTGTTTTCTTCCTGCTTATTCAATAGACTAACAAGTAAGATCTTGTTTTTGTTTTTTTTTAAACATTTGTGGTACTGTAGTGATGTTGCCTTTTATGCATGCATCAGAAATTTAAAAATTTAAAAAAGGGTAAATGGATGATAAAGACCCAGGTTTTCTGGTCTGTTAACAGGGATAACTACAGAAAATGTGAGTGTTCTAAAGGATTTAATTTTGAGTGAAAAGAAGAGAAATTTTACTTTACCATCCATATACAGATGTCAGTCTATGTAAATAGATTAATTACTAGCGAGCAGCCAAAACTCTGATGAAACATAGATTATGAGATAATGTCTCATCCGGTTGATCTCTTCTACCAGATAATTGAAAAAAAGCAGGTATCTCACAGCATACAGTACTCGTGCTAGATCTCAACATAAGCAGATTATGTTTGCTGCATACTTTCTTAGGCCTCTGAATTTCATTTCTCCATTCCAAACCAGTGGTTGTATATACAAGTTTAAACAGCCAACAATGTTGTCAATAAAAAATTATCGCCAGATAGTATATTTTGTCGTCAATAAGGAAAAAAAAATAGCAGTTTGTGACATTGTTGAAGCTATGCATAATTCCTGAATAAATTTTTTACATTTTATATTTTGTACTTTGAAGAAGGAAAAAAACTTTTTTGAGTAGGAGAAAAATGCAAAAAAAATTTCTGGAGCTTTGCCATGATTGTCTTGTATTATTCATACATGATCTCTTCCCAACAATGATAATAAACTTTTTACCCTTTATTTGTACTTTTAAGAAAGAATTTTTTTGTGTATGAGAAAAATACACATATATGAAATTTAGGGAGCCACACAATAATGTTATATCTAAATTCATGTTATAATGGAGCGTGCTATTCTGGGGTCACACTGTACTTAACATCCTTGGGGATCTTTGTTGAGAAGGACAGAAGTGATCACACTAGGGATTCAGTGAGCCATATTGCCAAGGTCATAAATAGGGCTTCTCACCTCATCATGGTTAACACCCTGATTACCTCCTGCAGAATGGACTTCACCAAGATGCACTTTTATATTACATAGTTTTATATTTCTAAAATCCCATTATGGATTTTGTTCATAATTAGATTGAATTATTATGGGGGGGGCATTGGGAACCAAGTTGTCTAAGGTGCTCGCATCTATAGATCACTCACACGTAACCTCAACCAGCATGAGTTCCATTCTCTGTACAACTTAATATATAGGCTGCCATATACTGTTTATCATGCGCTGAAAATTAGCTTTAAAATCTAGTTAATCATTTTGAAGCTGAGACAATTCATTTTACAACATGTTCTGCAATAATACTTGACTGCTCCTGTGGGCTAAGTGGTTAGAGCATCTGCCTTATATGCAGGAGGTTGTTGGTTCAAACCCTGGCTGAGTCGTACAAAAGACATTAAAAGGTGCATGCAGATGCATCACTTGTTACTCAGCATTACGAGGTTTAGTGTTAGGACTGGTCAGCCTTGTTTCTGGATAATGTGACTGGGTGGGACATGATGTGGCATGATGCCCAAAAACTAGACATAACAATTAACTGCCACACTGCAGACATTTTAATGATATGACTGAACAATTGTCAAAAGTTATGTTAAAAGTCCAAATCACATACAAAGCTTCCGTAATGAGATAAACATGCTGGCCACTGGCCTTATTATTATTTCCTGATGCAAACATAGATGTGGATGAAGATGTTTTCGTTATTGCAGTGTTCTTTTCAAGAAACAAAAGAGTTTAGCAAATATTTTTTTCTGCTTTGGAGGAAATAAAGAGAAGACAAAAGTTTCAAAAGAATATATCATGCATTTTTTTGAATCTTCATTTTCAGTGATGCAAGAATATCTTGTGATGATGAATGTTTTGGAAGTCTTATAAATTGTACGTCAACAAAAGTCCCATGTTAAAGTGCTGTTCTTTACTTCCAGATTGACAAAACCTTTGATAGGCGTGAAGAGGCTGACTTGTGGAGGGATCGATTGTTTGGGAGACGAGTCACAAGATTTCTGTGTGTTGAGAGATCTGCACCACAGTTGGTTTGTACTATTTTGATGCATTATGACAAATACCAAAAAGGCATGGTGTTATCATTGTTAATTGTAAATCGTTTAGTCAATCCATCTGCCTCCAAGTTTTTCATTTATGCCAGCTTTTAAGTACTAGGGTGGTGCAGTTACATCCATGGACACATTTCAGGTTTCGTGATCATTGTATTTTATATAGTTAATTTATTAGGAAAAATATTAGTGTAATATGACATAAGTGTAATTGGGATTGTATGGATTAGAAAAACATGCTGTAGACCAAAATGAAACCTATTTAGAAAGGTTTTTGTGGCACTTCTACATGTATTTAAGGCTGTTCCAGTAACATATACGTTGTATCTTCCTTTAGACACTTATAATGTAAAATAGTGTATAATGTACAATTTGATATCATTTTCATATGAACTCTTTAGACACTTATAATGTAAAATAGTGTATAATGTACAATTTTATATCATTTTCATATGAACTCTTTAAACACTTATAATGTAAAAAAGTGTATAAGTACAATTTTATATCATTTTCATATGAACTCTTTAAACACTTATAATGTAAAATAGTATATAATGTACAATTTTATATCATTTTCATAATGAACTCTTTAGACACTTATAATGTAAAATAGTGTATAATGTACAATTTTATATCATTTTCATATGAACTCTTTAAACACTTATAATGTAAAAAAGTGTATAATGTACAATTTTATATCATTTTCATAATGAACTCTTTAGACACTTATAATGTAAAATAGTGTATAATGTACAATTTTATATCATTTTCATATGAACTCTTTAAACACTTATAATGTAAAAAAGTGTATAATGTACAATTTTTTATCATTTTCATAATGAACTCTTTAGACACTTATAATGTAAAATAGTGTATAATGTACAATTTTATATCATTTTCTTATGAACTCTTTGAGTGATCAGAATACCTAGCATATATTTTTCATAAAGTACTGTCACATGCTACTGTGTATGTATAAATGGAACAACCCATACATGATTTAATAGTATATAGAAATCATGAATAGTAACAATGAATTACCATGATTAATAATCATTAATAGTACTTGTGAATAGTAATGGTGAATTATCATGAATAATAATCATTAATAGTACCTGTGAATAGTAATGGTGAATTATCATGAATAATAATCATTAATAGTACCTGTGAATAGTAATGGTGAATCAACATGATTAATAATCATGAATAGTACTTGTGAATAGTGATGATGAATAGTAATGGTGAATTATCATGAATAATAATCATGAATAGTACCTGTGAATAGTAATGGTGAATCAACATGATTAATAATCATGAATCATAATTTTCAGTAGAAATCATAAAGAGTAATGATAAATTATCATGATTAATAATCTTGAATAGTAATTGTAAATAGTAATCATGAATAGTCATAATGAATAGTTCTTATCATGTTCCATGATGTAAAATAGGCCTGATGCTCTCTCTCCTTCATCTTTTAAGAATTATGACTGAAAAGGTGGTGGTTCAGTCCCAGCCATTGTATCAGTCCAGGTCTCATAATGTGGTTTGTCCTTGGGAAAGGCACATAGTCCAATCACCCCAGCACTAAATAACATACTTTTGATCTCCAAAAAAGAAAGAAATCTAATAATATTAGCAATGTAATAGTATTCAGACTAAACATCTTAAAGTGTTTAGACTAGAGGTGTAATTGACTGAGACTAGAGGTGTAATTGACTGAGACTAGAGGTGTAATTGACTGAGACTAGAGGTGTAATTGACTGAGACTAGAGGTGTAATTGACTGAGACTAGAGGTGTAATTGACTGAGACTAGAGGTGTAATTGACTAAGACTAGAGGTGTAATTAACTGCTCTGGTGGCCTAAGTGGTTGAATCCTAGAGGTTGAGGGTTCAAATTCCCAGCTGCATTACGACAAAGATTTATAAAAATGGTGCTACAGGTGCCTCACTTGGTGCTTAGCATTAAGAGGTTAGTGTTAGGACTCACAATTGTGGTGGCATCAGCAACGCTACATGCATCATAGCAATATGACTAAAGTTTTTTTATATCTAAGATTTAAGCAATCCAAATCCAGATCACATGAAATGAATAATTGTTTAGACAAATTAGGTAATATTGTTCAGACTAAATGTGAAATAGTATTCAGACTAAATGTGTAATAGTGTTCAGACTAAACATGTAATAATGTTCAGACTAAATGTGTAATATTGTTCAGACTAAATGTGTAATAATGTTCAGACTAAATGTGTAATAGTGTTCAGACTAAACATGTAAGAATGTTCAGACTAAATGTGTAATATTGTTCAGACTAAATGTGTAATAATGTTCAGACTAAATGTGTAATAGTGTTCAGACTAAACATGTAATACTGTTCAGACTAAATTTGTAGTAGTGTTCAGACTAAATGTGTAATATTGTTCAGGCTAAATGTGTAATATTGTTCAGGCTAAATGTGAAATATTGTTCAGACTAAATGTGTAATAGTGTTCAGACTAAACATGAAATAATGTTCAGACTAAATGTGTAATAGTGTTCAGACTAAATGTGTAATATTGTTCAGGCTAAATGTGTAATATTCTTCAGACTATATGTGTAATAGTGTTCAGACAAATTAGGTAATATTGTTCAGACTAAACATGTAATATTGTTCAGATTAAATGTGTAATAGTGTTCAGACTAAACATGTAATATTGTTCAGACTAAATGTGTAATAGTGTTCAGACTAAACATGTAATATTGTTCAGACTAAATGTGTAATATTGTTCTGGCTAAACATGTAATAATGTTCAGACTAAATGTGTAATAGTGTTCAGACTAAATGTGTAATAGTGTTCAGATTAAATGTGTAATAGTGTTCAGACTAAACATATAATAATGTTCAGAATTTTTTCAAGTTGGACATAAGCAAATTAGGCATACATGAGGAATAATTTTATTCTTCTACAAAGACCTTGTAAATCATGTACAAATTATTTAAATTCTTATATTTTTATGAAACAAGAAAGTATTTTTTAAATATCCAAAATATGGATATTTTCTTTATTCCATGGTGTGTGTTTGATTTCTCACTATCACAAATTAGAAGTCAAGAAAAATATTTTCAAAATCACAATTCAGGCAAGAAATCTGGTCATGTTGAGTGAAATCAGAGTTAATACCCTAGTACTTGCATGTAATTTGTGTACATCTACAAGCAACATAGTGCCTGATCTGCCACTGCACAATATGCCTGTAGATTAGGGTCTGTTGTTTGCTGTAAAAAGTAGTCTTTGTGAAGAAAATATACCAGATCTGCTTTCACACTATGCATTGACAGATCTTGGCATATACAGTTTGCAGTTGGATCCAATGTATACACAAATATGTCCAATGTATCCACAAATATGTCCAATGTATCCACAAATATGTCCAATGTATACACAAATATGTCCAACAAATACACAAATATGTCCAATGTATACACAAATATGTCCAATGTATACACAAATATGTCCAATGTATACACAAATATATCCAATGTATACACAAATATGTCCAACATATACACAAATATGTCCAATGTATACACAAATATGTCCAATGTATACACAAATATGTCCAACTTATACACAAATATGTCCAACATATACACAAATATGTCCAATGTATACACAAATATGTCCAGTGTATACACAAATATGTAGTGTTTGCAGTAAAACCTTGGAATTGACCAAAAGTGATTAATATGGAGGTGACTGTTACATGGAGGTTAATTTTATATGTAATATATTATGTTAGATTTTTTTTTAAAAATGTGCCCTTTTTAAAAAGGTGGTTGTATTAATGAGATATAGTCTGCTGGAACAGCTTTCACTACAAGGAAATTGTCCAAAATATATCTTTGCCACCAGTTTATGAGTTTCATGACTTGATTGTCATCAGGGTTGATCTGTTGTCTCACATGGATGTAATGAATAAAGAGAATATACCAGAATCCGTAGGAATCACTTTTCCTTAGGTACCAGCTACATTCAGATTATGTGTCCAAGTTTTTCCAAGTCATATTTATTCTTACATAATTTTCTGTATTCATCATAAATGTTAAATACTATATCTGTAAAGTTTGTACCCTATTATACTTGGGTTTTCTGTGTTAAGTAGAAAGCTGCTTCTGAGTAATGAAGTTAACCTTCCAGACACTGCACTTCATGGAACGCATGTAAGTGTATCAAGGGATGAAGGAAATCGCTTGATTTAAGGGGTCAAAGGTCAAACTTTCACAATAAAGAGCAGATTTATTGTTGTCAAACTTGATATTAGCTAGTGGTGGCTTTGGCATCCATCTCTGTCTGTTTAATATCTAGATTGACATCAATGTTAAAAATTCGTATTTATCTCATTTAAAGATGGGATAATGGGGAGGTTAAATCTTGTTAATTTTGATTTGTTAATCATACCTGTGTATTTTATTACAGGGTAAAGATGTTCTAGTAGATGTGACCATTATACAAGAGAAAGATCAAGTGCCAGCAGGCTTTACAGTTGTTGATCTCACAAATGATACAAGTAAGGAGTTTGTTTTGGTTTGTCCTAAATAGGTACAAGGTGAATTTAATATGGTTTGTCCTAGTAAAAAGTGTATTTAAATTATTATTTCATACTGAAAAATGCATGTACAACATTGTTTTAATGTTGGCATTTAGATGTACACCTTTTCCCTTGTTTTATTTATCATGGTTACCATGAGAACCCACTCATAATGTATAAAGACGGTTTGATCTGATTTTTTTAAATTATGGAACAGGCAAACAGTTAGCTCCTATTTTGCTTAAAATTCTTAATTTATGATAAAAAATTTGGTAAACAAGAGGGCAATTTATTGTTTTATTGCTGAAAATGCCAAACATTTGGAACCTTTATCATGAAATTTGCACATTTTACTAAGAAATCATGTTGTAAGATTTTCTTTAAAAAATATATTATAATGATTAATACAACTTAAGATGAATTTATATCAGTGATGATTTTTGTAAGTGCTGACATGATTATTCTTCAGATTTTGTGAAAATGACTTGTAAATTATAATTAAATGAACATATTTATAATTTTTCCTATAACTTTTTAGTCTGTATTTTTAATATTTATAGTTTGTCCAGGTGAATTTTTTTTGTTCACTACATTTGCTCTATGTTGGCTATTAGTACATACAACATGGCGTGGTTCTAAGTCATCATTGCCACATTAGGTTGATGTAACATTTAAGCTAGCTCTCTTAATGGAATAATCATGTGCCACCATATTGACATTGGATTTCACACCTTAATTCATGCCTAGATTGTGTTATTCATAGATGTGTTATTCTTATCCTTTTTTCCAGGCCACATCAAAAACAAATAACTCGAAATCTCGCATCTTATACCTGTTGCATGAAAGTACACAGCTGTAATTATAATGTATCTTTTATCATTTAGTTCATATAGTGATAGGTTTGCAATTATGATCATGTTTTGGTTCCTTCCTGGCTTAACACAGATTTTTTCAGTACATGATAAGCTATACATAGTGGCCAATATATTTGGTGGAGGAAGAATCACCAACCAACATAAGCATCTATTAGGCTTTCTCACATACCCATTATGGTCAAGCCAAGACTGGAACTAATTTGAACAGAGGTGTGATGTGTGAGTGATCTGTGAAGGTGAGCGCCTTAGATCACTTGACCACTTGACCATTGAATAAGAAAATTATGAGAATTTGCAAGCTCTTACAATATTTAAAACAATGTGTGGAACTGCTGTGAATTAATATTTGTTGGCATCATATAGTTTTATGGTTTTGCAAAAAAAATTATTTTTTATTCTGAACCTAGTCGTCTTCACTGGTAGATTATTGTTCATTTTATCTTTTTATACTCCTCCTAATTTGTAGGAACCTCATAATCTAAAAGCACTAGTACTCCACAACAAATTGGAAGTTGCAGAATGTCATAAAAGGAAGAAAACTTGTGATTTATCCACTGCCACTTGGAACAAATGACAGTAAAAGTTGTCAGTTATCCACTATCACCTGGAATGAATGACAGTAAATGCTATCAATTACATCAGAACAATTTCTTAAATCTCAGTCAATCCTGATGAAAGTTCTGTTGTCTGTGATGGTGTTATCTAAGGATGAGTCTTGGAAGAAGCATACACCAGTTGATAATTGTGCATCATTCTTGTCCAATGTTGTTTTTTAATTGTAAGAAAAAAGTTCATTCACTTTACCTTGCACTGCTTCATTTCAAATAACCAAGATTATCATTCCAATCATTTGTAGTGTCCAAACGAATTCACTATATTTTGCAGGAGAAAAAGCTGTGAAGAGGAAGGTTTTATGTATCCGTTGGATGAGCTGCACTTTGACAAATGATGCCATTTCAGAAATCATCTTTTTGAGCAAAGGAGCAAAAAGGCCGCCTAATTCATATACCTTAATTGGGTATGATTCTGAATCTTATAAAAGTTATGCAAATTGTTTTAATCTTATAACAGGATGCTAATTCTAGTATTATACAAGTGATGAAAATTGTGTTAATCTTATAACAGGGATGCAAACTATAGCAATCTTATAACAGGGATGCAGATCATAGTAATCTTACAATAGGATGCAGATTATAATACAAACCCGGTTATGTCGCCGGTCTAGGGGTTTGTCAAAAAGCATCGAGATAACCGATGATCGAGATAAACGTAAACCAATATGGCATCAATATAATAACATGTGCTTGGAATTTCATTATGTACATGATGTGCATTAATAAATGAGAATGTACATGCACATATTTTTGGATGTTTTTTTTTAACATCATCGTTGCCGCGATCTGTTTGATGAAATGATCGGCATGCTATAAAAATATACATACATGTTTGTTAACAACAAAAAGCATATGTGCACCAACTAACAGCAGAGATTTTCCAGTATACAATACAAACCACCATCAGATCTCGATACAAACCTTTATTATATTCTCCAACATTGCAAACACAAAAATTGCTCAAAAAATAATTTTAAAAAAAACGTGCAGGGTGTAGTTTGTTTTTACAAAAAGATAACCAGTGTCAAAATTAAATTTGCGAGTCATTTCACTTTGACAGCTCTGAAAAGTATCATAAACAGAATAGCTATAGCATGTTATCCTTCAGGCAAGATCAACAAGAGTGAACTGTCATTGGAGTCAAGGACCATATGGACCGTCATCACGTGCTACGTGAACTCAGCACATGTGCAGTTAACAAAGTATGATCATTTTATTGGCAAGTCATAAGCTAGCATAAACGTAACCAATCGCAAGAAGTACATGTAAATTGAAAAATCGAAAGACCGTATTCTCACAAAATAGTATCTCCATTCCCATGAATGAAATTTACAATGAGTGAACACCTGGCAATATTGGACCATATATATTACTGTAGCATAAGTTAACACCCAATATAAGGATTCTTTCACTCCTGTATTTTGAGAAATAAATAATTTTTTTTATTATGCAAAAGTTTTTTATTTGTTGTTTGCTATTTCTTCTTGCTGAGTTTAAGTGTCTGTAACAACCAACAAACAGAAGGATTAGCCATTCCATTAATTTTATCTTTTCTATTCATATCTTCAAAAGTCAGTCAGTTGTAGGTATAGTACAGTAGCACAATTGACTGTCAAAACATACTGTACTTGGCTACTTGTCAGCATAAGTAGATTATGATGTAACAATGCACAGCTAAGATGGGGTGGTCGATACAAACAAAGGATTATTGGTGTACTGATTAATTCCCATTCATTACTTAGTTAAGTTTGTCGATTTCTTCTGTTCTCCTTTTTATTTATCCCCTTGAAAGCCATGATTGTTTGTACAAATTAAATAACCAAAAAGTCTGTCACCAGATGGTACATTTTTGTCACCAATACGGGGGAAATATCGACAGCACTCGGTTGTGGGGATCGAGATAACGAGATAACCGATGTTAATTAGCAAATTTGACCCTCTTTTGTGCTCGAGATATTAGCATTCAGCGACATAAAAGAATCGACATAACCGATGAGAAAATGCTAAGACAAAGAGAGAATTTTGCGGTTCCACTTCAAAAACGTCGACTTAATAGGGTTGGCGAGGTAACCGAGGTCGAGATAAGTGGGTTTGACTGTAATAATATAACAGGGATGCAAATTGTAGTAATTTTATAACAATGATGCAAAATGCAGTAATATTTCATTTTCATTATTATTATGGAAAAGTGTTTTAGTAAGATTTTAAAACTGTAAATTTGTACAAGAATCGTCACCTATTTCCAAAATGTCACTTAAGCTATATGTATGTATGTGTGTGTGTGTTTGTATGTATGCATGTATTTATCTATATATGTATGTATGTATGCATATATATGTGTGTATGTATGTATGTATGCATGTATGCATGCATGCATGTATGTATAATGATGAACCTTTCACCAATACTGTCACTGGACAAGTCACATAATCACAAGAACACTGATAGCTTGTTGAGGTCTGATGCTCTGTTGTCTAGGTGACTGGTGCTTTATGTCATATAGTTTCAAACTTATAATGTTAATATGTTTCCTGGCATTTTTCAGAAAATTTTAAACATTTACTCAAAGTAATACTAATTCACATTGTTAAAAACAACTTTGATATTCATACAAGACTATATTTATGCAAGGTAATAATTATATGAGGTGAAGAGAAGACATATTTTTCAGATTTCATTGCAATATATTGTCCTTATTTTCAATCTGACCTGCCAGAACAGACATAATAATGTCTAGTCATTAACACAAATCATGCATGAAGTATAAAATGGTGGTAGTAGCTGTGGTTGTCTCAGTGGTTAGCATTCTGGACTGGCAGAATGGGGGTTTGGATCAGCCTGAGACGGGTACTTGATGTATTTTTGGGCAAGATACTTTGGTTGCCTCTGCACAGAAATGCCTACTTAATGTTTTTGCCCCATAAAATATCAAACCAAACCTCAGTGTTTATCTTTAGGCGTCAGGGCTTATCATTACTCATGATGTAAATGTTAATTTATAACTGGGGCCCCCGAGTGGCCGAGTGGTCTAAAGCGCTGTCCGTTACGGATCACTGCCATCTCACCTCTGTCTGCGTGGGTTCGAGTCTAGGATTCTGTGAATGTGGATATGTGAGAAGGCTGGCCAGTAGCTACTCGTTGGTCGGTGGTTCTTTCCGGTGATTTCCTGGTTTCTTCCTCCACCATTAATACTGGCCGCCATGAATAGCCTATCATGTGCTGAAAAATGGCGTTAAGCCCAACAATAACAATAACAATTTATTACTAATCAGACTTACTATGGCCTCCAAATGTTGTGTACAAGTTTTTCATGATCAAACTAAACATGTGACTATTAAATCGCCAATTCTTAATCACAATAGTCAGAGTTAGCTTTATTTTACCATCGAGTAGTACATGTAAAATACATTTTAAAAACGTTTTTCCTTTTTGACACACTTGAAAAATAATGTATATGATTAATTAAGTTCTTTAGGCTTTTAGGGAGGTTTTGAGGTGGGGATTACAGCATTTTTGTGGAAAAGGCATGCCATTTGGGAAAATTTTTAATGAAAGTAACGTTGAACCAATGGAATTTTTATATCTGAAATTATGTATGCAGATTATATAAATGCAAATAAATTTGCAAAAAACTTAAATTGGTATTGATGTAGATTGTGTTTTAACTTGATAGGTACATAAGTTTACTATTAGGTTTCAGATATAATTTAAATTTCAAAGTCATTTTTTTTCTTTTATGAAGGCACAAGTTTCAGCATATTTTAAGTTATATCCTTACAATAGATATGCATTAAATATATTAGATGGATTAGTTATGTGGATGGTTTGATTTCAAATGTCAAACGTCATAAGAATTGGACAGGGTGTTTTGGATTTTTTCATGGAAAGCAAACAATCAAGGTTAGTTTGATTTTCAGATTTCAAAGTTATTACTTACAGTTTAGCATTTCTTAATACAGGTACATCTAGTGATATGGTACCAGCATTTAATCTTATTCATCAGTACTTAGATTGTATCAGTGATCACTGCTATATAAATAGATGTTTTCCAGTTTTTGAATTAGCATGTTTATCACTTTGTACCATCACTATCTAGCTCAGTAGCTTTCATCTCTAAATTTCTCCATATATATATTCTCTCTCTCTCTCTCTCTCTCTCTCTCTCTCTCTCTCTCTCTCTCTCTCTCTCTCTCTCTCTCTCTCTCTCTCTCTCTCTCTCTCTCTCTCTCTCTCTCTCTCTCATGGTTTATGTGTCTTTTCTTGTTCATTACATTATGTATATTATCCTTATGATCTATCTGTAATTACAATTTTGTAATGTAGTTTAATTTCAGATTACATCCAGTTGTACTTGGAATTGTTATAAGTTTTATGATCAATGAAAAACTGAAACAAAAGATAAATTAGAATATGCAAAAATGATTTTTGACATTTTAAATATTCAAAAAACATTGTCATTTTAATTTACCATACTTGATGTGGCATTTTCACAAAATGAAACATGCATAAACAAATGACCAATAAAATATATCCTGTTTATTATCACAGACATATCATCATCAGATGTACAATTTTATACCTGCAACAAGTTTGTAATTTATAGTAATTGCACCTACTGCAAAAAGTTTATAATTTACAGTAATTGTACTAACTGCAATAAGTTTGTAATTTATGATAAATGACTTTTCCAGAGAATTAAGTAACCTTGTCCTCTGCTATAGAATGACACCAATCAAAGTTCCACAGAATTCACAGTCCACAAATTTTAACATGTAAGTATTATTTATTTTTTTTGTGTGAATAAATTCCTTATACTTGAAATGTGGGATGCTAGAAACATAAGAACTCTTTTGAATTATATAAGAATTTAAGCATGAATGTGTTTTTTATTTGAATTTCATAAGTGTGTGTGTATATGTATATATCTGCATTTCAGTTTACATTCCATTTGTGTTCTGTTTGCATTTCATCTATCATCTCCATTTGTTGTTAATTCTACTAGTCATAGACCAGGAGAACTTATGAGATGCTGCCTTTGTCCTCTGTCCATCCATTCTAGAAGTTTTAGTCACTGCACCATGTGGCCATTGTTGTACCAACATGTTGTCAAACACTAATATATACATATCCCACAGCGGGCAGAGACATTGCAGACCCAGAACTGTTAACCTGTTTTTGTTCATATGGACTGAAAGTCCTTCCTTGAGATAACTACAGCTGCTTTAAAATGTAGGATCCATGTTTCTTGGCAATTTTTTTTAAAAAAGCGCATCACTTTCTTTGAAGTCTTAGTACAGGCAATAGCTTTCATCATTGTCAGGATCTACCCTTCCGTGATCTTGGACACGTATGGACATCACTGAAGATCTGTCATGAACTGAAATAAGGACCTCTCTGACCTTATGACTCTTGATTTCTCCAAATCAAAATCAATAGCTTGAATGGAAATGACAGTGGGTTTTTCTGTAGCTAAACAATACATCATTGAAACCACTATTAAGACATTCAGTGCCTCGTCTCTATTATAAGACATGCTTTCTAAGTTCCCTGGATAAAGCAGCCAGAATAAGTTACATACTGATTTTATCAAACTGAACTATCTGAAGCTTTATCAAGATGGTTTGGATTTTTTCTTGATGGACTCTATTTTTGTTGCCTAGAACAGGCTCACATTTATTTTCAACCGGGCCTGCATTTCAAAATACAATTTTTCCTGGGATAATTCTTCCTGAGGTCCAATCAGGGTTTTCAATGATTCCTGAAATTTGCCAATCCAATCAGAAGAGGGAGATACCAGTAATTTCTACTCTGAATAGGTAGATACATTTCCACTGCATTATTATGGATATGTTGGGTTATCCCCAGGAAATAGCCCAAAATTATAGCCCTACAATCATAGACAAAAGTTTAGCACACAGTATATCTATACATAAATTGTGGTTATAAAAGGATCATCCTTGCTCTGTCAGTCTTTATACTAATAGGTTTCTCCATTCTATGACAAGTTTTAAAAATGTATTCATGTGAGTGGTATGGATGTTTGTTTTTTTATAAATGGTGGCTTCAAAGACAACCTCCTTGACCACAGCTATAGCCAGAAAATTTAGTACCATCTATACCTTCATCTTGAAATTAATGATTTAATTTCCATCACCATCACTTTCACCATAATTAACATAAAGGGAAAAAATGAGTACACATTATAAAGCACTATGATATACTGTTGCTTGTCTTAAAGCACAGGGTTGGTTATGAATACCATTAAATTAACCACCTTATAAGACAGGGTGGGTTATGGATCCCATTAAATTGGCCATTTTATAACACAGGGTGGGTTATGTAGCCCATTAAAGTAGTAAGTTCATAACACAGGATGGGTTATGGATACTGTTAAATTGGCCATCTTATAACACAGGGTGGATTATAAATCCCATTAAATTGGGGTATACTAATGTTAGCTTGTATGTCCCATTGTCATAATTTTGCTTACTTAATAACTCCTGAATCCTGTGAAATAACTAAATGAAATTGTATATGCTATTATATCAAGGTGTGTCATTATGTCATGTATGTTAACATTTATTAGTTATCCCCATTTTTATTACAAATTGTCACCCTTCATAACATTCATCCCCTGGTGATATATCCAAAACAAAATTTGGTATGCATTTATCATGAGTTTGTCTCCCATGGAAGATTCATCATCATTTGATTAGTACTTTTAGAGTTACCTCCCCATGTTTGAAGTTTTGTTTTTACTTTATCGAGCCATAACTTTGATGAGGTCTCTTTGAAACATTTTGTATGCTATTGTACCATGACTAGAATAACTGGCTATTTCTGATCACTATTTCAAATATACAGTATCTCAACAACAGCTTATGTCACATATAATAATGGTCTTTGTCTGTCTCTTACATTTTAAGTAGTGAATATTTTACAAATACAAACTGTCAGAACACCGCTTGGTGCTCAGCATTTATTTTTTAAGAGGTTAGTGTAAGGACTGGTTGACCTGGTGTCAGGATAATGAGTCTAGGTAGGATATGATGCCACATGTCTGCAGCAGTGCTATATAATAAATATATATTAAATTATATATATTAAATATACTGTAAACTGCCACACTGTAAACATCTTTGTTGTTGTTGTAGGGTTTAATGCCATTTTTCAGCACAAGATAGGCTATACATGGTGGCTCGTATTAATGGTAGAGGATCACTGCCATCTCACCTCTGTCTACATGAGTTTAAGTCCAGACTTGGCTAACATGGGTAAGTGAGAAAGCCTGCCAATAGTTTCTCGTGGGTTGATGGCTCTTTCCGGGGTTTTCCCGGGTTCTTCCTTACCATTAATACTGCCCGCCATGTATAGCCTATCTTTTGCTGAAAAATTGTGTTAAATCCTATAGCAACAATAACAACAACAGCAACAGCATTAGATATTGATGAAAGACATGGAATCATAATGTATGCCATTTAACCACAAAAATTTGACATTGTTTCCTAATGTTGCTTGTGTTATGACTTGTTATAATTTGTGAATCTTACATAATGTGAATAATATCTGATAACAAGTTTTTGAACTTGTTAAATCAGCATAGCATGAAGCCTTCATTTAAGTTTCTTTTCTGGACAGGGCCAATTTGAAAATGAACCTTCCATACTCAATAAACCCTACACAGGAGAGTTTACAACAAGAAGGAACTTACGCCAGGCAGGGACGACCTGATCCACCAGAGAGGTCAACCAGTAGTCTGTTACTTTTGACAGTCACACGTAAGTATGTGTTGAGCCATAGTCCCCTTTTCCTGGTACTTTCATAGTCACAACAGAAAGCAAATTCAGAAAAAAACATAAGGTTGGTACCTAATGAAATAATCCATGTTATGTAACTGAATTCTCTGACACCAATAGCAACCACACTTTAGTCCAATTTATTAAGTAAAATAGCAAGTGTATGTTCAGAAATTATGCTCTCTTCCACTGGAAACCACATTGTCTCAGTTCAGATGATAGTCTTAATTGGGAGATTTAAAAATATTTTATCAAATGAATTATCACTAGTCCAGAAATTAATTTTGATTATTAATAATAAGTTATTAGCAGTATAAATGGTCATAATTGGGTATTTATTGAAGTGTACAATGTAACTAATCACTCACAAAGTGTAAAATGTCCAAAGAACAATATTTTAACTTTGTGAATGGTTACATAAAATTTACACTTCAGTAAATAACCAGTCATGATCATTTAATTTATATAATTCCAACTTTCGTCCTGTGTGTCATCGAATTTGTGGATTCCTTCAACAGAACATTTGATTATAGGAATGACAGATTTTTTTTCCTTCTATTTTGCGTTTCACATGACATTAGAATACCTAGCCTCTTCCTCACTAGCCAATGGATTGTAGATCCAATGTTGAAAGAAGTGTGGCAATGATCTTTGACTACAAAAGATGATGTGGCCTATAGAATTATAACCTAAGAGTTGACAAAAGTCACTTTTATTTTTCAATGAGCAAATGTTTTGATTTTTAAAAAAATATCTTTGTTCATATTTAGTAAGATCTGCTGCACTTGCATCATATGGTCATTACCCAGAATAAGAGCCTTTTGAGACATAATCAGCAAACATGCAGTAATTTTTAAATGTAGATTTACTCCTAAAGCCTGCCATTTGCTTTATTTGGCTAAGGTGGAAATTGGATGGTTGGATAAACTGCAGTTACTGTATCTGAACTTGTAAATGGATATTTTATATGGAGTTGCCAATTTTGAAGTGATATCATTTGGGGTGGGGAGTGTTGTTGCTCCAAGGAGTTCTGATCAAAAGTAAATTGGACACTGATTGGGAAAAGTAGTCCCAAGAATTTACTGACATGTACAGTATACCTAATCGTTGTCACATGACCATCTGCAGCCAGTCACATGGCTAAATATTCAGTTGATTCATAGCAGTTAGAATTATAAATACATCACATAATGCACCAATAGATCAGGGTCTTTCTTGTTTGTTTTACTGATTACTCCCTGCAAACTGTGTACATCCAGATCTGCCAGTGCATTTTGCAACAACAGATTGAATCTGTGCAGTTTGCAGTTAAACCTGACTTAATAGTAAGCATGTATTGTTTGTGAAATGCAGAGATGATGAATTGCAAATGTACATTTAGATTACATATTTGAAATATCTGTCAAATTCTTGTCTAATTTTGTTTCAGCATTATCAGATGTACCATGGCAGTTAAATCCAAAGATCAGCAGCATGAATAATTTGAGGAATGTAAGTAATATCCAAAATGAAATTTAGGGAACTTTGTTTTTGAAAGTTAGTATACATTAGCTTTTTTCTTTTTTAGCAAGATATATAAAATGCAGTTGTGGTTTTTTTTTTATGGCTACTGTTTCAATAATGGTCATTTTCTGGATTATCATTACATCACAACGCAATTACAATCTACTTTCTTTTCACTTACCTTCATTTATCCTAGTACATGTGTTGCTTTAATGGGTGATGGTTACATCACAATGCTGTTGTAATCTACTTCCTTTTCCTTTAGTAATTGTGTTGCATTAATGGGTCATCATTACAACACAGTGCTGTTACAGTCTACTTTTTCTTTTACCTTATCTCCATTTATCCTAGTATATGTATTGCTTTATTGTGACATTACCTATTGAAATCATCACCCAGTTTTGACACAAATGGGGAGTGTATTAAATTTGGATTCACCATCTTTCCATTTCCATCTGTGTAAAATTCCATCCTTATGTCTGTACATCCCACATTCTTTTCTGCATGATGTCGCCATTAAATATTATTACACTTCAACCAAATTTGATATCCAGCTTGGTTTTGATGATATCTTTTCTGAGTTGAATTGTCAGTATTCCATGTGACCATTTTGTCGAGTTATTGCTCCTAATTGCCAAATCCATCTTCTTTCATTTTAGGACAGTAAATTCCCATAATAATTCTTTGGCTTCAAGCAAATGTTAAGTGATGCATGATATTGATGAGACCTCAGATGATTATTAGTGTTATATGTCTTTATTTAGTGTAGTTACTGCTGATTTTCAGATCCAGTCACTTTGAATCAAAACTTGTTTGCCATTTGATAATTGTGAGCCCTTGGAGTTATTTACCCTGATTTTCACCATAATGCCATTAATTGATTTTTGTATTTCAAGCAATCTTGGTATGCAGCTTCATATGGATATAACCTATGATGACTCCAGTTGCCTGCATTCCTTTTCATTTGCAGAGTTATTGCCCCTTACTGTAAAACGCACCTACTTTCACATCTGTCTAATGCCTGAATGGGTACAGCATCTAGTATCGAAATGGGTTCTGTTCATCTGTCACATCTTATGTTTCCAGAGCATAACTCCGAAACAATTAAAGAAAATATATATCAATGAAATTTTAATGCACATCAAGTTTGCAATTCATCACTTTCAATATTTTTATTGTTTTTGTCTATTTGTCCATCTATCTATCTATTATCTATACTCTTTTTACCAGTCAAATTTCCAGAGTGTTTCAAATATTTATGTGAAATAAATGGTTGATAGTGGCCCATCTATCTCCTTTTCTATTTACAAATCTTCTCTTTCAATATTTGTAATATTTTTGTCCAATGTCATCCTTCCATCTCATTATCCCACTTCCAGGGCAAAACTCCAGAAGCAAAAGATATCTCTTTAACATTACTGCTCCAGTGGCCTAGTGGTTAGAGCATCTGCTGCAGATGCGGGAGGTTGTGGGTTTAAACCCTGTTTGAAACATACTAAAGACTTATAAAAATGGTACTAAGAGCTGCCTTTCTAGATGCTCAGCTGTAAGAGGTTAGTGTTAGGGCTGGTCGTCCTAGTGTCGGGATAATTTGACTGGGTGGGACATGATGCTACATGTCTGCAGCATGATGCCCCAGTGCTAGACATCACTATAAACTGCCTCACTGCAGACATCATAGGGATATTGCTGAAATTTTTTAATGCTACATAAAAAATAAATCCAATCCACATTTTTAAAATTTTAGCAGTTACATAGATGTATATTTTGCCATTCACAATTCTTTAGTTTTAATATTTATGTTTTTGTTCATTTGTCTATTCATCTAGCCATCTTTCATTCACTGTTTTTGTTGTCTAAGATGTGACTCCAAAATCCTAAAAGATAGCTCTTGTGAAATTTGGTACATATATTAAACAAGTGTTATAGATAAGTCTTTTACTATGCAAAATTCTCCAGATTCAATATTTTTAACATTTTCATCCTTTTGTCCATTAATCCATTTATCCATCATTCATACTGTCTTATCTAGAGTAAAAATTGTGGCACCAGTCTCTTCTCAATGTGCTTTGTACATATGAACTTTATGTATATTAAATATCTGAAACATACTTCAGTCTTATAGCAGACACTGAGTGATATGGTTGACTCTATCTTATTATTGCATTTCAACAAAACTTAATAACCAGCATAATTTTGATGAGACCTTTTATAAGATCACTTGCCAGTATTCAGCATTTCCATTCAGAGGAGCTATAGCTATGTGCTATGAAAATCCACATACCTTTTTCTATTGAATGACTTCATTAATTATTATTATTGAATATCAATCAAATTTTAATGCCAGCTTGATATTTATGATGCAAAACTAAGTTGGATTTAAAAAGAATTTAAACATCACCATTTAGCAGAGTTATAACTCCTAATGATTGACTTCTACTTTCATTTTCACACAAGTCCTTCACTGTAACCGTTTTCTTGTTGCACTGGTGACATACATGTATGGTTATTGACACATTCTTTGTCAGAATAGGTTCCATGAAATTTTTATTCAATATTTTGTTTATCCTGAAATATATAGGCATTTTATATACATAGAATATTTTGTACTTTATATTTTGTTAATGTAATGGTTTTGCTTCTAGATTAAAATACCAGAGATACGATGCAAAACCCTGCTGGATATAGAGAGAGAGGTAACAGTAATTGTGTATATTTTTTAATTTATTTATCAGAAAATATCTTGTATATAAATAATGTCTTTGAAAATGTTAGATGATGCCATTGCCACATTCCATTTAGGAAGTATATCTGCTTTTATGTAATTTCTTTTTACCTGTTTATCATATATTTATTTAATTTTGTCTTCTTTACAATCTCTCTGTCTCCAACCATTCATCTCTCTATCCACTAAGATATATAGATCTTAAAATATGTAAAGACTGTTCACCTTGATCATTATGTAATCTGAATGAATATTCACAGGCAAGAATGCATAGAAATGAACCACAAACAATAAAAAACAGGCTTCAGGTATTTTTTATATGTAGTTTTCCAAATGAATCTTGAAAATCAGATATTGATTAGTGTCAGTTCCAAACTGAAATTAGTGACAGCCAAAATTTGTGAGCTGTTATCAAAATAGACTGCAAGCCTGTCACATCAGAATGCACCCCCCCAAAAAAAAAAAACCTAGCAGCCAAAATCTTCACAATCAGTTGTTGAATGACAGTATTCTCTGAAGTCTATCAGAGCATTCTTTCATCTTGCCATAGTATACACATCCCAGTAATATTCAGTGTATTAATCGATGCATGAAAAGTGCTAATGAAAATAAAATGTCATTTTTGTATGAAAACATTCCTTAGACAGAATACACAATTTGAAGCATTATATTTACAATCAAAATTTGAACAAAGTCACTGCCCTAAAAATATTGTAATATTTTGGAACTTTTATTGATGTTTTTATGCCTGCATTAATCACATTGACACAAAATGGAAAATGAAATTCATACAAACCAATTTTATTTTACTTTTAAAAAGTGATAATAAAAAGAAAATGACTTTTGGGTAGATATAAAAATTATTTCACTTCTGAAGTGAAAACATTTTTATATTTTACAATCCTCTCTATACTTCAAAAATATATCTAAAGTTATATGCTGATATGCTATGACTCTCGTGTCTTGCGTGTTTTATCTGCATATGCAGAATACGTTTTTCATTGTTGTAAACATTGATCAAGCTATTATTAAAATTATCTTAAAGTCACATTCATTATAAGTTGCTGTATTCAGCTGGAACTTTGGGATAGCAATAATATTTGTAATTAATTGCTTGTCAATCATATTTAAGTAGAAAAACTTGTTGCATCATGAGCATAGTTTAAGTTTTGCATGAACATTT
The DNA here is from genome assembly GCA_016746295.1 of Potamilus streckersoni. Lineage (NCBI taxonomy): Eukaryota > Metazoa > Mollusca > Bivalvia > Unionida > Unionidae > Potamilus > Potamilus streckersoni. The sequence goes on along the minus strand of JAEAOA010000993.1, from coordinate 683,582 downwards.
TTGAAAGTTTGATACAGAGGTTATACTTTATACAATGACAGGAGAGACCATGTCTTGTATGGATTGATTGGTTTAGCTCCAATTATTATGTTCCAATTACACCTTTTCAAGGGAGACAAGTCTGCTTAACATCAGTAATGGTAGACATCCCTTTAACTGGTCTGATAACTATTTTCTGACATATATTTTTTGTATTATGAAAAATAACTTTATATTTGATGAAGTGTATTATCCTTTTGTAAATTTTCATTAGGTTTTTAGTCATATGTTTGTGATGATATATGCGAGAGAATGTTAAAGGGAAGTAATTCTAAGCATCTTAAATGTTACTGGAAAACAACCTTTTATTACAATCTTATTGTCACTGTTAAGTTATATATATATATATATATATATATATATATATATATATATATATATATATATATATATATATACATATTCTAAACTTACTATAAATATATTTAAAATAATTTTTAGGGAAGCAAGGAGTTTAAATTAACATTCCTTCATAGATCTGGTTAGAATTTACAGGACATATTCATATTTTCTGCATTTCAGTATGAGTATGCCTTTAATGTGGAGAAAGAAACGAAGAAAGCTTCTTGATGTTGTGTGCTTTCCAATGATGTGAAGCAAAGACAAAACTTGTGATAGACCCTTATACCTGTGAATTCCATGTACTGTTGATACATCCATAGAATGTTGTCAGGCAAAATATTTCGCAAATTTAGAAAAGTTACTACATTTTTACCCCACCCCCTCAAGTCATTCATAACAGCTGCAACATTATTATAGAACATATATTGCTGGTAAACATATCATTCATACTTTATGTGGTGAATTCGTAACAATGTTATGTGTTAATGAAATATCGTGAATTTAATAAATTCTTACAAATTTTATGTAGTGATGAAACTACCGAATTAAATAAATTCATACAAAAGCAGCCTGAATATTTTGATTTAAAGTAACATGTAATTTTTTGGCTGGTGCATTCTTAATCATATAAGGTGTAGCTGTTAATTAAATATTAATTAGTGATATTATTAATTGTACTTTCGTTTACATGATCATGTCCTGAGGAGTCCTGGGGTATTTAGACAACAATATTTCAGTTGTTCACAGAATGCAAAGAGTGATATGCATTGCAAGTTGATTTTCATTTCTCCTGTACTTTCACTAACAGCAATAATGTCTATTCTCAATTTTCCAGGGAGCGGCCATACTTTCACTAACAACATGGGGGTATATGAGAAAACTTGCCTGTAGCTTCTTGTGGGTCGGTGGTTCTTCCTGTGGTTTTCCAGGGTTCTTCCTCCACCATTAATACTGGCCACCATGTGTGCTGAAAAATAGCATTAAACCCTATAACAACAACAACAACAGCTGTCTATTCTCAATTATCCATGGAGCGGCCATAGCTCAGTGTGTGCCTGATTGACTTCCAGATAGGCGCATGTTTAAATCCTACCCTTGTGTAAATCCTGAATTTGATACTTTGTTGTGTCCATTGTCAGGGCACTTGACTCTCATTGCTTCAGCAAGTTATAACCCTAATTGTTTGCCATGCTGTTTAACATTATATAACAGTAACATGTTGCTGTGCTGTTATAACACTACACCTAATCAAATTAGCATGTCATATTTTCCCATCAACACTGATCAGTCCATAGCTTAGACCCAAGCTAAGAGGTCATACAAAATTCAATCTTTCAAACAGTGATGTTATTTGTGATTGCCCAAAGTAACATTTCAAGCTGCAAGTTTTGAAAATTTGATTCTGAGCCTTTATTGTTTATTTTTTGTGATTTAAGGTAAACAAAATATGTCTTAATCTTATGTTGCAGTATGTGATCACAGATTTAGTTCTAAGCCATACCCACTATGTGATCACAGATTTAGTTCTAAGCCATACCCACTATGTGATCACAGATTTGGTTTTAAGCCATACCCACTATATGATCACAGATTTGGTTTTAAGCCATACCCAGTATGTGATCACAGATTTGGTTTTAAGCCATACCCACTATGTGATCACAGATTTGGTTTTAAGCCATGCCCAGTATGTGACCACAATATTTGGTTCAAAGCCTTGTATGATATGTGATCACAGATTTGGTTTTAAGCCATGTCCAGTATGTGATCACAGATTTGGTTTTAAACCATGCCCAGTATGTGACCACAATATTTGGTTCAAAGCCTTGTATGATATGTGATCACAGATTTGGTTTTAAGTCATGTCCAGTATGTGATCACAGATTTGGTTTTAAGCCATGCCCAGTATGTGACCACAATATTTGGTTCAAAGCCTTGTATGATATGTGATCACAGATTTGGTTTTAAGCCATGTCCAGTATGTGATCACAGATTTGGTTTTAAGCCATGCCCAGTATGTGACCACAGATTTGGTTCTAAGTCATTAACAGTATTTAACCACAGGTCTGGTTCTAAGCCATGCATAGTTAGGTAGTCATTGTATATGAGGAAATACACAATGAGAAAATTGTTTTATTCATGACATAATATTAATGCAATAGTTCAGTAATGGCTGTTCTTGGAAAACTTCAGGTTGGTTGTTGTTTAATGACACTTTCACTAGTTAATTGGCTATTTCACACTGAGGAAATGGGAACTAAATGCCAATGCCCAGAACACACACAGGAAACATACTTATGACCCAAGTAAGGCACTTTATTTGTGTTGTTATCACCCATAGATATAATTTACAATTGTCATTTTCATATGAACTCTTTGTATAATTAAGTTACCTTAGGCAAATATTTTTTTTAAGAAAGATAGCCTTCCCAGGGCTCCAATTATGTTTAAATGGAACTGCCTTAAACAAAGATAGGAAAAATGAGAATAGACTGTAGTTTAATTTACATGTATGGACATGAAAGATTTGATTACTTTTGATTTTGAATTTACATGTAGTACAGTGGACCCCCTCTATACAGATTCCTCTTTTGCACCGAGAAAGTGGCCATTATAAAATGTGTTGCTTTTCCAGAGAGGGACTAAATTTTTTCGTAAGAAGTAAATGTAATGTATGTAGTAAGAAAGCTACATACTTCAGAGCATTTACTATCTTCATTTAATATCTTTGTTTAAAAAAAAATAATTATTAAATGGTTCTTTTTGATAATAACAGACTTATTTTAACTGAAGATGCATTAACAGTTCTAATTCTTGGCATAAGCATGATATGCGAGTAGGTGTTGTTATGCACATTGCAAAACCATTCAAAAACATCGCCTAAACCTTGGTACATACGTAATTCTCTTTCCATTTGCTCCATTTTCCCACTGCTGTTGAAAAACCTCCTCATCAGTTATGATGTTTATTCGAGTCTTTTCAGCATAAAATTATTTTATTTGAAACTTCTGCATAAAATTGTTCGGCAAGTCCCACCTCCCCACCTCACCCGATGTCGTAAAGTAGAATAACTGACTTCTACAATGACATGTTAATGTTTGGTAATGATTTCATCGGATGTTGCTATCTTGTATGCTATTTAATTATGCAGACGAAACTTTTGTAAATGGACAAAATGCCTTTGCAAAGAAGGCAAAAAATGTGTCACATGATTTTTCAGTCTTTGTCTGGTATCCTGTTTTGTTCAAGGTTAATTTCTGTGTGTGCTTGCTAAGGCACAAAATCTTTTTTAGCCGTTGCCGACCATGTTATGATATTGACAGTTTTGTCTAGTTGTATTCATCAAAGAGAGTAACTCAACAGATATGTTGAGCCCAAACTCTATCATAACATTGTTGAGCCCATTTCCTGTAAACATCGGCTTTCATAGACAGTGATATAATCTTAGTCTTAGTGTTATATGTACTTTACTTTTTTTAGTAACGGAAACTTGACATTGAGAGACATGTATTGACGATGATAGAGATCATCTGATTACTTGCCTTACATCACGATATGACTTAATTATTGGTTCTGGATACATTTGAAATAAAAAGTGGCCAATTGTCAAAGAAATATTTTACATTTTTGTACTAATATGCTGGCAACTGGTCACGTTAGAAGGGTGGCCGTTTTTTAGTGGTACTTTTGAATATAAACTCGTTCGTGCCAAGGGATTCTGGCCGTAAGAAGAGGGTGGACGCTAGTCAGGGGAACTGTTCAAGAGGGGGGCCACTGTATAACATTTATGTGATTACTGTCTCTTATGAGGCAATTTTGTCTTTAATGAGGTGACTTCATGAGAACTAGGTAGGTGAAACTGTGGTGATGACTCAACCAGGTAGTGTGAATCTGGATCTGCAACAGGGAAATATGGATTAAACAACTGTACTGAATACCAGATCAAGCATTTATGATTAAATGGATATGTAATAAAACATCTAAACAATTTATTCAACCTGCCTAATAATGCATTAGAGGATTTGCAGCCTAGAAATACAAAAGTCATTCTTTCAGATCCAGATTCTGTAAATAGAGCACTGAATATTACTGGATACACTAATTTTGCACTACATAATATAGATCAGCAGTCATGGACAATTGGAAATTATTTTCCTCATTTTCCTGACTTCATAGATAAGTTTACCTTTTCTGAGAAGGGTTATAGTATACTGTAGCAACACCACTATACAAACAAGGGGTGTTAGGTGATACCACTCTATAAACAAGGGGTGTTAGGTGGCCCAGTGGTCTAATGCGCTTGCAGATACAGATCATCATCATTGCACCTTGGTCTGCATGAGTTTGATTATCAGGCTTAGCTGGTGTGAGAAGTCTTGCTAATTGATTTCTGTGGGTCGATTCTTCATGGAATTTTTCTGGGTTTTTTTCTCCACTTGATTTACTGGTTGCCGTGTATAGCATTAACGGGGCATTAAACTCAAACGAACAACAGTAACTCCACAAACAAAACAAGGTATATTATAATAATAAAATTTGTCTTCATTTGGGAGAGGCAAAAAGTATGACAGCTCTTGAAAGGTGCCTCATTAGAGGGAGAACATTGTATATAGATCCATTTAAGCTTGTTGTCCTTCTGAAATGTTGATGATTCAGCAAATGTCAGTATTTGAAATTATTGTCTTTAAAGTAAGGCTTACATTAATTATTTACTGCGTCCAGGTTAAAATGTTAATTTGTATTGTTATATTCCTAAGTTTTCAAATTGATCTTGTTTTTGTGTTTTATTTGTGTATATTACCAACAGAAATTTAAATATGCTTGTTTACAAGTCAAGTCCACAAGCAAACAAACATAGACCCTGATCTGCCATTGTGTAATATGACATCAGGGCCAGAGTTGTGTAACTTACAACTAACCTGTTGTTAGTTACACCTAACAACAGGTTCAGGTCTGCTGTTGCATTTTATGATGGCAGATCTGTGTTGTACAGTTTGAAGTTGGACCCCAAATGTATAAGTCTGTATATATGGTATATACCATTAATATGTACAGATGTTGGTATGCCTGTATCATACTGGTATGGCTTGGGCAAATTGTTTTTTAATCATCCAGCATACACAATGCATGCATTGTGTGATTTTCTCCACTGGGCTGGACCTCTTTGAATATATTCTAATGTAATTTCAAACGGTCAGATGATTCTAATCAAGGTTTATGATATCAGGATATTGATGCGTTAAAACCCAACCAAATGGTATACCTGATTTTGGCCTAAAAATGCCGCAACTGACATAATTTCATACAACTATGTTCGTATATTTATTTATAGCAGATAGTCTGGAATGCGTGTCCTTGATGTGATGTGTTATTTTTTTTCCTAGTGGAAGTCAGATTAGTTTCAAATGTCATTAATCATTTTATTCTCATAAATGTAAATGTAGTAATTAAATATACAGTGTGACCCCACAATAGAGCCATAGAACCTGACCATGTTATGAACCAAACCATGTTATAAGCAACCATGTATGTTACCAACAAATTTGCAGTGTTATCAGGGGTGGGGGAGGGTAATAAAATCTGGTGCCAAAACGTGTGCTTCATTGGCAAAGTTACCATTTTAAATGAGAAAACACCTACAGTGATAACAGATTGCATATATAATATATTACTTTATTCAGTGAATCATGCATTGATGCATACATGTGTGTAGTTTATACAAATCTAATCTAAAGCGGGAATAGAGTATCAACACCATGTATTGAATCCACAATGCGAGGATTTCCATCGAAAATATCCATACACATATTTAAAATATTCAGTAATTTTGCCACTGAATTCTATGGGAAAAAAGCAAATAGTATGTAACAAATGATGAAACAGTACGTCCGAAGTTAAATAACGGTCTGTATAAATTTCATACTGCTAAATTTTCTCATCCGTGATTTGTAATACTTTTTTATTGTTTGAAAACTCTGTGATTTTCAGCTGCTTTCTGCTGCTGTCATGTTTTCTCTTGACAATCATATTTCTCAACCTAAGAATATGAATACAGTTGATATCTTGCATCTTCATCCATCAAAGCACATTCTAAACTTTTGACTGCTTCTGTTGCTGTTGGTGGATTATCCATGGGTGTGATATTCTCACTGTTATCATCAGAAGTATCAACATAGTCAGCACCACAATGAACAATTTCTGCATCCGAAATGTGGTCTGCAACCTGGCAATCATTATCAAAAATGAGCCATTCATTTACACTGTCCTGTGACTACGTCAGCTTTCCAAATGCCCTCTGTGCCTCAAATACATCTTTCTCAGAAAATCCATCAAATAAACTATCGTCATCGTCACCGCTGTTATTATGAGTAGTTGTAAATGCTGCACCAAGTCCTTTTTCCCTGCATTTCTCAATGCAGCTGGGTGTAATGGCATCCTAAGATTTGCCTCCAAGGTACATTACTTCTTTCAGATTTAAATTCAGATTTAAACTTTGTAGTGTCGCCTGGACAGAGTTCCTTCAGAAACAATCTTCTTCACAAGTTCTCTTCTATAATTCTATAATTAAAAACTGATATTATGCCCTGGTCCAGAGGCTGAATCCTGGAAGTTGTATTCTTTGGGAGGAAGCTGGCTTTTATTTTCCTATCCTTACTAACCAGGCTGTCTGGGGAGGTAGAGATTTGTCCAATAATAATAATGCCATCGGCTCCATTTCATATTTCTGAGGTGGGATCAAACTGCTGGTACGAATTCATTTTTTAACCAGTTTTCAAACAAAGCAACTGTCACCCATGTGTTTTTTGTAGCATTATATGAAAATGGTAGGGTCCTAACATTTAAATGATGGAAGCAATTATAAGACTTGAATTTTCCGACAGTGGTTTAAGTTTGTTTCTTTTTGTTTTATTAACACAAAAGAGCAAAGTTAATCTCTCCTTTATTTTCTTATAGCCTTCATGTTTTATGTTCATCATTTTTCACAGCTAGGGTGGTGTCAGGCATCATTTTGTAGCACAATACAGTTTCATCGGAATTGTAAATCTGCTCTGGGGAATAACCACCTTCCTCTATTATTTCTCTCAATTGATCTGAATAGTTCATAGCAGCTTCAGAATCTGAAGAGCAGATTTCTCCAGAAACTGTCATGTGTCTAATCTCATGTTGCTTCTTAAAAGTGTTCAGCTATCCACTGCTTGCTTTGAAGATCGAATCATGTCCATGTAAGTCGGTGTGAAATTTTTCAGCTTGTGCCTTTATAATTGGTCCTGATATAGGCACTCCTTCAGCCCTATCTGCACAAACCACTGATACAGGGCTGCATCAAGTTTGGTGTCTCCTGCTAGTCTTGCTTTTTTTCTCATCAATCCCTCACTTTCTTGCATATCCACAACCATTTCTCTTAGTGTTGCTTTGTTCCTCTTCCATCCTTAAACTGTAGATTCATTCACACCTAAATCTTTAGCTACTTGTGATTGTGTCTAACACCAGACTTAATCCTATCTAAAGTTTCAATCTTTTCTTTAACAGTAAAAGCTTTACATTTCTGTTTCTCATTTTCCATTCAAAATGTCCACTAATTAACACTTGTACATCTATTGTTTGAAAGACTAAAGCAAAAATAATTGTCGATAAACAAGGGGTTATATTTGTAGGCAATGGACAAGATGAACTGGTCAACTAATTGCAAAAACAGCACCAATAAGCCAAATACACATGTTGGTGGCTTGCTTTTGATGTAATAATTTATACAAGTTTAGCTCAGCAATTGACTTTGTTGATGAGCAATGTACTCAAATTAATTAATTTATAAATTCAGGTGAGAATCTTTTTTCAACTGCCGCATTGTTTGTTGCTTAGTTGTGTATGCAATTTATAGAACATATGTCAGATATTGTTTGAGCAACGATTGTATAGGGAATGCATTGAAGACAAACACAAAGTAGAGTTAATAGCTTCATTGCTCATGGACCAGTAATAATAACATTAACATTTATGAGCAGTCATCTTTCAACAATAAACAAAGACCAAAGTTCAAAAAAGTCCCAGCCATGGGTTCAGATTCTCATATTTCCGATGTTTATTTTGGCATAAAACTGTAAGAAATTTGTTAAATTAAAAAATTTTAGAAGCCACACCATGATTGTCATATTTTAAGTTCATATGTGATTTCCTCCCCATAATGAAAATAAACTTTTTACTCATTATTTTTTGCACTTTTAAAAAGCAATGTTTTTTGTGTATGAGAAAAAATACATGTGTATGATATTTCGGGAGCCACACCATGAACATCTTATTTTAAAATTTATAAGCAATCTCTTTTCCAAGATGATAATAAAACTGCGTAATTTACTTTTCGTGCTTAAATTATTTTTTGTTTACGAGAAAAATACTGGTAATGTAAATGAAATTTCGGGAGCCATGCCACAACAGTGTTGTCTCTGAATTCATGTCGTAACGGAGCACGTTATCGTGGGGTCAAACTGTACAAATAAACAGGTGTAAAATGCCATAGCAAAGCAATTCCATTGAAATTCAATCAAATTATGCAGACCAGATTTCTAACCAATTATTTAAAAAAAACATGGGAGTGAATGGAAATCCAATTTTCCTTCACCTGCAAAATGTAACAGACATAATGAATGTTTACAGATAATGCATGTTTTAATTTTCAAAAAGAGAGAAATTGTAGAACCTATTATGAAAAACTGTTAGAAAAGCGAGGCACAAATAGATCAGCAAAGAAATATTTGGTTGATTGCAAAAAATATTCCGGCATACCTGCACTATATAATGCATCTGTTTCCATAGGCTTTGTCTCTGTATTTGCTTTTCCAGCTGTTTAAAGACCCAAATTGGGGTCAAAAGAACATTGAATTTTCATGTGGTATTTGTTAGCAGAGCAAGACAGAACTGACAAAATTTTACTTAATTGTCCACTGCTGTTACAAGTGTAAGCCTAACCTCACTTCTGTTTATGTACATATAAATGGATACAAGCTTTATTATGTGGCTATGGTACAGTTTTTTTTTATTTTTTAATCAGGAGACACCTGCTCATATTGAACTGAACAATTTAGTCCCTGAACGATCTGTGTAAACTTAACAATGCTTTATTTGTCATATTTTATTGTTAATTAAATACTTATGATATAAGTGATATGTGATGATTTTATGAAATTGATGTTAGCTTTATTATTTAGTAAATTGTGTGAAAATTTTATTTTGTTTGCAAGGTTTCAGATTTTTTTAATTGTGCATACTTTATTCTACAATCAGTATCTCTTATAATGTACAACATCGTATGACTAATTTTACATGTTCTGTGATTGAAAATATAAATGACTTGTGTACTCATTTTAGTCACATTTTATATACAAGCAGGGAAATTGTTCATTTGATAGCACAAACTGGACTATGTCAGTATCTCTTTATCAGCTCCTGCTTCCTGGATGAAAAGCCATGTGAGGGTATGGTATGGTCTTTTGTCTGTTGGACAACACATGCTTGAGACTACTCCAGAGCTTTTATCAGACAATTGATCAGATATCTTATAGAAGCTTACATCATTCATCAAGATCTTGGAGGAGCTCAGTTATGAATGGCATGATTGCATATTAGTGAGGTGATCTTGTCTCTGATTGCCTAGCTTGTGAACACACTAGGGCCATATTTTTATTAGATTTGGTATATCTTGTATCTTCAAGGTTTCCAGCAAGTTCACTCATGAATGACATGAATGCATTTTAATGAGGTGATCTTGCCTCTGATTGTCTGAGCTTGTGAACAAATTAGAGCCATTATTATTTATTAGATTTGTTATATAATCTTGTGTCATTGTGTCATCAAAATCTCAGGTCAGTTCAGTTATGAACAACATCCTTGCATAGTAATGAGGCAGTCATGCAGATGGTTGGCTGAGCTTGTTAACAGATTATATATAAGATTTGTTATATAATCTTGTGTCATCAAAATCTGAGTTCAGTTATGAACAACATCCTTGCATAGTGATGTGATATGATTATGATTTTTAACGTAGCTTTAACAATTTTTCAGTCATATCGCTACGATGTCTGGAGTGGCAGTTTATAGTGCTGTCTGGCACTGGGGCATCATGTCGCAGACATATAGCATGATGTCCCACCCAGTCACATTATCCTGACACCAGGCTGAACAATCCTAACACTAACTAACCTCTTAATGCTGAGCATCAAGTGAGGCAGCTGTTAGTACCATTTTTGTAAGTCTTTGGTATGACTCGATCAGAGATCAAACCCATGACCTTCCGCATTCGAGGCAGATGCTCTAATTACTAGGCCACTAGAGTGGTTTCCTTGCATAGTAATGATGCAGTTTATTGGCTGAGCTAATTAACACTCATTTTTCTGATAAGATTTAAACTAGATTTGGGATGTTTATTAACTTCTTAGATGAGCAAATCCATGCATATTAATAACCAAGTTTGCCTCTGATCGACTGAGCTTGTAACGCTCGAGAGGACATTTTTCTAAATAAATTATCATTAAATTTGGCAGGTAAGCTTGTATCATCGAGTTCTCAAAAAGATTGATTATGGGTTACGTCCATATATGTCTGTGCTGATCCAGGTGGGATTCAAACCTGCAACGTCCTGGTCATTAGTCTAGTGCCATTGGAATCAAAATGGTTTCCAAGTTATGACACCATGGGTATGCCTTCAGCATGGTAAGGACATATTGATTAATCCATGCTGACTGCATAGATTATCTCCCTTTATAACTCCAAGCATATATACTTTATGAGAGGAGCTGTGAATGAGTCATAAATCAGGGGCTAATCTCTAGAGTCAGAGAATACGGTTCTATTACAGACTTGTCGTAATAATAACATTAATAGACAGTGTAGTAACCATGTTCTCCAAGCTTTTCTTTTTGCTGTACAGTTTCAATACATGTGTGCATTCACAAGCTGAAACATATCAACTACTCAGCTGAGCAATATCAAGCCCACTTGGGCCTCTTTATGTTTAATCTTATGTTCTAAATTCTATTATATAATGAATGTTGTTGTAAAAAATTTTTGCTATAAATATAAATATGGCACGCACATCTTTATTTTTCAGAATGGAAATTTCAATAGAACTGTGTTGATACAGGATAAATCATTAACAATATCACTGATTTAATTTGTATTTATTCCAAGCCATACTTGTGTAAAATTCAGTTTCTTTGTGACGTGCAGAAGATTTTTCTTGTGCATAATGCATACATACACTGGTGCTAATGTCTTGACCTATATTTACTGATACATAATGAATTAAAAGATCAGTATGATTTAGCTCTATTGACCATTGCCTACACAGTCATCCCATTGTCTAGTTTGTCCTGTATGAAAATGGTGCCATTCAGGCATCCAGTTTAGCTAGCACAGGGTCCATTTTGACAATCTTGTTATTGCTACACCACCTCAATGGATGGTCATATCAACATGGGATTTTCACATAGAGAGGCTTATTATAATGTCTAGTTGTTTATAAATTAAAATTATGGTGATTTGATGCTTAATATGGCAACCATGGCAGCAAGCTCAAAAAATCTTTTTTTTTCTATCTCAACCAAAAGCCTTAAACATATTGTGATGAAAGATACACAGAACTTAGTTCACTCACTTATTTATAATATCTAACTTGAATTTGATCCTAACTTTTCACCTATCATTTTTTAATGGACTTTCCATGCTAACATGGCACCGTGTTGCATACACTATGGGCAAATTGATTTCCACAGAAAACATTGTGATGTAGTTCATCCTTTTTGGTAAATGCCTGACAATTCTGTAAATTATCATAATTTGGAGAGTTTTGAGTTATATCCTGTGCATGCATGTACATACAAATTACACCACTAAAGAAAGGCAGATTTGTAATTCTCATTATATTCCTTTGCTTGATTTGACACTGTAAATATTGGAAGCAGACACCATAGTATTTTCCTTATATGTACATACATATGTAGTTGTGCATACACCCCTTCATGGAAAATGGACTTGTACAGGAACTGGAAATGGATCTCGAGCAAGGCCATTGTTTATATTTAAAATTTCAATTCAGCATAAAACGCAAAGGTGATGATGGTGTTAGAGCCTCCCTGGTCACAGTCAGGTCAGAAATTATAAATAAATGAATGAACTGAGTAAATTTTGTGTATTTTTGATATAATTTATACTTTTTGTTATTGAAATCGACAAAGGGTACAAACAAATGGTGAGATATAGTCTGACTATAGAAGGCTTCTAATGACTTGTTTTTGACCTTAATGAAAATGGTGCACATCTAAACTTCAATATGGTCATAATGTCAACCATTTTGAACAATGTTAGTATCATTACTCATCCTAAAATGGAAATTTTTATTGACTTGGGTTTTTTCACCTCATGAATTCTTAAGATGTCAGTTTGTTTCTAAATGAAAAAGTCCTAATCTGATGTCCAATGTTGCTACTATTTCTGACTGAGATGGTCATAATGACATGTTTTTATTACAAGACTTCCTTACGGATCACTGCCATCTCACCTCTGTCTGCGTGGGTTTGAGTCTAGGATTTGGCAAATGTGAAAAAGCCTGCCAGTAGCTTCTTGTGGGTCAGTGGTTCTTTCCGGTGATTTCCTGGTTTCTTCCTCCACCATTAATACTGGCCGCCTATCGTGTGCTTAAAATGGTATTAAACTCACAACAACAACAACAACAACAACAAGACTTCTTATGATGTCTAGTTGATCTTTAATGAAAATGTTGCCAATCTGACATCAAATGCAGTGATCTTGCTAATCTTGATATGACTGAAAATTTTTTAAAGCTACATTAAAAATCTAAATCACACACACACACACACACACACACATCACATTGCTACTCCTTTGACATGGAAAATTATGTTTCCTTGGAGTTTTCACAAGACATCTTATAGTGTCTGTCTGAAAATGGTTCCAATCTGACCTCAAATGTTTCCATCATGGTGGCACTTTTGAAGATATATTATCACTAGTTATCCTAGATGGGTGGTCGTGTCACCAAGAGATTTTCAGAAAAAGACCTCAATAGAAATTATGCCAATGATACATCCAATATCAATTCTACAATGGCCATCTAGAAAATATTTGTTGCTTTTCCTCATGAATAGATGGTTCTGTTGAGCAGTTTTTCCCAGAAGTCTAGGTCTAATTGGTCCTAAATGAAAATGAAATATGACAACTGATGGCCTCAAGGTAGATTAGTTCTTAACTAATTGAGTTACCCTCTTTAAATAAAGTCATAATAATAATTTAAAAAAACTAATATGGCCACTACAGTAGCCAATTTTAAAATCTTGTTATCACTAAAAATTATTCGATGTTAAGAAGAAGAAATAGTGCTGTTTTGGATTCCTGGAAATTCTTTCAGGATACTGGAGTGTCAGTCTCTTTGAGATACTCTGTTTTAGCTTGCCTCAGTGAGGTGGAGGGATCCATTTTAGGTCCCCACATATGCTTATTTTTATCCTTATGACAGTCTTTGTTCCTAGTATGGAGTAGATTTTGAAGAACTTATTACACTTTGGGGAGCAGGCTAAGTGGATAACTTTGAACACCAATTGCACATTATTAGTTATGTATGTGCATTTAGTTAAGGTTTATGTGCAATCTGTCACATCTGGGATCCTGAATATTGCTTGTACTCGTACCCACAGTCCTTGATCTCTCCTAAATTCTAATGGTACTTATCGCAGAATACAAGTATGTGCCATTGGGAGCTTGTGATCTCATGGGTTATCTCCTCGAGTTTTGCTACTAGTCTTAATGTTTCACATTCCAATGCAGATGCTATATCTTGAGTGTACGTTGATAGTGGTTACGTCAGTAGCATAATTATTACTTCAATCTTGGTGTATGTTGGATGGCAAGATCATTAGTAATCTAGGCTGAAACTGATCTGGTATAAAACTATCCATTGTTATTTCATCACCCATGGCATATCATGTGCAATCGCACTCTGGTGGATCCCATGCCCTTTCAGGCTGTAGACCACAACCAATAGCCATGTTACGGTATGGTTCCCACTGATCTTGAACATGTGGCTGTTAAGTTTATCTTGGAGTTCTTTCACCCTGGTCATTGACTACAGCTTCGAAGACTTGTGATGCCATATTACCACTAGCTTATTTCTCCCATAGGGACTCATAGAGATGGGAGTCTTAGCCAGTCCAAACAAATTCATAATTCTTGTCTAGTATGGTAACCTTTCCCAATGTTATAACCATGCCACAAATGGTTATATATATATAAAGAATACAAATAATATGGCAAATGTCAATCTTTTCAAGCTCACTGGATCCAGCAGAGGATCACGTGTGTCAGGAATTGATTGAGATAGATGCAATAAACTGATGAACAGTGCAAAACTAGAATCTAATTCACCTAGGCTCCTTATATATTAGTTTTGCACTGTTTGTTGTCAGTTGATTGCATCCATATATATATATATATATATATATATATCATATAGGTATGCAATGATGATTGCTTAAAATCCCGGTACAATATTTGTTTTAATAAAAAAGCTAAATATTTTTTAAACAAAAAAGTTGTTAATTGCAAATAAAGTACGTTATTAAATCATCTCCAAGAATGTAACTGAAACAATAATCATAAAAATT
Organism: Potamilus streckersoni; assembly: GCA_016746295.1. Taxonomy (NCBI): domain Eukaryota; kingdom Metazoa; phylum Mollusca; class Bivalvia; order Unionida; family Unionidae; genus Potamilus; species Potamilus streckersoni. Next base: position 668,535 of record JAEAOA010000993.1, on the reverse strand, counting down.
ATAACAAACTTTGGACACGAAATGTGAGGAAAATTGGCAGTTATCTCTTGCGTTCGTATTTTGGTGGACTCAACAGCAAGAAAAGTGTCATAATATATGGTTTTGGATTTATTTTATGCATCCTCTATCCCCCATGACTTTTGTCTATTTTAGCAAGCAAGCCACACATTGTGTAATCCGTTTATTATTAGCATGAATCATCGCAAAGGTGAAGTGGCCCAAGCAAGCAGTGACCGGAAAAACAGCATCAACCTTGTTATTGCTGCTATTGTCTTGGAAATCCTGCAAATTAGTTCTGGTTTGGAGCCCTCATCTATGATATTTGATTCCAAGTACTTGAAGCTTGTGACTCTTTCCAGCTTTTGTCCACTGACCTTTATTTCTGTACTGATGCAATTGGTGTTGTTTGTCATCAGTTTGGTTTTTTCAGCGCTAATCTCCATACTGTATGATGTGAAGGTCATGTCGAGGCGCTCAACCAAGTCAGCCAGTTCTTTTCCATCTCCATCAATATCATCTGTGAAGCGAAGGTTGGCAATTGTTCTTCCTCTGATGCTGACAGTGCCCTTGTGGTCATGTAAGGCATCATCCATGATCCTATCCAGGAAAATGTTGAAGAGTGTAGTTGACATTATACATCCCAGTCTGACTCCAACTGTTGCTCGAAACCAATCGCCTCTGCTGCCATTGACGAGAACAGTACTGGTGTCATAGAGGTGCTCAACAACCTGCACTAGGTCTGAGCTGATGTTGTACTTCATTATAGTTGCCCATAAGGCTGCATGCCATACCCTATCAAAGGCCTTTTTAATATCTATAAAGATGTGGTATAGATTTTGCTGATGCTGAAGGTATTTCCCGCAAAGGAATCTGAGACTGAAGAATTTTTCTGTGGTGTTTCTTCCTGCTTGGAAGCCTGCCTGCTGTTCAGCAATAATTTTCTCTGCATTGAGGCTTAAGTCTGTTGAGAATTATCTTCAGCATGACTTTGCTCGGGTGACTGATCAAACTGATGGTTCTGTAGTTTTGGCATAGCTGTAGGTTTCATTTCTTGTGGAGCATGATGACCAAGGATTATATCCATGTAGTGGGCCATTCTCCTGTCTGGCATATCTTGTTGCATATCAATGTTAGGACTGTGACTATCTCTTCTCCAATTGCTTGAATGAGCTCTGCTGGTAATGTTGTCCATGCCGCCTGACTTTCCTTTCTTTTAGTGACCTAACTACAATTTCTACTTCTTCATGAACTGAAATTAAGAAAAGATGGAAATAGAGCCAAGAAAGCTTCAACTTCAAAATGAAGAGGGGCAAATGCAGATACAAATACAAAAAGAAGAGAGATACAAAGGGAAAACAAAGACAGAAGGCAGGAAAACACAACTGAAATAAAAGAATTAGAACTGGTAAATATCCATTTCAATCTCTTATGAGTACTTCCAAATCTCACTATAGCAGAACTTATCAGAATCAAACTTCTGATAAGTCTGATCAAAAATACTTATTGTTAGACATTAGGGCCCTCTATGTCTATTTGCTACACATTAAAATATCATCAACAAAATGAAGACAGAGCTATTACAAATAATCTTATTTCTAAGAGGTCATGGTCATGTATTAGAAGTAATGCATTTGTTGGGTCAAACAAACTCAAGTCTGATTTTATTATGAAGACTTATGAACCATTCATGTTGAAAGGTTCGTTATCACTTATTAGTGATTCCATCAATCCTATCCCTATTAAAATATTAAGGGACACATGACCTTCCCAGAGTCTTTTACTATCAGGTAATTTGCCATTGTCTGTGAAGTCTTTTTCTCATGAAAGAATTATTATTAAGAGAGTGTTATCAGACTTAGTTCAGGACCTGTGACTGTGGGAATGGTGATTCTTTGCCCATTGAGAGTGTTCATTTATTGCTGGGCAATGACTAGCCAGAGATAGTGTTTAATCCATTTGTAACTGATAAGTTTAATTTGGACCAAAACTTTGATCCTATTAAAACTGAAACACTTGATTCATTCAATGCTTGTGCAGTTACTAAAGCTGTGACAAAAATAGCTCTTGAGAATGAGATCAGGAAAATATTTCTTTAGCTGACACATTTATTGGTGATTTTTTTAATGTCACCTTTGCTCCAGGTATTAGAGAGGTATTAACCATGGTGCTCCTGTTTTTACTACTCATTCTCTTGATTCTGATCAGGGTGACAAACGACAATCCAATCGCTAGTTGTATAGCAGAAACAAGATCATGCTATCTCCCATTTGTTTCAAAGGACTATTAGCAAAACTTAAACAATACATTAATAAGACTGGTATTTTTTGTTGTTAAAAATGGGGTTCTTATGAGAAAATGGCGATCACCTGAGGTACCTGTTGGTGGCGATGACAAGTGATCAGGAAACAAAGTTTTTGCATATTTAATTTGTATTGTTGATTGGTTTTCGTAATCATTATATGTTATATATATTTGTGTTAGGTACATGACCTTGTCAAAATCATGTACATGTTGTAAATGCCCAGTAATATTTATTTTGTAAACATAATACATAGCTAATATTATCCTATGACTTATGATTAATTATTCAGATAATTAGTAAGTAAACAGGTTTTTTTTACCTCTGGGTCTATGATAATGGAATTCCTCCATAAAAACATCGTCTACCTGATGTTTCCCAAGTTTTTCATTAGAATTTAGTAATAAATCTTATCCTGGTGACAACTTAAAAATCTTCTGGAATTGAACTTTTGACCCTCATACTGGTTTTATTTTTTTCTTAGTTTTTGTTAATGTTGATTGCCAGAGAAATTACTTATTCTTACATTTAACATCTAATGCAACATAAATGTTATTGTTATGTTCAGTATTTCACTTGGGTGGAATTATTCATTCAAATTGTTATTCACCAGAATTACAAAGTGTTCATCAGTAATATTCTTGGACTGGCACATTAATTTAGAATTTTGGGGAATTCAGACATTAACATTTTTAGATTATATTATTGTGATAAATCAAAAGACTGTTAGCACATCATCACATGAAAGACAACTGGCTCATAGCAAATTTGAGACTACTTGCACATAAACAAATTCAATATTGGAAATTATTTGGAATACCACTGAAATGCAGTTGGAACATCATGCATTTGTACTTGTGATAACAGTATTAGGACAATTTTGGATTTTATTTGCATTACCTCAAGTTCTTTTAAATATAAACTAAGTATTCTGGGGATGTAAATTATTGTTTAAATTTTACAAAAGTTATTGGTTCATGCTCTTTTCAGTTATCTTATATAAAGCCAATGAGTTGTATAATTTTAAAAGTTTTACAGACAGGAAATTCTTAGCATAGCAAATGAAACTCCATTTAGTGGTTATTTAGGAGTCAATAAGACTTCACACTGGGGATCAGCTCAAGGATTGTTAAGTTTACGTCATTTTGAACTTGTCTTTGATCATACTGTTGGTGCATCATTGAATTTAAGGAGAAATCACTTTCTACCGATGATTCAAAACTTAATCTTCCGGTCAACCGGTACCCGTTGTAGTGGCTCATCGACATGAGGTGTACCACCAAAGGGAACGGGTAGATGATCCGGTTTCGGTACAATTCTCTGACACTTGTCACATGAGAACCTCTCCACAACCCTGGCCAGTGAATATCTTGACAAGACGTTCACAAGTCTTGGCAACTCCCATGTGTCCTTCCAGGAGACTTTCATGCGTGAGTTTCAACACTTCAGCTAGCTTTTCGTTTGTCATCATCACTTGCTTGAAGAGTTCATTTCCCTTCCTGGCGTGGTGATACAAGATCCCCTTCTTGTACATGAACATCACCACACTATTCGGAGTTTCTTTCTATGTTCCCTCTGCAACCTGTTTATGCAACTGCACCAGAGTTGTGTCTTCCTGCCGAAGCTTCCTGACTTGGGCGGAAGTATGTTACTGACATGTGCTGACATAACTTGCATCGGCTTCGGTTTCATTTGTTGACTCTGGTACCTGGTTTATACTGCACTCACCGACTTCGATTTGCAGGTTTTGGGGTTTGGTTTCCACAGCTGGTAACAACATCCCAGTATGACGTCATGTGATATCCTATCCAAGCACGCAGCTTCAATTTTCCCCCATCATGTATGCTGAATCGAGGTCAATGACAGCCACTGGTACCAAGTCACATGCACTGTTCGTGTACTGAACCTAAATTACCTCCCCTGTGTAGTCTTCAGGTTTCACGTATTTCATGTCAACAAGGGCAGGAACACTACACCCCGTGTCATACAAGAGAGTGATACCTTCTCCGTTGACAGTTGCAGACGCGAGGTTTGCTGGGTTACAGCTTGCCTCTGCCTCACACTTCTTTGAGCAATGGCATTCACCTGGGTCTGCCTGCCATTGGGACAGTCCTTTGCAAAATGCCCCAGGAGCTTTCAGTTGTAGCACGAGGGAGGTTCTCGCTGTTCTCAAAGCACATAGTTGAGGCCTGTCCAAGTCTATAGGTGGCATCCTTACCTGTAGATCCACCTCCGACCTTCCTGTTGCCCTGATGGTTGCAGTCAGTTCTCTCTCAACCACTCGGTGTGTCGGGGTCGGTCAGTACCTCCAGAACTCCCACTCATCAAGTGTGCCTGCTCGTATCTCTCCGCCATACTAACGATCTCTTCGAGAGTCCTGTGCTCTCTTTCCTCTAGGAATACTGTCAATTCTCGATGATAAGTAATCAAGACATGTTTCTTGAGTATAAGCTTGCTTAACCCGTCGTACGATTGTTTGCCTTCTGCCATCTTCATCCACTTCTCAAATAACCCTTGAACACAAGTGTGGAATTGAGAGTGGGTTTCCGTTACCTTCTTCATCGAGTCCTGAAAAAGTTTACGGTAAGTTTCAGTAGTCAGCAAATAATGGCAAAGAAGGGCCTTCTTGAGTGCGTTGTAGTCATCAGCATCGTCTGCAGCTAAATTATTGTAAACTTTGTGAGCTGCACCCTGCAAAATAAAGCTGGAAACATTATTCTCCCAATGTTGCTTGGGAAGTTTATGAACGCAAACAAGTTTTTTGAATTGCACTAGAAAGTCGTCAGTGGACTCTTCCTTGTCATTGAAATGCAGCATACTTATTTGTACCATTTGATGGTCGACAATCAGTCGTATACTCCCTCCAAAACTCATACTGGACTCTTCCATATCGGCGGTCCTAGCTTCTACCCTTAGGTTTTCCATTTCGAGAGCACGGGTGTGCTCTCATTTCTTCGCTATCACTGCTATCCTGGCTAGTTCCAGATCCTTCTGGGATTCTCTGTCCACTGCTATCTTGGCCAGTTCCAGCCTTTTCTCTCTTTCAGCTGCTTGCTTGGCCAGCTCCCTTTCGGCTGCTTTTTCGATCTTCCATTCTCTGAGTCTCTCCTTCATGAATGTGGCCAGGCAATCTCCCTCATAATCTAGATCTAGCATGCCCATAGTGCGATACTTTCTAACTATCTGTCTTTCTTTAGCCATTTTCTGATTATACTAACTGTAAGTGATACATTGTCTCGACTCACTTAAAGCAAATGTTGAGAACGACTAACTTTGGTCAGGTGAGATATTTTGCTAGATATTTGCTTCACAATTACTGCAAGTAAATGAAATATACCACACATGCAAATATCAGCATATGACACATACACACAGGAGAGAAAATCTCACTCTATCTCTGTATGTCTGTCTCTGTCTATGTCTGCATCTCTCTGCGTCTCTGTCTGTCTATCTCTCTGTGTCTCTGTCTATATCTCTCTCTTTCCCTCTCTCTCTCTGTCTCAGTCTGTCTGTCTCTCTCTCTTAAAACATTCTAACGAAGCTTCTATTTTTGATCCCAATTCTCTGTTCTAAGTCTCCTGCCAAATTATGAGTGGCGTCTCACGGAGTATAATTCTTGACAGCAATGTCTCCCTCATAAATCTGGCAGCATACTAATTCTTGGACAGAGGTCAGTTAATATTTTTGAATTTAGACCAACCCCCTGGCTGAATTTCAATTGGATATTGTGGGACTGACTCAATTTAATAAAATTTTTCCCACAAATAAACCTTTCATTATCTTAAAAATAAATTTATAAAGAGGACTAATTAAAGGAAAAGTACAACATAACACTTGGATTCTTGAATAAATCTGTCTTTGAAAACACTTTAAAAAATTGTTTACTGTCTACACTATACTTTTTACTGCATTTTTATAGATGAAAATATTACCTTTTTAATTTAAATTCAATTTTTTTTTCATAAGGACATAGTTCACTGCATCAAAACATAGATGACAAATCTAATTTGGGCTATTATAGATTGTTGATGCTGGAGAGTGAGAAATTAAGACAACGGAGTCTTTTAGGAACCTGAAGGGTTTCTCAATGTAGGACACCTGTTAGAATCATTGATGAAATTGGACAGTATTATGAGTACCTATGTATTTCCAAAGCTTGCATCAGACTAAGAAATAAAACAAGAAAGCTAAAGAGCAGATATATATTTTAATGTGGTCAAATGAAAAATAAATAAGATAAGTAACGAACACCAAGCAACAAAAGTTCCTGTACAGTGAATTAGTTTAGGCTGGAAAGCATGGCACAATGACACAATTAATAATTACATGTATTGACTGGATTGGATATAATACTGTATAAAATCACTTTTTCACATCCATTCACATAAAAAAAAATGATTTTAGTGTTCATTATTTTGTAAATTTGTATCATCTGTACAAGTTTGGGACATTTGCCAGTAAATATTTGATACATAGTAACAAATTTATCAAACAATTAAAATTAACCTTTAAAATTTATACTAAAATAATCCTCTAAAAGGTACTGCTTCCCTGTAGCATTTGTAAATATTATTAATTATTACCTTCATTTTTAATTTGCTTTTGGAAAAAAATGAGAAAATCTTATCACTGCATGAAATAAAAATTTGTATATATTCACTCAGAAAAACACTTAATTTAGGTAACACTTTGAAATTTAAAATAGATATTATATATATATATATATATATATATATATATATATATATATATATATATATATGTAAATTTTTTTAAAATAAAGCATGGTTAAGATTGAAATTAAAATAATTTGAGAAAAAAATTGATATAAAATTAATATTTACAAGCATTTGCCAATCAAATAAAAAATATTAAACATAAAAAATATAACAATTTTCTTCACTCTGGAAACTATAGTAAGGTTTCATTGTAAATTAAAAACAGCTACAATTCTGATTTGTATTTCACTGTGTGTAGAGCAGAGAAAATTTATTTCACTGATTAAACATGGTCTATATTTTATTCATTGTTTTATGAAAACTTCTTTTAAAATGAGACAAACTGTTCCTGAGGAGTAGAGATTAAGCAATTTAAAATATGACCACCATGGCAGCCATAGTTGTATAGCTGTTTTCAATTTAGGAAGGCAAAGTAAGCACTGGTTTGCAAAGGTAAGACTAATGCATGCCTGTGATACAATTATTACTTAGTTTTAATGGGAACAAAATTTCCAGCTGAAAAGATTAACAAATAAAGCACTAAATTGAAAATAGAAGATGATTTTTTCAAAGCAAGACTTTGAGAACAATTTTTTGTGAAATCCAGTTTTTTTCCATTATCAACTATATCACAGCTGATATTTTACAAAGTGAATACTGCCATGATTTGAGTTCCATACATCAGCGATTAATGAGTTCCCAAATTACAAAATTTGTGTGAAATAGAATCCAAAATAAAATTATGATCATTATTAAATGCATGCCATAATAAACAGTCAATATGACTGATCATAACTTATGCATATATCCTGCTAGAGATTAGTCTAAGGGAGACAACTTTCAACATTGATTATGATACCTTCAAAGAAATGTGTTGAATATTATGTCTGTAATATATGTTGGTCATATGATGTGATGTGATTATGATTTTTAACGTAGCTTAAACAATTTTTGAGTCATATTGCTACAATGTCTGCAGTGTGGCAGTTTATAGTGATGTCTAGCACTGGGGCATCATGCCACAGACATTTAGCATGATGGCCCACCCAGTCACATTATCCTGACACCAGGCCAACCAGTCTTAACACTTCACCTCTTAATGATGAGTGCCAAGCGAAGCAGCTATTAGTACCATTTTCTGAACCCAAAATATAATGCATCTGGGGCGGATGCTCTAAACACTAGGCCACTGGAGCGGTTGTAATATGTGTTGGTCATTTTAATCAACACTAAGGTAATAAAAGAGAATGAAAAAATATAATGATCCAATATGTGAAGGTTAAAACAAAAAACAATTCATATGGAGAAAAAAAAACCCAGCTTATTTGTGACTTTTGCCTTAATTAAAATGTTTTGAAAATATACAATATAAGTTTTTATCAAACAATCATGAATTTTGTTTGAAAAAATATCATTTCTTCAAATCTGTTGTAATAATTAAAATTATAACAAATGAATGAAATAAAAGCGTTCGTAAGAAAACTGAAATGCCATTTTCTTTTGCAGAATTAGATCCCTTGTCTGAGATGTATAAAATATGAAAAACGAATTGCAAATAATATTTTCTTTTCCCAAAATAAATTAATATTACCAGATAGTTACCCATTTAATGAAATTGTGCACACAAAACATGATATAATTTGTCATAAATGCCTTGACAAAAACTGCTAGCATTTTCAAGGGCATGAAATAATGCCCTAAAGCTGAGCTAAATGATGCTTTAGTGGATTCTTTGAATACTGGGTAATGTTAAAATAAATAGAAATAATATGTTCAAAGAACACAGATACTCCACAAAAGTGCCTTAAATTGCCACTAAATGTAGAACTAACCCAAGGTGTAGAGGACCTATAGAAAAGGGGAACAATAGGTGTGTGTGTGTGTGTGTGTGTGTGATTTGGATAATTAACTTAGCTTTAACAATTTTTCAGTCATATAGTTATGATGTAATGTGGTAGTTTATAGTGATATCTAAAACAGGGGAATCATGCCACAGACATGCAGCATGATGTCCCACCCAGTCACACAGTCCTGACACTACCCTCTTAAATCTGAGCACCTAGTGAGACAGTTGTTAGTACTATTTTTATAAGTCTTTGGTATGACTTGGTGGGGGTTCAAACCTACAACTTCCTGCATTCCAGGTAGACACTAACAATATATGCCCCATTCACTGTTGTGGATGGTATTATAAATATATATATAGAATAATTACTTCATTTATAATGTAACATACACAGCAAGAGCTTGCAGGAAATAGAAAGCTTCCTGCCAGCAGATCAAGGTTCATAATACTGACACATAAATAGAATGATAGGCAAGCCATGCATTAGTAAACATGGTAAAAATCTGTAACATAGCATCTTGGGGAATAAAAATCTATAGACTTGTTGCCTAGCAAAAACCTAAAACTCAAAGCTGAACAAGCAAGTGACTCAAAATGAAAGCTTAATTGGACAAACTGCGGCTTGTGATATCTTAAGAGTTTAAAGTAAGCAAGTTTGCCAGAATTCAAAGCCAATAACATGGGTTCTCTGCATACCATAAAAATTGAAAATGAGAACTCTGGCTTCATACACATAATTTACAATAAATTCAATACTACATTTTGAATAATTTATTATCCCCTGTTTTAAATGGATTTAATTACCACAAAATATTTTCAACAAACAACCAGATGTATTGATGATCAACTAGAGTATTTAGACTAGTTTTCCCCATGTACAATTGTTTAGAAAATCTGCCTACCTTTGGTTTTATCTATGTTTTATTGATAAACACTTACTAAACAAATAAAATAAAATTACTTGCAGATTCGAAAAATTTACATTAGGATTGTTTTACTAAGATCATTATAGATTTAGATTTCCCCTAAATCCAAATATTGATATTGTAAGATGACAGGTACAGACTGATAATCACATGCTTGTTATCCAAACCCAAAAATACAATCAGTATTTTTTCTCTCATTGTAGACATATACCACGATACAATATTAGCCTGTCTTTTGGAAATCTATACATAAAAGACATATACTTTCTATCATCATATATAAAATCATTCACATAAGTTACAGTTCAACCTCTGAATAAAAAACACCTTTCCATTGAGGAAAATGTTTTGTGGCCATTTAGTTTTCTTAAAGACAGGTTTTACTAGATATTTATAACTGGTACTTTCATGAGGGTATAATCTTGTTAGATTGACTTGCAGCTCAGGCACAAGCTTGCCAGCAGCAAAATTTAAATTCAGGTAAAAATGGACATAGTTTGCATTTATTTTATTATATTACAATTGACCATCTTTCATATATGCTAGTGTAGTTGTTACCTAATTACACCCAACTTCACTGTAACATTCACACATAACAAAAGATTGTCCTGTGCTTCACTGTGGCATTTACATGTGATAAATTTATGATGGGTGGGTTAGCACCTACTGTGAGGCCTTTGAAGATGTAACTAAATACAAAACATAACCCATTAGCTGGCTAAATAAACCCTAATTTCAGTCTGTAATGTAGAATTAATTTCAGTCTGTAATGTAAAATTAGCTTTCAGAGTTTAGTTCAAAAACTGTCTCAATTACACCAGTATGTGCCACTGAACTTCACTCAATGTCACTCAACATCACTATTCCCCACTATGAGTGCAACATAGTCAATCCACTTTGCATGTACTGTAGTTTGTATACTGTCGATAATGTATCTGGTTACTTCTAACTCCCATTCAATGTAGAGAGCATAGACTCAGCTCTGTCATAACTTAATGTACAGGCAAATTAGAATCTACACAATATCTGATATACAGCATTATGCCATGACAGACCCAGATCATGTACAGTGGTCTGCAGTATAAGAAGCCTAAGTGTTGTTATTATTGTTGTATGGTTTAATACCATTTTTCAGCACAGGATAAGATATACATATCAACCAGTATAAATTGTGGAGGGAGAACCTGGAAAAAAACAGGAAAGAACCACCAACCCATGAGATGCTTCTGGCAAGCTTTCTCACATACCCACATTGGCCAAACCCACCCAAACAGAGGTGAGGTGGCAATGATCCGTAATGGTGAGCACTTTAGACCACTAGGCCACTCAGGGCCCCAGGCTCAGTGTAATACAGTCATAAGACAGAGTCATACATCCCATTGTATGAATTATAATATTAATTAATTGTAATTGATTATTATGATTAATTATAGTAATTATGATCATAATACAATATATATTGTACCCTAGTATAAGGCAATCTTATTCAGTAACACAGTACAATTACAGCTAGCTTCAGCAGTAATATACTGAGGGATTACTCTATATCAAGTCATTGTATTCATTTATATGAAAGTACCATAAATAAGTAAGTAAACTTTTATTACAGTGATGTGTTCATTAATCCAGATATACCAAAGACAGAATATTTTCAAACTTAAACACCCAACTTTAATAAACCAAGTGACTTTGATAAAACAAAAATTATTTAAACTACAGCAACAATAGTTAGAAACTAAATATTACTGTATACAGTATTAGAAAAACAATGTGATCATAAAATCAAACAAAAATTATCAATGACTTTTCTTCTATCAGCAAATGGCTTCAAAAAGGATGTAGAAAGGATGATAGCTGATAAATATTCATAAGGAATAGTTATTTAAATAATTAAGAAAATAAGAATGATTATTACTAAATCCCAGATCACAGAGGGATCCTCTTTCTGATAGTTTCCACAAGCTAATTGACACACTGTATAGTAGAATTCTGGAGCAACTGTGAAGTATTTATTAAAGATTTCACAGGAAAGTCTATGTTACAACTAGAAAAATGTTCATGGAACATGAAAATTTGACCACAGTGACCAACAAGAATGAATGGCAAATAAAGGGCAAACCTTAATTTATTATGTTACAACTAGAATTGTGTTCATGAAACATCAAAGCATCGCCAGTGTCCAAAAGTAATGAAGGGTCAATGATGAGTACACCTGAAACAAGGTGTGATGAACAGACATACTGATGGATGGACAAGGATTAGACAATACATGTATAGGAGGGACATAAAATGAATAAATGCATAATATTTGTTTAATAAAAAAGTCACATGGCACATTCACTAAATCACAATATCAGACATTATATGCAAAATAAATAAAACATTTATTGTAAAATAAAATACAAATCATCTAAATAATTTATAAATGAAATTTACAACCTCATGCACAAACTACAAATTTTGTGGGGTTTTAAAAATTATACATGTAGTATCAACAAAAATTGCAGAAAAAGCACAAAAATTAGCTTTGTCCCAAAAATTATGATAAACAAATTAAATATAGGTATGATTGTAATTTCAAAAGTGAAAATCTCTATCAAGTTTATGTTGATGTCGGCTTAATACCATTTTTCATCACATGATACATGCTGGTCAGTCAAACTGATAAAGGAACAACCTAGAAAACCCCCAGAAAGAACTAAAAACACATGGGAAGCTACTGGCAAGTTTATTCTCATACCCACATAGGCTAAAGCAAGACTTTTACCCATGTAGAAAGAGGTGACATGGCAGTAATCGTTAAAGGTGAAGGTGACATGGCAGTATTTGTTAAAGGTGAGCACTTTAGACCACCTGGATACCCAGGGTGCCACAATGTTCACAAATGTTGTAATACTTCATATAATATTGATATATTATAAAATGTATCTAGCATAAAAAAGCCAAATGCAAAACCATTTATATGAAGTAAGATAATTATATATAATAATAATAATTATATACATGTATAAAACAGCTGTATTCTCTCATGCTCTTGAAACATGACAATTAAATAAAGTCATGGATTAAACAATATAGATTAATTTCAATTAAAATAATATTAACAGAAAATAATTTCCACATATATGAGAGATTAAATCATATTTTCCAATGTGTGATATATCATATTTGGCAAATATGACATATAACAATATATATTTTTTATATGCTCATTTTTGTTTCATTACCAAAGATATAATAAAATTCTCAACCAAATATATTTGATAATAAAATTTACTATTTTATTATTAAATAATAAAGTTCATAATCGAAGATTCCTTCAATACACAAAAATAGTATTCATGCGCATATAGCTCCTCCCACCGACTTTTTAACTTCATAGCATACAGCACGCTCACGTGCTTCAAGCACATGGAGTGCAATATGAAGCTGTTGTTCAATATCGGGGAATATTGAACGTTTCTGACAATGTAAAGTTAACGGAGAAAGTAATGAGCATATAATATATATATATATAATGTTTTTTATGACTGAATATCATTTATCCATATTATATATGAAATTTTTCATGCCAATTATGCATTTAAGATAGAAACAAGAACATATTAGAGTGATTTTTAGCTATGACATCATCATTGCCAAAAGATAAATCACTTCCCCTACCCCACCCACCTGATAAATGGTCAATCCCATATATGGCAAGTAAAATATACATAGTATATCTTAGTGCAAATATGTGGCATATACATGACAAATATATCATCTATTGCATATCTTGGTATACAGCAAATATATTCATCCTGTATATGTCAAATATATCATATGTATCTATTAATCTCTCTCTCTCTCTATCTCTCTCTCGCTATATATATATATATATATATATATATATATATATATTTATATATATACATATATATATATACATACATATATATATATACATATATATATACATATCTATATATATATATATATATATATATATATACATATCTTGGTTTATAGTGCTGCAATTAATTTATAAGCTTATTATATAACAATCATTCGCAATTTTCATTTATGCTTTACGTCTGGCTATATTATTATTATTGTATTTTGTATACTTTCTGAATTTAACTCACTTGCATAGTTATATATTGGATTATGAAGCTAATGTAGGGCAAACTGCTGTAATTATTTCTCTTGATAAAAGTTGTTTATTTTCACAAACATACCTGACTAAGTTCTCTGCATTTTTTGGAACATTTAATATTTCATTTATCAAATCTATGTAAAATAATCCCATCCCCAAAACTCTTTTTTATTTTGTTTCGCATTTATTTCAGCATATTTCTCCTTTAGATTTTATTTTGAAGCCAAATGGTTGGTGAATACATACAGTGGAAAGAAATGTCTCTGAATTTTATAATTGTTTATCAGATCAATAAAATATAGAGAAAATTTACAACAAAATTTCCACAAATTGACAGTCTGCTTAGGTACAAAATATAAATAAAAAAGCTGTTCTCATAATTTAAAATTTTATGGCAAAATAGATCTTTTATGTATTAAAGTATCATTGTGCATTGTTAGTTCAAAGGATATGATACAATATAGACCTGAAATAAGTACCATCAATAATAAATGCCTGACAACTATAATGACTACAACAGCAACAAATTTAACACAACACCTATTAGACAAGAACAATAACAGTTAATAATAATAATAATAATAATAATAATAATAATAATAATAATAATAATAATAATAATAATAACAATAATATAAAAGTAATACAAACAATGGTAATAGTAATAAAAACAACAACAGCAACAATAACTTTTGTTAGATTATTTTTCTGGAGCTTTTGTATTAGGGACATGCATAGATGTGTACGAGTTGCTATTTATAGAAAGCTGTGACAAGTTATTAAAACCTTTACTTTGGCAGATGATGGAAAATAAGGGATGTTTTAATATAATTAGGGCATTAGTAAAGTTGGTGTTGGGTGTATAATAAATGTTTTATTTAACTGTGAACTGTAAAATATAAATATTTTATTGAACAAATCCATGTTGTGTTGCCAAGCCTGTCTTAACTATCAGTATTACTTGTAGTACAAGTTTTTTCAACATAACATTATAATTGTACAAAAATAAGTCTATATTATACAGATCACTTCATAATAACATACACCATATATTGCATATCTTGGTAAATGGCAAATAGATCAAGATATTCTAAAAATGGTAACAAAGATGGGCATATCATCAATGAAATGTTCTGGAGTGAGTTCTTTGCAAGATCTACTTCCAGATAAATAGAACAGGCATCCAGTGAACCAAGATGGCTCATTCATATATGGGAAGATTAGAAGGCCAGTGTCTGGTTTGCAAAAGCTATAAACCATACCAAGTGGCATGTTTCACCAATGATGTGGAAATGAAATGAAAAGATATGAGGGAAAAGCTAAACAAATTTATCATTCAGCTCAATACTTTCCCTAATTTGATCAAATTCACTGCCAAACTTTCAAACACAAATCATATAATTTTGGACACAAAATCAAGATAAGCCAATAACTCACTTTATACATACATTTATTCCAAACTGATAACTCATTTCATGCAGATGCTTATTCCAAACTGACTGACAAACATCAATGCCTTCTTCCATCCAGATGGCATGTACGGCAATGCTTTCTAAACATCTACAGACAATCATGTAGAAACAGGGTTCATGAACTCTCATGACATAACTTTTGACAGATGTGAGAAGAGTTAAATCAACATCAGACAAAACTGGACTACAACAAAGATATAATGGTGAAAATCATTTAAAGGGTCAAGCAAACAAATATTCTGAATTTCTTAAATGCAAGGGACAAGAAAATGTTTAATGAACACACTTCAACCTCTTGTTCCACCCAGACAGCACACAGATAGGTTGCTTCATTCGCAAACATTGGCCAACTAGTAAATTATGTAAGCCACTTAAATTGACCTTCCCACACAAACCAATTGTAGCATTCTGCATACATCAAAATTTAAGACAAGCTTGTCAGGTTAAATGTATAGCCACAAACAAACTGGCGGAAAATCAAAGCAGAAAAAGAAGACAAATGATGTGATAACACACTAAAGATGTGATAACGCATATTACAAACAAGCATTTTCTAGCAGAGTCACAGAAAAGCTTAATATTGATACTGTAATATGATATCCATCACAAAGTATGTGATCTACCTCGTCATATGCAATGTATGCATGACTCAAAATTTTGGAGAAACATAGAAATTAAACATTATAATAAATCACCATAGGTCACAGTTGCAAACCAATAAACAGGAAAGAGGCCCAGTGACATAATTCTTTTCTCTCAGCCATACTTTCAATGATGTAATCCCAGGTGAAATTGTCCAGATCTCAAAATGGAGCAAAGAAAATAAGAAATACAAAGAATCCTATTGGATTCACCAACTATACTCAAACTTAGTGACTTAAATCAAGAATTCAAATGGGTATTTGTACAAGCAGATGTTGTAAGTGAATCTAATTCTTGCCTGTTAGTGTTGACCATATTGTGTCTCTTCTGGTATATAACTGACCTACCAAGATGTAAGTAACTGAGATTTAAAATTAATTAAAATTAAAATTTAAAATACTAAAATTATGTAACATATGTAGCTTAAATGTTTTTTTTAAGATTCAAATATCAAAAATTATCTAAAAACACAAACAGTTAAAACACAATATTGCTAAAGGAAAACAATTTGCAATATCAATCGCACCTAAATGCAATACATTTTCAACTCGTGGACTCAGTCACAAATTGAAAGTTTTGCATCTATTACATAATCTTAAAACAATTATTAAAGAATGTCTTCTATTTGATATAATTAAATTTCTTGTCGATTTTAATGGGGCCATTTACAAATCCTCCCTTTATAATACTGGTATTAAATAAATTAGGTTTTTAATATTTGCAAGGGCTACAACTCTGTTTTCTTATTTTTGCTACCATTACTATTACTGTCTTTATGGCAACAATTTTTCACTTCCTCTTCTACGTCTCCTTCAATGAAATCTGGAACTCTGAATGAAACACTGGGACAGTCTCCTTTCATGTTATTGCAAAATAGTTTCTTTAGAGATGCAGTTTGTATTATGTTAAAACCAACTTCTCCACCAAATGTTGATGGTTTCCAATATTTTGGACTACAGATAGGATTTGACATAAGTCCTTTCACAGAAAAAGGTCCACCTATTTCAATTAATGAACTACCAAATATTGCTTTATGTCGTAACTTTTCCATCATAAGTCCGACGTAGAATTCCAATCCATCAATATCACCATAAAGTTCTTCAAGATCTTTGGCTAAAGTTTCATCTCCTGCAAAAAAGAGAAACAATATTTGCAAGGAATAGTCTCTTTTTGTTACATAAATTAAGATAACCTCTTACTGAGATACTAGAAAATTCCAAAATAGACTAAATGATACTATTGCATAAAACACACACACACACACACTCATATATATATATATATATATATATATATATATATATATATATATATATATATATATATATATATATATTTATATATATATATATATATATATATATATATATATATATATATATATATATATATATATGGCCAACAAAACAAAATGATAGTAGTGCATAAAAATACACACATGCACACACACACACATACACACACACACACGGCGGACACATATATGACCAACAAGACAAAGTGATACTAGTGCATATAAAACACATATATGATATTTAATGATGTAAAAGTATTTATAAATGCTTCTTATTAAACAAGAAATAAAATTACATAACATAAGTTGCAATTCTTTTGAAATATGATATAGCCTTCATAAAGGGACAATGATACTGTGACATCTTTTCAGAAAAACATTCTTTGATATGGAAAGAACAGCTATTAGTCTAAAGAATCTATCATGCATGGATATTTTGCTTAAGTTTAAAAATGACCAACACTGAACATCGTGATAGAAAATGTAATGTTTTGCACCTGTTCAGTCATCTAATAATATCCAAACCTTGAATGAGGGGCTTTAATGAATGACTATATTTTATTACAACACTAATCTTTGCTTTGATAGAGAATTATATTCTTTAAAACTTAATGCTGTTCCAGTAAAACACACATGGGACCAAGGGAAGGCAATTTTAATATAGAATAGTCACCCATAGATGCATTTGGAATCTAGTATTATTTTCACATGAACTCATTGGGAAAATGAGTACCCTGGCATATATTTTTTAAGTGTCTTTCCTGGGTACCATGTATAGTTTATGTCTGCAGTGTGTCAGTTTATAGTGATGTCTAGCACTGGGGTATCATGCTGCAGACACATAGCATGATGTCCCACCCAGTCACATTATCCTGACAACAGGCCAACCAGTCCTAACACTAACCTCTTAATGCTGAGCATCAAGTGAGGCAGCTGTTAGTACCATTTTTGTAAGTCTTTGGTATGACTCGACCAAGGATTGAACCCACGACCTCCCGCATCCAAGGCGGATGCTCTAACCACTAAGCCATTGTAGTGGTTCATTTCAAAATGTGTTTTGCAAGTAGGATCTGTATCATATTCTTTGCAAGTTACACTTCACCAAATTTTAGGGGTCAACATGCATCAACTTTACTATTATTTGATTATCTCCTTACATGAATGCCATGAACTTCACCTTAACAATCCAGCACTGTCTGTTATAAGACTGCAGCTTGGCCACTGCTGCCACTGGCACCAAAATTTAAAAAAAAATATTATGAGGTATTTACCTGTTAGTTCAAGAAAGGATTTTATTGGAGGTAGTCCAAATCTTTTCCTGTATTGGTTGAGTGACTGGAACCTCAGTTGTCGGCCATGTTCAATCGTTTCCTTGGCAACATGGAGTGTCAAAGGATGATGGTTGTGATGGCTCATCTGTAATGGGGTAAAATATACTAACAGTAAGGCATAATTACCTTATTATAATGTGACATAAACAGGAAGTTTAAAATTGAGTTACTTTAAATCCATCACACAAGTTCTTACACAATATAGTAACTGATCTTGAATGTGCAAGAGCCAGTGATAAAATCCAGGATAAGTGTTGAGAGGTGAGTGTGTTGTTACTGTGTCAAACCCTATAATACAGGTGACATGTATCTTTCTTTTGATCTATATCTCTATCTTTTTATCTAAATATTTATCAGTATTGATCAGCAGCCTACAAATCTATTTTATCCATCAATTACCAAAATGCCAATCTAAATTTATATCCACCTGTATTTTATCTATTAATTACCTACATACCAATCTAACTATATATCTATCTGTATTTTTATCTATAAATTACCTACATAGGAATCTAACTTAATATCCAGCTGTATGTTTAGCTATCAATTACCTACATACCAATCTATGTTTCTACCATAAAAATTAAAGATATCTGGGAAGGATTAAAGTTTCACTTTTTGTGGTTAAATAATATACATGAAATCAAACCTATAACTCAATAATATTCATAGAATTCCAGATTTAACTCTAAGTAAAACAATGAATCTGTATCTCAATAAAATCCATTTACTCTATAACCAGAACATCATATCCTGATAAACATTTCCAATTTTACAGTATCTTTCAACAATCTGGAATCTAACTATTTACCTAATGGAAATAAAAACAATTATTATTTTCTTATCACATGCAATGTTTTTAAGCATTGTAGGAACACAATATAATTATAAACCCATGCTTGTTGAAAAGCTGAAACCATACATCTACAGAACTGAGGCCAGTGTTTATGTAAGATAGCTTTTATTAATCACAAGTCCATCCAGCTTTTTAACAATTTACAAGGCCACTCCTTTGGGCTTTTCATAGGAAAAATAATGTTTATGTGTTTCGTATTTATAAAATATTCTCAATATTATAAGATAAACATAGACAAAAATAATAAATTATTATTAATATCTGGACTCGTAAATACTAAATTCAAAACTTTAAAACTTTTTGGAAAAAGGAAAAGGTACAAAAACATCTAACAATGTTTCCAAAAATTTAACTTTAAAAATGCTTTTTAAATATAATATATTAAATATAATATATACTCAGAATTGTACTTACTCTTCCAGCTCTTTGTTTAATCATCCCCACTACAAAATTGTTCATTCCATGTTTAATCACAAGATCTGGACGAAACATAAAGTCTTTCACCGTATACACAGTCCCACTGATGTTAAAACTGTCAGGCATCAAGGGATGCCAGTGGTAAAGATGATTGAATTCAACAGCTATTCTGTTCTGATACTGATGTGGTACATCAAATAACAGCTCTGGTTTAAAAGTCAATTTAAAATTATAATTGCTAAGGTGCTGGACGTAATCCTCAATTACAATCTTGATTGTCTCCCCTGAAATAAGAGAAAAGAACATTGGTTCATAATATCTACATTTACAATTACTTGCCTGAAATTAAGTAAAATTAAAATTTAAATTAAAAATTAATAAAAAAATATTTAAAAAAATTAAGATATCTATACTTTAAATATTTTAATGTCAAAACATAAAGTAATGGTCAGGAAAAATTTTTCTTGAGTTCTAACATAAATTTTGTTCTTTTTGTAAAATGAAATCCTCACATTGTGCATTTCTACATACACACACTTTTTGAAACTGTCCAAGTTACAATAAGGAGCCTTTTCCAGCATCAAAATATTATAGTATCTTAGTATCATATATCTGTGGTTTGGAGATGTGTCTACCAAGTGTAATGGTGAAAACAATGATCAATCCATTTCTTTCTAAACCAAAATCATTGACGTAAACAGCATCAATTATACAATGGATGTTATGGAGCTGAATATTATTTAAATAAAATTGCAGTAATATGACTAGCCTTACTTGCTCTTGTGGAAAGGAGACCAGTATCTCTATCCTGCAAATGAACATTGTCTAAATCTTTACCAATAGAGCTAACTCAAATTTTACCTTTGATTAGACAACAGTGACTACATTAGAGGAAATAAATAATAACACGGGTAAAAAATGATGTGAATTATGTCATGCTTCTTTGAACAGATGAATTTAAATATGAAACGATGTTAATTATATCACATCTCATGATTACTTCTTTGAAGAGATGAGCTTTTTTATAAAATTATGTCACATTCCACCGACACCTTCTTTGAATAGATATATATGAGTATAAAATAATTTCAATTACAGCACATTCCATGATTAATGAAGAGAAGAGCTTGATTATAAAATGATTTCAAATACAGACATTCCAGTCACTCTTTCATAAAATGAACTTAATTATAAAATGATTTAAATTACATTACATGTTCTTTTTTCTGCTTCCTCTGGGTTTGGGGATAAAGTATAGACTTTTGCACCCTCTTACTGTTGCAAAAGGTAATTAATGGAGGTGTCCTGTTTGCTGTGATACTAATCCTAAGACAGTGTTCCAACAGAGAGGGTCTTGGACTTTTGAAAAGCATGCATTTTATATATGTAGTTATAATTCTCTATGTTTGTGTGCAGTATAGGAAAATTCAGCCATCAGAAGAAAAAAAAGCAAGGGACTTTGGAAGATATTACCTTTGGGAAAAATTACATTTCCTGGGTTGGACTGCCCTAGAGAGCCAATTCACACATTGAATGGATTTGATTAGTCGGGAGCAACAGAAAATTTAATGTACCTTTATCAGTTCAAAGCATGGTCATTAAGATAAACTCTTGAGTTACAATGGTTTTTGGTAATCAAACTTTGAAGAGAAAGTAGCTTTAAATTGCAACCAAGCCCATCTTGAATGGTTCTTCCCAGGGTTTTCCAGGGTTCCTCCTCCACCATTAATACTGGCCACCATATACAGCCTATCTTGTGCTGAAAAATGGCATTAAACCCTATAAAAACAACAAGAACTTAAGAGAATGTGTTTTTTGCAAACACAGTATAGTGGTATCTCAAGATTGGTGGAGTAGCTTTAATATAATAATATCAAAAAAGGTTTTCATGCACTATAATTCTAGGTATTAAGGGTGAGGCAGTTACCCAAAACAGTGGTATTTCAGAGAAAATCTAATTTAACCAAGGTAATGGAAAAACACTATGCCATATTTTAAGGAAGCAACTCTGACTAAAAGCAGTGCCATTGTTGTGAGGGCACCTTGCAGCTACTATTGTGTTGTATAGTCAGCAGGCATTCTGCAGTTTACTGGAAGTCTATTGAATTTTCTACATAATTTTTAAAACTGAGGTAAATGTTTAATGCTGGATTTCATTTGGACACAAGATGTGGAACACTTGGTATTTTATGGGAAAAGGATGTGCAATTTTTTATGGTGTTTGCAAATAATTGGCAGCATCTGCAACATTACAAATTGATTCATTTTAAGGTATCATATATTAACCATATATCTTAGGGCAGAATTTTTTGGGCAAAATAAATGTTTTTCTTTTTTCTGTACCAGATATTATGGTGGAACTTTTTTCACCCAGATCATGTATGCCAAGAAGTTAGAAATGAAGTAAAATTGGGTTGAATTTTTTGCTCCCACTGCAGGTTACCATATAACAGATAAATAAAACACTTATTTGATAAGAAACTAACCTTGTTCTCTTATCATTTATTCCTCTTTTTTGTTCAGCATGAGCAATTTACTAAAGACAAAAATTATCCATGAACTCTGTACATATAGTGTATACATCTATGCTTCTTATTATTTATTCAGGCAAACAGATGACAAATTGTTCATTGTTGTCAACAAAGATAAATGAATAAATGAATATTGTTTGGATGTCCTCAAAGATTTGAATGGTTTTAGACTGAAAACTGGATGAGCAAAAAATAAGAGAGAGAACAAATGATTGCCTGAAGACACTGTGTCATTCATGCTTGACACATGGTAAGGAGCCAGATAACCTAGACTATATTATATCTAAGTTATATGACAATCTCACAAATAAAAATCATTCACTGTGAGTTCAAATGACATTCTTTTGGGCTACAGAAAGTATTATTAAAGCAAATTAATTTCATGTATAATATTTACCCTGCAGATAATAATGCCCATTTGCAAATTTTATGACTACAGATGACAAACAAAACAAAAAAAGCCCAGCTAGGGAATACATACAAGATGGTAGCAGGCAATAAACTCATTGTTTGAACTTACAGGTAGGATATCAAATAATTTAAAAGCAAGCCAACTTTAGATTCTTTGAAGTGAACAGATTTTATTGTGATACACAAAGTCAGCGGACATAAGGAAGCCAACTTTTGTTTCTTTTTACTGATATTTACAGGGATTTTGAAAATAAATTGGAACTATGGAACAGTTTGAAAAGAAACTTCTCACACATTTACTTAAATAAAGTGGACCCCCTCACATTCATTGTTAATTATTGCACTAATTACAATGTAGTTTGAAATGTGTTCACCAAAAGCCATTTGGCCAGAATTAGTGGTGTAAAGAGCAAGAATGGCAAATAATCCTTAATGTTTCATCACCAAGAAACTTTGCCAAAGCATAAATAAAATAGAAAAAGTTGAATTCATTTTCATAAGGAGTAATGATTTATTTTTGCTTAAATGAGTAACATTGAGAACATTTCTAATTAGCTTGTTTGAAAAAAAATTAAGTCCGAGTGAAGCATTTGGTATACAATTTTTGAATGATTTCAAAGGTGTCTGACTAAAAAATAACCATATGTGTTTCAGAACATACAGTATACCAAAACAAATTATTTTAAAAATTAATTTATGTTGTCCCAGCAAATATATTTCTCAATATATGTGTATATTGTAAATACAGTATCTAAAATCTGAATTGCTTCAGTTAAATTGGAAATTGATTATTAGACTCATAATGATACTGCTGTCACAGTAATTAAATATAATTCCTCAAGTGCTACATATATACTTGGAAAATATATTCTTTACTTTCTTTGTGTTTGTGTGGATGGATGGATGGATGGATGGATGGATGGATGGATGGATGGATGGATGGATGGATGGATGGATGGATGGATGGATGGATGGATGGATGGATGGATGGATGGATGGATACTGAGAAGATTATTATTGCAATATTTACATTGCAAATTTATGTACAAGGGAATGAAGGAATACAAATTAAAAATATTAAGTACATGTATGCTAATTTACTTTAAGCAACATGAATTATGTTATATAAAAGGTTTTAGTTCAGAAATCCAAATGCAGTTTTGCTGCATTATTGCTTCTAAACCTCTTGAATTCATCCAGTGAAATTTACACTTCAAAGCTGTTTTTGAAAGAAGGCTTGAATGATGTTGCATTTCCACTTAAAAACCACGTATTGTGGATGTCAACTCCACTGAAAGTATATTCTGTTCATCTGATAATCATTCCACTGAAGTTAGGCTGAACAACACATTTGTATATTACAGCACACTTAAATTCTGCCACCTGTTTCTCTGAATTTTAATAAAATCTAGAAGGAAAAACAACTGAAACTTTTGTAAATCTGCTCTGTCCTTTCTCTACAACATGCTATTTTGTAATTTTCTATCACTATATTTTGGACTGGAAGTCAAACTAATTACATGTATATCTTTTTTCTTCCAAATACAGGAAGTTAAATAGAGTAAGTATATCTTTGGATAAAGTAATAAAATACATGATGTCATGACAACAACAGACACAAAATGAAATTTAAGACTGGATGAGGATGGACAAAGACATGATGTGATAACTGAAGAAAGATGTCATTGAAAGAGATTGGTCTTGTAGCTGATGATGGAGAGATCTCAGTTTGCTTACCCCTAATGATACATTTTATTTACCCATCATGATACATTTTGCTTGCCCCTAATGATACATTTTACTAACCCCTAATGATACATTTTACTTACCCCTCATACATTTTGCAAACCCCTCAAGGTATAATTTGATTACCCCTAATGACACATTTTGCTTACCCATCATGATACATTTTGCTTACCCCAATTATATATTTTTCTAACCTTAAATGATACATTCTGCTTAAATTGAATGACATATTTTGCTTACCCCTAATACTATATTTTGCTTACCCCTAATTATATACTTTGATTACCCCTAATGATGCCTTTTGAATTTCTTCTAATAACACATTTGCTTACCCCTAATACTATATTTTTCTTACCCCTAATGATATATTTTGCACACCCCAAATGGGGGCCCTGAGTGGCAGAGTGGTCTAAAACACTGTCCATTACGGATCATTGCCATCTCACCTCTGTCTTCGTGGGTTTGAATCTAGGATTCGTGGAATGTGGATATGTGAGAAAGCTTACCAGTAGCTTCTCATGGGTCGGTGGTTCTTTCCAATGATTTCCCAGTTTCTTCCTCCACCATTAATACTGGCCACCATGAATAGCCTATCATGTGCTGAAAAATGTCGTTAAGCCCAACGACAACAAACAAAGTACACCCCAAACGATACATTTTGCTTACCTATGATAATAAGTTTTGCTGTCTGAAATAAGTGCTCATCATCCCACTCAGGATGTTCTTTCTTCAGTACATCACAGACTCTGTTATGTTCTCTGACCCAAATTGTGGCATACATAAATAGCCCAGGTAAGAGCCCATAATCTTTGTGCCCCAGGGCAAACTGATTTTCTTTTGGTACTGATGGTGGGTAAGTCATGGGAACATTTGCATTCTCAAGTAACGGTGGCCAGTCCTCTCCATTGATTTCCTGCAAGAGGAAATACTGGAATGATACTGCATGAATCCTCATTTTATATAAATTTATTAAATAAGTTAGAAAAATTTTATGTTCTGCAATTTCATTTTATATGAAATTTATCAAACAAGTTAAATAATGTGTACTGCTAACCAATCTTGGCAGGCAGAACAATGCAGCTATTTAATATTAAAAAAAATGAGCAAAAATAAAAAATACATTTACACATCAATGTCCTATGTAAGATGACCTTGACATTTTGCATATATCTTATGCATCAAAATATGCAGGGTCTATGCAGTTTTTGAGGAGTAATAAACATTGTGTGATGACAGATCTAGGTCTAATTTGCTTGCAATTGGACTTGACTTACAAGGGAGTATATACAATATTTTAACCTGCTACATATTGCATTGCTGCAGTGTATACTCAGTGGTGGCAATTGTTCAGTTACACAAAAAAGAAGTGAGAGGTAATACTAATGTCAAAGCTTACTGTCCCATTTTGCCCCCCTCTTTAGTTCCCTGGAAATCACTCATTTATTTCATTGTTATGTTTACTTATGAAGGATAAAAATTTTCTTTTGTTTACTTTTACCACCTAAAACAAAATCTAAAACTTTGACTTGAGGGGTATACTCATATTGGGCAACAAAAAACATATGACCCTTGTAAACTTTGTTCCTATCACAATAGACCTCCATCTTCTAGAAACCTCTATAATAGAATCATGATGGATGGGTGGATGTATGGATAACATTATAAGGGTAACAATAAATGTATCTACAACCTTCTTAATGTGGCATACATATTCCTTACTGGAGCTACACAATGGTATATTTTTTGTTGCCAAAAACTAAGATACATTCATGAGTTTAAAAATGGCTCTCCTCTTATCTAGACAGTTAATCATGTTTAGTCATTCAAGAATGTTACTAATACCCTATATGTTTAGTCTTATCAGCTAGGGTTAGACAGGGTAAAACCTCCATTATCCAAAATGTCTTTATTACCTGGGCACTTAGTGAATCCCTAGGATGGGGCTATAAATCCAAATGATAAGACTTTATCAGGATGAACTTATTTATTTCTCTTTACTGACAGGAACATGGGACATCAATTATAGGATTTAAGGTGGTACCTATTTTCTTTCCAATGCAAGTAATATTAATTATATCCAGAATTTGTACAAATTTATGTATGGTCTCCAATGTCTAAAAAGAAAAATAACCCACCTGTACCCGTAGTTTGCCGTTGTTGAAGCTCCTCAGAATATTTTCAACACCTTTATCTTTGCCATAAATATGAGACACATCTACCTGCAATAAATCAAACAGTTTTCAAAAAAAGTGGACTATGTCTATTGTGGTAGTTGAATAAAACCCAGATTGTACTAACAAGATATTTCTTCTGATTTTGTTAAGGTAAGAAAGTCAAAAGACATTTGCTAAAAACTATTTTAAATATTATTTATATAAGGATTAAAATAAATGTCATGAAATTTATATGATGCCTAAAAATATTGGCTAGTCTCTTCATCAAGAAGGAGAAGAAGAAGAAGAAGAAGAAGAGAGAGAGAGAGAGAGAGAGAGAGAGAGAGAGAGAGAGAGAGAGAGAGAGAGAGAGAGAGAGAGATCCATTCTTCATAGTAGTCAAACAGTATAAATAAAAAGACACATTTTATTTTATCTTTAAAGGGGATTAGATAAATAATAAAGAAACATTTAAATTAGCAATATATATGAAGTCATTATTTTTTAATTAAATAAATACCCCATGTCCTCCCCACTGGAAGCCAGGGCCTCTTTTGAAATCTGTCTTGAAGAATTGATGTGTGAAATGTTGTGCAAAAAATGCAAACAAAGCATTTGATCCCATAGGATCTGGAATAAATTTTTCTCTTCTGAGAAACATGTTCACTATAACTTGTGCATCTGGCAGTGTCTTTTTACCTGAAAAGAAAGAGGCAAAAATGTGAGAAAAACATTTTTAATCATATGTATTATTTATCTGTCATTATCAGTTATCCATGTGCTATATTAAGTTCATCTAAATTTACTAATGAATCGTCTGAGACAAAAATCTGTTTAAGAAACAAACATGCATGATTAGATTTTTAAGTCTCACCTTGCCTGAACATAACAAAGCCCCATCACACTATACATTGATGTAAGTAAGAAATTATATCTAGTAACAAAGTTTTATTACAGACAGATTTCAGGTATTCATTTAATTTATTTATGTTACCGCATTAGAAACAAATAACATTTATTTTGGCTCTCTAGATGTGAAATTTATAAAATATAAACTGATCATGTTGAAAATATTATGTATCAATCATTTTTGGATACTCTTGATGTTTCTTAAAAATATAATTGCAAAACTAATCCATGTTATCAAAGAAAACTTTTTCATGAATATACCTGTTTTGTTTGTTATTTATTAGGTTTTTTTTCTTCTAAAATGTATAATTAAAAAAATAAAATATTTGCAACATTTTGACAATTTTTGACCATGATAAAACCTACAATAAAAATGACTCAAATTGTAAATCAGCTACTTAAATGCTAAAAAGTACAATGAGGGGAAACAAAATCTAAATTCAGAGATGACTGATGCAGATACTTCTAGCCTGTAGATGGTTATTTCATGATCCATTATTCACATATTGCCATAATACCCTGAAGCATCATCTCTCTGAAACTTGGGATCAACCTCAGGTTTTCATGGAAACTTACCCCAAACTCCTAGAGGTGTAGGACAGTCCAGAGGAACCGGTGGAAGTGCACGGGTGAAATAAGAAAGATTAGCTGCTGCTTCCCATGTAATATATGAGTGATCTGAAGTATAAGTGGGTGGACTGTCCACCATGGCTGACCTCACTAGAAAAAAAGTATGACATATTTATATTATGCTCTTAAAAGCATTAAAAAGTAGGTTAACCCTGATGATATCTAAGACAAAAGACATAAATTGTTGGAATTGAAATCACATGTTATTTAGTGGCCTTTCTTCAATCTGTCTTAAGTACTTTATATACAGTCCTTTTTTGGATATCTTTATAATTTACACAAAAATGAGAAAGCCTCAAGTAAAGTGATGCCTTGGGAGGTTTACTTCTGGATGAAACTACCAAGAAATGTGACAAAACAACTATTTTGGTTGGAATAATTTACCTTCATTTCACTCATTATAAAAATCCTGCCAGATGAATTGTATTAAACCAAACCATTTTATTTTTTAAAAGTTCACTTTAAAATGTTTGTGGCACATAAAATACACAGTCAACAAAATTGTCCTGCTTTATCAGAAGAAGTCTAAGGAGATATAAAATACAAATTTTAGAACAATGCTTTTACTGATTACAGATATCTACTAATCTTGGTGGGCCCCAAGTGGCTGAGTGGTCTAATGTGCTCACCATTAATGATCACTGCCATCTCACCTCTGTGTTGGTTCCAGTCTCGAATTCAGCCAATGTGTGTATGTGAGAAAGCTTGCCAGTAGCTTCTCATGGGTCTGTGGTTGTTTCGGTGCTTTTCCCAGGTTCTTCCTACACCATTTATACTGGTCACAATGTTTAGCCTATCTTGTGCTGAAAAATGACATTAAACCTGACAACAACAACTAAACTTGGTACATACATTTGAGGTGCAGAGATCAGTGCTGAAAAAGGGACATAACTACAAAAAATCTGTTTATCCTGTTTGTTCTAAAGAGATGGTTATGCTCTATAAATGACCCTGTATACTTACTTGTGTACACTTTCTTCATTACAAAATTGCTGAGGGAAGGAAAATAATTAACTACAGCCCAAAACCATGGATAATTGGTCAATATGCCATGCTGGGTTTCCGAACTGGGCCTCAGCCCAAGTTTTATCCTCTTGATAAACGTCGCTAAAAGTGAACAATTTGGTGAACATAAGATCAGCAAGCTGAATACACTGCATAACATTAAGATAAATTCAAAATTCATAAATAATAAAGTTCAAAATTCATAAATAATAAACAAAATAAAAAGAACATAGTAATGATAATAATACAAAATGGAAAAAAGGAGAAGAAGGAAAACAACAATACACCAATGATATTGCAACAATGATGGCTTTGGTTATAGTTTTTTTTTTTCAATGTTAGAGACACAGTTATCATAACATCTATGTGAACATATTTGAATATTCTCTGGTTTGTAGCAATTACCTGAAGATTGGTGGATAAATTTGGGATAAATTAAATTCAAAGTATTATGAAATGAGACCAGCTTTGTGAGGCACCATATTTTTAAAATTTAATTTTTTTCAATTATATGTATAATTCCTGGACATTTTCTGCAAATAATTTCAAATAATTTTAAAAATTATTACTTACGAGTTTCACAGTTCTCGCCATAAAATTCTGTACTAGTACAATCACAGATGTAATTATCATAACCTTGTGTCAGACAGACACCACCATTTTGACAGGGAAATGAGCAGCAAGGACTGGCTGTAAGGAATAAAATTATATATAAATATATATTTATATATATATATATATATATGTATGTATGTATGTATGTATGTATGTATGTATGTATGTATGTATGTATGTATGTATGTATGTATGTATGTATGTATGTATGTATGCATGTATGTATGCATCTATGTATGTATGTATGTATGTATGTATGTATGTATGTATGTATGTATGTATGTATGTATGTATGTATGTATGTATGTATGTATGTATGTATGTATGTATGTATGTATGTATGTATGTAGAAGATATCAAGGTGACTCAAGTTTATATAATTATGCATCATCTATGTTGTTGTAGATAAAACTAAGGAATGGAATTAATTATTTACCAGACGTCCATGGCCTGTATAGAAATGAATCTCATTTCTCTGATATAAAAAGCTGGTGAAAGAGGAATGAAAGGCATATGTACTGATAGAAATTGTTTCTTTTATGATCTTTTATTGGAAATAAATATGATAGATATGAGACATGACTGTATTGAACTAATGCTGATACACAGCAATTTAACCACAATCTTTACCAAACGATTCATGATGATACATTAGTCACTACTGTCCCTGTCAATTTTGAAAAAATAACTGATATGACTTGCATTTCCATTAGTACTGACCCAACAATTTTTTTAATAGCATAAACTATCAACCCCAAAAAATGGAAAATAAACAGTGTTGCTTCAAAAGCAATTAAGAAAGCACAAAGTTATAGGTGGGTAAGACCACTATGAATACAAATATCCAATGTAGGTCAAAATGAATGACTCCTGATGTGTCACGTTAAGTTTAAGGACAGCTTGCCCTACCAAATGTTAGGAAGTCTGACATGTATATTGAAGGACCAGGACATGGCAGCTATTCATTCAAGCTAAAAAATTCCTCTGATAATTTATTACCCTGTGAACTCACCGGTTCTACTAAGGATTGCTCTAACAGTAACTGTGGGTTTAGCTCATTTCTAAAAATAAAGTTAGGTAACTATGAATGTAGAAACGTTTGTACGTGGTTAAGCACAGTCAATTGAATTTTTTTAAATATTGAAGACATTTATCTTGAAGAAAATAGCACATTGGTATGTGAAATAGGCATGTCATTTGTCTAATCAAGCTTAATGTTGTTATAGTATTTTTTCACATAATCTAGTATTAACAGGTCACATGACTTTTCAAGAGTTAAACGAGCAAGTTTTATGAGGTGTAAATTACAAACTCTTTATAATTCACTGCTTACTATTGAGGAAATGTTCTAAAATACCAGTCTTACCTTAATTTACATTATTTTTGTTAGCTACATTAAATTTACAACTTTTTATGAATTAAATATGTTACGAATTAAGTCTTCTGAAAAAGCTTGGAGTATCAATTTGAAAGTACTGAATCCTATAGGTTACAAATAGTGCAGGTAAAGTTATGTAGAATTTATTATAATGTTTAATGTGCTGCATATGTTTATTCACTAAACTTTAATTTAATAGGGATCTAGTATGGAGCTATGACATCTTTCTATCATGCATATAATTTTCGTACACATGTTAAATACTAGTAACCAAAATAAATTACATGTTTCAAGAACTGTACATTTCTATGCAATATACGTGATGCTGCCATACAGAGTTGGCTCATTACACCTGCAAAGTTTTTTCAAATTCTAACGCATTACATTCCCTCTCTATAATGCTCTTCTTTAAGTAGTGACTTTAAACTTTGTACAAAAAAATACTGATTTGATTTAGCTATAACTTTTAAGCTAGCTTTTTCTCCATGGAATTCATTTGGTCAGTAAAGGAAGAATAAGTAATATGTGTCAATGAAGGTGGCTAGTAAAACTATGAAATCTTAGATTTAATAAAGATTGTTTCCTAATTACTTTATGTGGGCAAAATTCCATCAAGCTCTAAACACAATCTTCAGCACTAATGACAACTTTATACATTACTGGCAGTATTATTATAAAGTAAGTCACAAATCCCAATTTCCTATAACACGTTGTTCGTGTCAATTTAAGCTTTTCATTAAGTCTGTTATTATCAATGAATAGTATTACCAATATTTATATTTCTGCTTCAAATAACGTTTGGTTTCAAACCAAGACCTCTACTATGTTTTTCAATCTGTTGCCCAAAGATCAGAATGTGGTTGAAATAATGGAAGACGACAAATTAGGATTTGATCCTGGTAAAACCCAGTCTTAACACTTGCCTAATGAAAATAGTTATGTTCAGGATGACATCGGAAACAATCATTCTTCAGAGAAAACAAATAACAATGTGCAGCAAAACACAAGCCAAATAAATGCCAAGAAGATGAAGGGATTCAAACAAGGTATGCACTTAATGAAACAGACAATGAATCAGACTATGAAAGAAGAAAAATAAAACTTCCTTTTTCTTTGGCAAGAAATAGCAAAGCAGATTCACAAACCTATCTAACATGCCAAATGATCAGGAAAAGTTAATTCCATTAAATAGAGAAGACAAAACGAATGAAATAAGCATTCAGCAACTGATGTCCGTAGTGTCCTAACAATTCTGATAACCTATCCAACTTGACAACTTAACTAGGAAAATCTAATGCCACCAAGTACATAGGCAAACATACATGATAATAATACCAACAATGACTTCAGAGCATGCTGGCAGCCTGTCAACCAGTGAAACCAGTGCAAAAACTAGTTTAATTAGAATGGGAAACTTTTCAGATGTGCTGCTGAATATTAAAAAAAAAAATAAGGTTTCCATCAACACCACCATTTAATGATGAAGCCAACATAAGGAAAACAAAAAAATGCTGAAAATATTGAGAATGTGTTCGAAACATGAAATACGGAAAGAACACGATATAAAACATCCAAGTCCAAAACAGAGTACATCATCGTACAACCTAAGGAGCCTACATAACTAAGAGATATTGGTATGCATACAGATATCATTATCAATGGAGCCCTAAGTCCAATGGTTCTTGACTTTTTTTCTTGCAACTCTCAAACATACGTTTAAGCCTCACGACCCCATTTCTACATTTGTTAAGTTTTGTCACACACACACACACACACACACACACACACACACACACACACACACTTGGAAACCATCTACAACCCACAAGATCACCACCGCGACCCTGATTTGGGTCACAAACTGGGGGTGGGAAACACTGTCAAAGGCTAGTCGAGAAACAACATCCTTATAGCCACGGAATTCAAGATCACTTGCTAGGAAGCAAGCTTCAGTACTGTAATTGCAAATTGAAATTTGTGCAAATACTGTCTGATTGTAATCTGCATTGAATGACAGTGTCAAATTTAAAATGCAGTTGATGAAATGGATATTCCTACGTCTGACTCATCGGCAGCTTTCACTCGTCACATTTCATCGAATGTCTAGGTGCAAATAGCAGCTATTATGATGACAAAAAAATTTCCTAAAAGACAGAATGAGAAAATATAGGAGGTAAAAGGAAAAGGTCGACTATAACCTATTTGTAATCATCATGTCAACAACTCTTTAAAAAATCAGCTTTTCGGCAAATCATTGTCGTTAATTTTCAGCAAGCGATTCTATATATGACTGGTAAATGTGTTGAATTATGGTCTAGTGTCGTACTTGTATATATAAGTTGATATTCGTTGGACTCGGTGCGAATAACCTCGGCCTTAAAATGTTATTGACTAATTGAAGATAAACTGAATAAGACCTAATATATGTTTATACTGTCAACTATTGCTACTTTCTTTTTTCTTCTTCTTCCAAAAAATATGATCTGAGAGGATACATATATGAACAATAAAATCCCTATCTAAATATTTAAGGATCAATTCATATTTATGGCATTTGTATAATATTCTTGGGTGTGTCCTTATGTAATAAAATACACACTGCAGACCACATTGTGGTCTGTATTATGTGCACGCAGCACGTGTCTAATGTAGACCCAGATTTGCCGTCATTACATTCCCCCGCAAATCAGTCAATTCCATACTTTCTAATAATTATTTCATCCAGCAACATAGATCCTGGTATAATTGGATTTTCCACTCTTAATCATTAGTGAGTATAAATTATCCCCGTTTTCTAAATTAATTCAACAGAATATACAATATGATCTCAATCCTTTCTGCTTTCCGTTCAAAGGGCAAATATGTATATTAGCATGTGATATTAATAAAATATTTATATAGTTATATATGCTGTACCAATGTAACACTCGCATAAATTTTCATCAAAAGGAAACTTTGCTGACATAGTTTCCTTAGCATGCAATAGCTATGGACAATTATCCGTTTCTCGTCGTCGTCGTCATCATCATCATCATCATCATCATCATCATCATCATCATCATCATCATAAACCCATGATGCATAAAAAGGAAAAGATGATGCATGTTGTTGTCAGGTTTATCATTGAAATTTACATTTCCTTTGTTGATCAAAGATTATATGCATAAACAGCTGAGGAGAGAATTATTTAATATTGTTTTACTCATTAGCAACGACAAAATGAAACAACTTATCGTAGTTCCATCGTGAATTGTTTTTAATGTGGGTGGGTGTATTGTTTTGAAGTGCTTTAATTGCATGTCTTTGTATAAAGACCTATCTTGATCAATGATTACTGCAATAAATTTCACTGTTAAATAGTGATATATATATATATATATATATATATATATATATATATATATATATATATATATATATATATATATATATATATATATATATTATATTCTGGTAAAAAAAAGCGTATTCAATCGAATGGTCTTTCTGCTGCCAAACAGACTAGGGACACACGCGCGCGCGCGCGCGTGATCATGTCCTTTGACCCCATGGCGATATTCCCTTGGCAAAATATATCAGACTAGTATGATTGGAAGGTTCGTGTTAAGTACTAAGTTAAACTCGGCATACCTTAATCTATATGACGATAATATGAATTACAGTGTGACTGGAGGTCAAAGTTCTTTGATTGCAAGATTATTGTCAGGTTTTTCACATTGTACATCTTTTGATAAAGTTTAAGAACACAAGAGAATAATTACATATATCAAACAGCTACAACGTCGTAGGCTACAATTGCCAAAGAAAAAATGATGACTGTAAGTAAAATATAGTACTTAAGTAGAGTTGTTTTGTTTTGTTTCAGTGAGTTTAGTTAATGACAAGGTTATTAAGCCAGCATCAAAAAAATTATATAGGAATATTTAAACTAACCATTCGAAGTCTAACATGACAGATGACACGAGATTCTCGCGGTAATTCGTTTTCTAAATAAGGCTGGCTATGCAATATTTGGATACTCTACGATGCGTTATTTTATAATACTATATTTACACAATCTGTTACGTTTCCAAATAAAGCAATAATGTCCACACAAAAAAAAAAAACATAAGGCTGAAAACGGAGGTACTTATCAATTGAACAAATATGACGGACGATCTAACATGATATATCAGATAAAGAAGGTTAACGATATTTTACACGTATTTCTACAGTCATTTACAACAATCCTGGTATTAAAAAAGAAGAATATTTTTTAGAGCAAGCTGATAAAGAGCCGGGTGTGATTTACACCGGGTTGCTCCATTGATACACATAGGCTAATGTTATCAACCTATCCACGAAGAAAGATACTAGTATTATTACTGAAATAATCAAATAGATAACTTAAAATAAAAATAACAATCATTGTTTGTATACTTGGTTCCTTAATTTTAAAAAATACATAGATACAATTTCCATTTTATGCAATTTCGTGAAACAAATGTTAACAAATACGTTTTCATGCGGTTAATATTATAACAAATAACTTGCTCAAAGTTCTCAAATTTTTGAGGATTTACTCAAGCCCTGACTTTAAGTTTACAATTTGAAAATAAAGCTCATAACGCTGAATTCATGTCATTAATAGATCATGAATATTATAAAAATATTAAAAAAGTAATAAAATACTGCAACTTGTACCCAGAGTAAAATTGTATCACAACCAAATTTTGAAACTTACATTTTTTAGTTCCAAGTTTATTCTCCTGAAACAATGGTTGTGGGAATCATTCGTTTATCATCTTTTACCTCTATAAAGGACAACTGTCTATAAAAGACATAAATATCTAGCCATTTTTGTGTCCTGTATAGACAGATTGGTCTGAATATCGCCATTTTTGCATGTCTCTGAATGAGTGTGTGAGCGTTTGTATTTGTGTCTGAGTGTGTGTGGATATAAATTAGAACCTGCATAATGCATTCCCTTTTTATTCTGAATTCCTGTCATTAATAGCTAAATAGTTCGGACAGTCTTTAACCTCTTTAGTAAGGTTTTGCCAATTGTATTCTAGCTCACAATCCAATCACGCCAACACAAAATTTGTCTCTTTCAATGTCAACCAACACCGATTCCATTATGTATGCAAAGAGTTAACTTTGAAAGTTACAATTTAAACTTACCGATGTCTGTTTTGCAAACTGCAATCATTACTTCCACAACAGCCACGTATAAAATCCAGTACGTGTCTTTCATGTTTGCAGTATTCTCTGTAAAGAAATATAACAGTAGCTTACATTAGCTGCATTAATACGGCGTGCTATAACACGTGAGTGACAGGAACCTAACGCAGCAACAAGACAATGTTACATGTATCTAAATACCTTAACTGGGTAAGGAAATGTGTGTGCGTAGAATTTGATATGGTGTGATTATGATTATGATTTTTAAAGTAGCTTTAACTATTTTTCAGTGATATCGCTAGTGATATTGCTAGTGATATCACTAGTGATATCGCTAGATGTCTAGCACTGGGACATCATGCCGCAGACATGTAAGCATGATGTCCCGCCCATTCACATTATCCTGACACCAGGCAGACCAGTCCTAACAATAACCTCTTAACGCTGAGCGCCAATTGTACCATTTTTGTAAGTCTTTGGTATGACTTGACCGGGGATCGAACCCACGACATTCCGCATCCGAGGAGGACGCTCTAACCACTAGGCCATTGGAGAGGTTGTTTGCGTAGAAAATGTGCAGTCTACAAACAACATGGAACCAGATTTACGAGTGCGCAAGGTACCGTTAGATCAAGATCTATATTGTTTTTTATGCTTGCAATCTCAAGTAAACATACTCTATATTGATCTGTCCGTGTGATGTTTACCCTGCGTATTTAGAGTTTGTTATAATTGCATTTGAAGAAGCTATGTGATTTGGTACTGATCTGTCCATGCATTATGTGATTACAGATCTGGGTCTATGCGTTTTGTTATACTTAAATTTTGAAGCTAGAAGACCAGACCCTGTTCTGTACATGCGTTATCTTTGGACACATCTGGGTCTATGCGTTTTGCTAAACTTAACATTTCAAGCTAGAAGACCAGACCCGAATCTGTACATGCGTTATTTTTGGACAGATCTGGGTCTATGCGTTTTGTCATACTTAACATTTGAAGCTAGAAGATTAGACCCTGATCTGTCCATGCGTTTTTTTTTTTTTTTGACAGATCTGGGTCTCAGCGATTTGTTATACTTATGATTTCAAGCGTGACAACTAGACTTTGATCTGTCCATACATTATCTGATGGCACATATGGCTTTATTAATTTTTGTTATGCTTATCATTTCACGACAGCACCTACGCAGAAAACAAAGACAGGGATGCATAGCAGGATTGAGAGAAATAATAAGTATTGTGAACTATACCGGAAAAAATAATGTTTAGTTTGTGTTTGTCCAGCTTACGACCATTTAAGAAAAAATACTACAGTGAAGTTTATTATTTCTTTCCGTCTGTAGAAAAATGTGTATCCCTAATGAGTCATAATAATATATTAATTATATGTAATAAATCTTTCTTACTATATTAAAATGGCTTTTTGTCTTGGACAATCTTTGATAACTCAAACTAATGGTGACAAATATAGTTAGAGGTAGCAACATCTTTATAAAGTAATGCACCGATTATTAGAAATCATGTATCTACATTCACTATGAACATCATATTAAAATTCTTTACAGCATGGCGCACGTGGTATTTACTTGTATTTTGTAATTTGGGCCGGTGGCCTAAATAACTGAATAAAGTTTTATTATATTATTATTATTTCACGACAGGATATGAGACCCTGGACTGTCCATACATTATTTTATGGTAGGTAAGTGGTTATGTCATTTGTTATACTTACGATTTCAAGTTAGGAGAACGAACCGTCATCCGTTTAAGCATTATGTAATTATAGTTCCAGGTATATATTTATTTTATAATTGTTATCTCAAGATACTATTTTTGGGACCGATATGCCCACGCAGTTTTGTTTGGTATCTCTATGCTCTATTTGTTATACCTAAAATTTTACCCACATTCCCCCAAAATTCACCCCCTCTCGAATATTAAATTATAATCTTCCCATGCAAATTGCGATAGTACTTCAGTGTGTATTCAAAACACCATCCCATATCTCTATCATTTCTACATTTGCACTTAAATTATATAAATTAACATTTGAACAATCCCTAATTTGATATATCTATGTTCCCATTGTGATAACCAAAAACAAATATTCCCATATAGCTACTAAAGTTTTTGAAAGAATATGCAGTGGCTACTGATTTTACTGTCTTCATGCAATGTATACAAAAGACGTGTGAATTATTACGACCAAAATTAAAATTATTGAATAATTTTGGATATTGATGAAAAAAGTTTAAGTTGCAACCAAATGGTGTACATCCTGTCCTTCCCCATTGTTGGAAGATAAGGCAACTTTCTGCTTGCGGGTGCGAGATATGCAATTCTAGAATATTAAGGTATACCTTTAAGTGTATAATGATACAATATCAGTTTACGCTATATATGGGCAACGACTTTGAAAATCTTCAGTTTACAATCTTAATATTTATGACGATATGACCGCTTTAAATTTAATGTCCACGTCTCTCCTTTCACTGAATAAACAAACAAAAAAAAAGAAAATATTATTCTCTTCTTGCCAATAGAGATTTTTATGATAATCTCAGTGAACGGTTGAAGTATAGGTACATTTTATGATAGCAACTTTTGAGAGTTCTTTTTGTGCACGTGAAAGAGCAGTTTGCAATTTCTTGAAAGAAATAAACTTCCACAGCGCCAGAGTACGAAGGCCAAATGCTGCCAACACATTCGAATACCAAAAGGAAAATAGAGTTTTGTAAATTTTCTAAACCGTGATTATGCCACTTCACAACTTTAAGTTCCAAATATTGTAAATGTGCACACTTTGCTAAAATCGGTACATAGCACATTTATGTTTTAAGGTTATACAAATGTATGCATATTCACGTTTTCTTAAAATGGGCACACATATACTTTTATATTTTACAAGGACTGTCCACCATTATTGACAACATACTCATTGACAAATCACAACTAAACTCAATTAGTATTCTGTTCGCAATAATAAATTAAGAAGACTAATTACATGTATGGAAGAATATTTTTTTTTCAAAAAAAAGATAATTAACTTTCAAATATACATTGATAATTATTATTTCCCCTTTAGACCCTGAGAAATGCATAAAGATGGATATATATATATATATATATATATATATATATATATATATATATATATATATATATATATATATATATATATATACATACATATATATATATATATATATATATGTATGTATGTATGTATGTATGTATGTATGTATGTATGTATGTATGTATGTATGTATGTATGTATGTATGTATGTATGTATGTATGTATGTATGTATGTATGTATGTATTACAAGAGATACTAGCAGAAAGGTGGATTGATAAGAGCAGATATGATAAAGTATATTCTTTTTCCATTGTTCAAATTTTTCTAAATATTTTTGAGTCCAATAAAAAATAAGATTTGATTTGAAATAATATCTATCTATTTATCCATCCGTCTGTCTGTCTATCCTTCCATCCATCCATCCACCTACCCACCTACCTAAGAAAATATCCAACAATAAAGCATGTAGTAACCCATGCATTTTATTATCTCAGATTAAATGTTAACCAGTTTTTTCTTGCAGATAATATACGATATCGCTGGCATCACACGTCTCTACCATTACACATACAAAGAACTAATATACAATAGACTCTATAACAATAACATGTACAGCAGCATTTGTAACATCCTTCTCTAACAGTACGCATATAAAATTCAAATATACAGTGGACACTATCAATGTATAGCAGCAATGGTTTTTGTTGTTGTTGTTGTTGTTTGTTTGTTTGTTTGTTTGTTTGTTTGTTTGTTTGTTTGTTTGTTTGATGCCATTTTCACTAAATGTTATCTTTACATAGTGACCAGTTTATTCGTTGGAGGAAGAACCGGCGGAAACCTAAAAAAAAAAAAAAAAAAAAAAAAAAAAAAAAAAAAAAAAAAAAAAAAAAAAAAAAAAAAAACCACCGACCCACGGGAAACTACTGGTAAGCATTCTAACATATATAACACAGACAGCAGACGTAAGACTGGTATAACACAGCGCAGGCTATGACGCTACCGTATTTCATTGTCGGAGCTGCGTATAATCATAAATGAGGATATTATATGTTGGAGAAAATACGATAATGACAGCTGGTAATAGTTGTTTGTAATTTCATATTGGTCAACTCGTTTCTCTTAGTGGGATTGTAAATTTTAATCATTAATGTTGTGAAATAAATGTGCTACAATTGTCATTCTCAATTTGACAACTATGATCATTAATAAATGCACGATGACTAAAAATGATAATGATGAGTAGCGCAAAAAGACATGTTAACGCAGGTCAAGTGAAAATCGGTCAAACACGTTTACATTCTTTATGTTAAATATATTCAACAACGTATAATTTAAACGCGCTTTGTGACCTCTTCAGACTCAATCAGAATTCGGAATATTTATGAAGGTTATACAAGAAATTATCAAATCAGCAGATTTAACTAAATGGGTTAAGTTATGTGGTAGCCGAAATTGACAAGGAATAACCTAGATCTTGCTTCAGGACAAGACACCGCATGTTCATGTGGCATTTATTAATAATGTACCTCAGAATAACGCAGTTCCTCATCTACGATATTTGGACATGGATCCCACTTATCCAGCATGCCTCTTATAATGTGCTGCAATGTATGAAACCTCTACGCAAGATAGAAATTTCAAAAAAGATAAACATTCTATAAGAAAACAGCGTGCTAAATACCTTTGTTCTTAAAGATAATCTTTCCTAAACTTTAAAACCAGATAAGCAACCTTGTATTATTTATATATAATATCACAATCGTTGCCTTGTCTTGAGGGGCTCCCGAGTGGCCAAGTGGTCTAAAGCACTCACCGTTACAGATCATTGCCCTCTCAACTCTGAATGGGTTCGAGTCTCGGGTTCGGCTAATGGGGGTATATGAGAAAGCTTGACATCAGCTTCTCGTGGGTCGGTGGTTCTTTCCGGGTTTTCTAGGGTTATCTCACACTTGTTGGCTCTCGTCCATAGCCTAGTTTGGTCACATGTATTTAATATAAGCTAACATAATAATGATAATGGCATCAAGCAAATACTTTGAAATAAGAATTTTCTGGCATGATTCAAGACACTTAATCTCAAGAGTAACCAGGGTCGTAGACTACGAACACGTGCCCTAGGGCAAGAAACATCCGGGCCTCTCTTAGTTCTTGTTCTTTTATTTTCTTTATAAAATTAAAAACGTTGTTCGGCCTGGGCCCCGGGGATATATAATCCCGGTCCCCCCACCACAATCGTTGGCCGTAAGAGTAATTATGAAAGCCTCAGAAGCTAGGTAAGGCTAAATGAAACAAAACTCATCTTTTTCTTACAAAGTTTAATTAGGTTTCTTCCGTTTAATGGTTAGAACAACTTAGTCACAATGTTAAGTTTTAAGCAGCGTATACCTCGAACCAGTCGAACTTGAATGAAATTTCATACAGTACCCATGCGTATATCACTGTCTTACTCTGATTAAGTAAGAATCTCTCTCTCTCTCTCTCTCTCTCTCTCTCTCTCTCTCTCTCTCTCTCTCTCTCTCTCTCTCTCTCTCTCTCTCTCTCTCTCTCTCTCTCTCTCTCTCTCTCTCTCTCTCTCTGCAACAGTATAAATCAAATTACACAAGTAGTGTGTCTCTGGTACAGAAGCACATGATCGAGTATTCAAACTTCATCTCGTAGTTGTCATTAATGTACAATATTAATCACGTTGGGTGCCTAGTTAAAATGATCTCTAATCAACGTGATCTAATTTAGAACTAAAAGTTTTCCCCCTTCCTTCAATGATAAAGTGATGGGAGGTGGGATTTATCAACATAGTAGGGTTTCTGTGAAGACATGAATATAAAGTCTGTACGTAGGATGTTGTTAATGCTTTGGCGCATTGTTTGTATATTATCGTGAATTTCGTAATAGAGTTATCTATAACTGTTCCATTTTAATAATCGATCACAGTAAAGAGGTAGTACGTCAAAATGATTACTGCTTTTCGTAAATGGATTTCGAATTCATACCAGTGAATAGTGCAGCGAAGATTATTGTATATTGCTATGACAGTTACACACATACACGTGTAAACAGATACTATATAGATACATCAAAGTCTAAACTTGTCTGACATAAGCCATAAATCAATAAAATATACTCAATGATATAAACAATTATTAAAACTATATTTAATTTAATAATTCAAACAAATTTTATAACTACAAATATATTTATTAGAAAAAGTTATAAATCTCTTACCAGTTACTTTTACTAAACCGCTCAGGTGGCCTAAGTGGTTAGAGCGTATGCCTTGGATGCGGAAGGTCGCAGGATCGAACACCGAACAAGTAATACCAATGATTTATAAAATTGTTTCAGGCAGCATCGCTTGGCGCTCAACATCAAGAGTTTAGTATTAGGACTGGTCGGACTGGTGTCAGGATAATGTGACTGAAGTGGGCCATGATGCCACATGTCTACAGCATGATGCCCCTCCCTGTACTAGACACTCTCACTCACACACACACACACACACACACACACTTTTCTTAGTTTACTTAGTGCTAGACAGCACTATCAATTGCCACACTGCAGACATCGTAATAATATGACTGGAAAATTATTAAAACTACGTTAAATCTCTCTCTCTCTCTCTCTCTCTCTCTCTCTCTCTCACACACACACACACACACACACACACACACTCTCTCTCTCACATACACACAAACACATACTCTCTCTCTCTCTCACACACACACACACACACACACATACTTTACTTAGTTTCCACAAAACTTTTTATCACATCGGAACCATGGCTAGCGAAGATGACAAAATTGATAGATACATTACACACACACACACACTCACACACACACACATGCATGCATGCATGCATGCATGCATACATACATACATACATACATACATACATACATACATACATACATACATACATACATACATACATACATACATACATACATACATACATACATACATACATACATACATACATACATACATACATACATACATACACACACACTTGGTGTTGATCAAGCGTATATAATAAGAAGTTTACCTTCTAAAAATTCCTGTGGTGTAAAAATAATCGCAGCACACTCAGTGTTGAGTTTTCAAAGGACACAAGGTTGAGTTGTGGTAAATTGCTTTGAAAGATTAAATATATATACGAAGACACTGTAATACGATCGCACCTACACATACAAGGCGAGTCTAACAACTCGGGGGTGGTGGTGTAGTAGTGAATAGCACGTATCTATATTTGTATCCGGGATAGTACTTTATCTTCATAAAACATCTCTGCTAAGAAAATATAGAGGTAACCAGGTGAGTTCAGTACTTTACCGTACTACTTCATTTGCTATCTAATACACCTGTATCGTTTAAGAAATATGATCCATTAATTTTATCGGCACATATGGTTCTATTCAGTGTCGTCTTCCACACAGAAAAGCATACCAAAACAGACTTAAGGTATGCCAGACATTCCCGTTCATATAAAGGAAACGAACACTAGATGTATTTTACTTTGTTTTAGAAACAATTTTCCTATCAGTTACGTAATAACTAGGTGTAGAATATGAACAGTTACACGTGTACATTCTATGCAATGGGCTGTATGCACCATTATAGTGTTATAGGCAGGCAGTAAGAGGGGAGTGTCTCAAAGGTAGATAAAAACAGAGGGGAGTCTCTCATCTTGACTGTTCACGGCGTCCTTCTATCCTTCCCACTACCCGCCTCACCCCCGGCGCCATACTCCCATTTGCCCGTCCCCAATTCGTTAAAACAACCATGAACATGTTTTGATGTATACCACTTTATTCTGTTTTGTTCTCCGCGTTTTCCAAAAGTGTCACGGATATTATGGTGGAAACCGTCCGTCAAGCAAATGTCTTCAAATATTTTAGATAAAAACATTAGCGAAACTCAGTGCAATAGCTTTCAGATGAGGGAAGGAGGTGCGACAGGTATTTCGTTTCCAGTTTGTTAAACGAATATTCTTTATGGAACTGACAATAATGGATACAATTTTCAGAAATGAATATATCATATATGTATCTCAGATATGCATCCA
Source organism: Potamilus streckersoni (assembly GCA_016746295.1). Taxonomy (NCBI): domain Eukaryota; kingdom Metazoa; phylum Mollusca; class Bivalvia; order Unionida; family Unionidae; genus Potamilus; species Potamilus streckersoni. Next base: position 623,914 of record JAEAOA010000993.1, on the reverse strand, counting down.
AAATTGGCCTCTGTGTCTATTCTTATCCCAAGTGACGTAGCCCCGGGATTATAACATAAAAATATTTAGATCCCTACTCTATAACCATGCATACATGTACTGGGCATGAAAAAATAAATTCAGATGTGGGTCTCTCCTTATTTGCCGTGACTTAGCCCTGAATCATATTGTTGAAATAATATATATAGATCTGTCTATCTATTTGTATTCTTCCAAGGAGTTAAACCATAGACTGAGCTTTTTTTGTACGATAACCATATAATGGACTTGAAGGAAAAAACAAGCAAATAACGTGTGGCAAAAATTTGACCGTGGTCAATGCTAAACCCTCTGGATCCTGCGAGGAGGTTCAATATATATGATTGGGGGTGGGGGTGGCTAAGCAAGGTAATATGTTTTACCAACACACATGTCTAGTTCTATTTTTAAAGCAGGATAACTTTATCAATGTGCTTATGTATGTATCTACTTCAGCAAATGGTTCATCGTTGTATCAACTGCTTATAACAAACAAGAATTTCACGCTATATCACCCCTTCTGCTGTGACATAATTCAGAAGCTTTCAAAATAATATTTTGGTTGAGACCACGATCACTATCACAAACCTCGCCCTTCCTCACCCGAAAAACAATATACAAAAATGCAGTAATATAATCATCCTCAAAGTATTGTTGGTTTTGAAGAAATTGTTCATTCAATTAGTGGTTATTCGAAGTGAATTTGTTAATCAATAACTGCTTTTAGTAACAAAAATCTTTCTTGAATTTTTGTGTTAAGTGAGTTCTGGGATTCTTTGAGGAAGGTGGGCTTTGGACTTTTTATTTTGCTTGATTGTTTGTTTGTTTTTGTTTGTTTGTTTTTTAAACGACACTTTGAACAGATTGTTAACTATATTATGCCGAAGAAATGGGAGAAAAGTGCCTTTTGCAAGGAGGAAACCCACCCTGACAGGTTTGGGTGATTGTCAAGCCAAAGATCCTTGGATTAAAGGTCTGATGCACCCAACTGAAGAACCATTTATATATCACTAAATAATCTCGCAAAAAAAAAATACATTGTTAGTTTGACCACAAGTTGTATATATTATTTATTTCCTCCACCCTCTATTCCCCCCAAATATTCCATATCTCCTACAGCTTTTACTTCGGTCCAACACTCTTCACTCGATTTATCTCCTGTCTTAATACAAGTTTATTTTATTTTATTTTAAGCGTATTTTGATAATTTTCCTTAAATTAAATTTTGGTGCCTTCGTTAATTTTTTTAAGTCACGAACATCTTCTGTTCTTAATTACAAAAGGCAAAGTATATATTGTGTATACTGTATTATTCGACTCTCTACACTTTGCTGGGGTGGTGAAGATGAAAGAAGTCATACGTATCCACACGCAATCTGGATGCTCATGTACAAGCTTTCGGAACCCATCGGTCTAGTTTACTTATAATTTGTCTCTGTTATAGAAGACAGCACTCCCTATGACGTCATCATCTTCAAAGAAAACATTTATACCTACTTAGTGCACGATTTCCTGTTGCGATAGCGGTCGGAAGTTAACGACAGCCAATAGGCCAGGATTACCTGACACTAGAGAGATAAATCAATGCGTCTTCATTGTGGTGACAAGGAAGGTATACCAGGTTATAAATTTACCTCGGAGTAAGCACTTATTATTTAACAGAAGTTCAACATATTTTTATTGATAGTAGTACATTAGTTTTTATTTTGTTGGGATTAACACCATTTTTCAGCACATTATAGGCTATGCATGGCGGCCAGTATATTTCGTGAAGGAACGGTCAGAAAACACCCGTATTTTAGCATTGGACTGAACTATTAGGTGTTTTCATAGATGTCCGTGCGTAGATATTCCTGGATATACGGAATGAAATCACAGTTTGTGTTAATTCTGTCCAATATAACGCCTAAAATATTTGGAAAGCGTAAAATGGACGGCGGGATATGTAAAAAAAATATAATACCGCATTCGTGTTTTGTTTTTGTTTGGTTGAACAAATACGTTTGATGTGATTTATTAAAACAAAGCTCCGCCCGATATAAGATTTTTGGTTTGTTTATCTTCCGCCGACTTGGAATTATGTTTGTTTTTATTAGTTTTGAGTTGCATCTCAGCACAATAACGACTAAATGATGTCAAATTAAAGTTCCATTTATGTATACAAAATAAAAATAAAAGTAAAGAACTGGACACAAGAAAACCAACTCGAGGAGATTGTGAACTAAAAGCCTTATCTAGTTTGGCATATTGGAGACGTATGCAATTTTGTGCAGGTTGAAAGGAGTCAGCTGTATCTGTTTGGGATTTTGTGCTTTTTATAAACATTTTTGTGTAACACGTGAGCCTGTGTAATTTTTCCCAGTAACCAGTTAGCCTACATGTAAGCAGTGAGCTTGATTGTATCTTATTTCAAAACTTTGTGTGCATGATTTGTTTTATTTCTTCCCCCACTTTCATGTTTCTAAAATGAATTCTAGATCAGACCTGGGAACACGAAAGCAAGTGGCAAGATGCTAAACTGGGCATACGATCAATAGCCCTACATTAGATACGTATTTGTGACACTTACAAGTTACAATAGTGTGAGATTTTGACAACATATTCTACGAGATTTTGCGATGTCTGAATTTTTTATCTTGAGATCATCCTGTCCATCGAAATAAAATGCCGAGAAAATCTAATAATTTGCATACTGAGTGTTTTGTGAACACAGTGACTGATCTAACCCTTATTTCATTCTTTATTAAATTTTCCTCCTATGTGCGTGGGTATGTGAGAAAGCTTGCAATCAACTTTCCGTGAGTTGGAGGTTCTTCCCGTGGGTTGGGGGTTCTTCCCGGAATTTTCCGGGTTCTTTATCCACTAGATGTAGTAGCCGCCATGTATAGTCGATCACGTGCTGGAAAATGGCGTTAAACCCAAAACAACTCATACGTGCAATATATGGTCTTGCTGCTTTCAAATAAAGCCAGCATACAACCATGATCAAAGAGTATTCTGCACGACATAGAACCCAAGAAATGATCCAAAAATTAGGTGAGATTTTTCATTAAACTGCTAGATATCCGATATTTCTGATTATTGCATTGGACCGTCATTTAAGGGATATATTTAAAAATGGCAACAGCCTGAACTATATAGCTACCTTCAAAGGATGGAAAATAATAAGCTAATCTACTGGGTTTGATTCAAGGCTGTTCAAGAATAAAATGGCGTGCTTTCGTTTTTGTTTTTGTTTCGTTTTAATTTGCGACATGAATTTGTTTCTTTTCAAGATAAACAGTCTTTAAGCACTCGAGAAACGAGAAAAGGGTAGCTAATTTTCATTACACAGCGCAACCCTCTAGTTAAAGGATCTATTTCGGAAGTGGCAGGTCAATAGCATCTACCCGGGCCTAGTCACATCGAAAACAAAAATGGTACTTGCAGCTTCTTCGTTTGGCTCTCTGCATTAAGTAGTTTGCGTTAGGAGTGGTCGACCCGGTGTCAGCATAATGTAACTGGCTGGGACATGATGCTACATTCTTGTGGCATGAAGCCCCAGATCTAGAAATCACAATCAACTACCACATCGCAACATCGTAGCTAACAACCTTCCCACCCACTCACATCTCTCTCTCTCTCTCTCTCTCTCTCTCTCTCTCTCTCTCTCTCTCTCTCTCTCTCTCTCTCTCTCTCTCTCTCCGCCAGAACGCACGCCAGAATGCATTGTAGCAAAACTTTGTGGCATCGAAAACTGGCTGTATAGATATGAAAATGTTCATTAAGCACACAAAGACACTTAAACTCTTGTGTTGAGTCTAGAATGAAGTTTCGTGAACGGAGGGATTCGAGAATTCGTTGCCGAATAAAGTACATCTGTACTTTGTGTTTTGACCTAGTAATTATTGGCATCATGTTTTAACAATAATTTGGCATATTTGTATCCTATAACACAATTCCTAAATATTTACCGCAAATATTCTACTCATTAAAATAATTGCTGAGACTTACAAAAAATTATTTTCTACACACAATAAATCTGCAGTGGACCACCTTTACAGATGTACAACCAACGTTTATAGGGTTATATTCTAAAGATATATTTATTTATTTGTGCATAAGACACATGCCATTATACCTTTACATAAACCCAGATCTTGCAAGACAAAATGCGTCAAAAGGACAACACTATTCATTCAACTGGCATTAACCTAAGTCTATCAACATATAATTAGCCTTCACCTGGCATAAACCTAGATCTATCAACACATAATAAGCCTTCACCTGGCATAAACCTAGATCTATCAACACATAATTAGCCTTCACCTGGCATTAACCTAGATCTATCAACACGTAAAGAGTAATTAGAGTAAAGGCCAAGCTATTTGTGCGCTAAAAGGTTAAGGAGAGCTCTATTCTCTCATCCGTCAGGGACCTCGATCTGCCAATACTTACTACGCCAATAGGTTAAGGCAACTCTATTCATTTACTCAGCAATGACCTAAATCTGCCATTGTAGAATGGGCCAGCAGGGTAAGGTTTACGCTATTCATTCACCCGTTTTGGACATATATCTACCAATATATAATTTACCCAAGGGATCACGCTAATCTTTCTCTCCGTATCGACCTGCATTTGCTTTTTAGATAAAGCGCCTGCTCCTTAAGTGTTAAGAGTACCTCACATTGACCTGTATCTAGATCACACACCGCGCGAGCCATTTTGACTTGTATCTAGATCACACACTGCGCGAGCCCTTTTGACCTGTACCTAGATCACACACTGCGCGAGCCACATTGACATGTACCTCGATCACACAGTGCGCGAGCTATTCGTTTGAAATCAGAAAAAAAAGGAATAGTGAAGATACTATTTTGCCGACGTCGAAATGGCTTAATGGATAATGCATTGGACTGGTGAACAGAGGGATGCTTGTTTAGTCCCCACAATCAGACCAGTCCTGTGTATTATGGGCAAGGTACAGGATATAACCTTAACAGTATCGATGTGCTGTAAGGAAAGAAAGGCAAACTAAGCCAAACCAACTTGACCTTTATTTCTTCATCTCTTTACCTTTACAATGTTAAAAGATTTTATTGGTACCGTAGATCTATCACTGTGCTAAATTGTTAAATCCTACGCACACAAACGCGCAATCTTTTTTTATCTGTTCAACTCCGGTTATCTTGCCCTTGTTCCAATCATCACGCGAATGTCAAGTCGAGAAACTTCCTATCCCATAAAGCACATGGCATTCCACACCTTGTTCTTGTGTTATTTATTCATCCTGTACACGGACATCTAGTGCAAACTTGATAGCCACTCCTACAGGGCTGCTATGTATTTTACCACGCTAGACCTTAATTCATTCCCATAATGCATTTGTATAGAGATTCTTGAACTTTTCTATTATAGTGTATATGAGACTGGGTTAAACTCAAAATAATCATAAAAGTCCACAATTAATTTCATATATATATATATATATATATATATATATATATATATATATATATATATATATATATATATATATATATATATATATATATATATATCCTTCTTTACTGTTGTTAATTAGTATTGGTCCACTAGTTTATGAGAAATAATAGATAAATTCCAAAATATGGAACGTCATATGTATTATAAAACAATTATTGATAGACTTATAGTCTACGAGTGCTGGTATGCTTTTGATGTAGGATATTTTTAGTATACATACTTATTACAGAATGGTTTCAGTGTATCTGAAACCAATGATATAGGAAACCGCAATGCAGTGGTTGCTACTCAGCCTGACGCATATTGTTGCGGTCCATAAGGTTAGGACTATTGTAAAGACAATTTCCATGTTTTTAAATTCAACACAAGTAAGATAAAATCCAATAAATGTATTTAACAGATATGGATCAATTTGATTAAAAACCGAAATTACATAAGTATAATACGTTTATTTTATCTATCTCAGTTAAACTTCTTTCGTCGGAGGCATGCTTAATTTTGTCCGCTATTGCAGTTTAACCAACATTAATATATTCAGTGTTAAGATGGTACGGATAGAGATAGCGTCTTTGGACAATGCTGATAGCCGGGTGACTGTTAAAGATTTGTGACTTACGGCCAAGGAATGGACCAATGCTGGTTGATATGGCATACAGACAGAAAACTATTTCAGAATCCGCATAGCGGAAGGCAATGCGGTGCATGCTACTCTGCCAGACGCATATATTGCTGCGGTCCATGGTAATAATTTTTATCATCCCTCTTCTTGACTTTGAGTTGTCGAACGACATGCCCTTGTACCGATTCAACATCGGTGATCGCCTGACTTTTGAGATTACCTTTAACAACTACTGTACCATCATCTGAAGTAAGAAAATATGGACTAGTTCCTCCATCAGTGACCTCTCCGTGGAGTTCAACATGATAATCAACGCAGAATCGCCCGCGCAATGAAGAATCAGTACTTGGATATGGCCGCTTTTTATATACCCCAGTGCTATGTCACCTCAAAGTGGTGGATAATATAAACAACACCGAATGAAAAGTTATTCTTAACAATACATTCAAGAGTCTGAAGCCTATTGTCCTACTCTTTGAGGACTCAACCACATGCACATCCTTCGCGCAAGGTTTGGAAGACATTCACATCATAGTGATAAAAACACATTTACCGTTGTCACTGAGGGTGTTCCTAACCTGGTCTTCATTTCAGAGCAGGTATGCTACCAGAAGTACATTTATCAAGGAATATGGTGCACATTAATGTCTATAAAGCATCGAAAGCTCTACGCTTGTGTTTGTATAGAAGGGTGTTTCGTTTCAGCCCGTTACAGATATAGTTAAGAATCGTGGAATGTCTTTGGTGTTCAAATATCGAGAGCAAACGTGTTTTCGATATTGGTACCAGTTGCTACAATATATCATTGAATATTGATCTAAATTAATAATTGTCGCTGGATTGCTGACCGAAGTTTTTGCTGGGACAGACAGTGGAATGTGCGTACCATCATGGATGTTATGGTATCTAGTTTTTGTTTTCAAAATGGATGTCAGTCAATGCGATCAGTCGGGATTGTGCTCTGGCTAAACTGCAGCTCTAAAAGAGCCATTTTTTCGCTTTACTTGTTGGTTCAGACTTTTTATGAAGACTTTCCTAACTTTGTTATAACCTTTAGCTCTCTGAGTTGCAATGTGCCCACCTATGAGTGGCAATATTGCCGCCTCCACATTTCCAACACGTTAATAGCTGTAACTGGTTCAATATCGTTGTGTGTGAATGCGCTATTAGGTGCAAAATCATTTTCGTACGCATGATGCTGCTTGTCCTCTGGGCATCCAGGTACACGTCTTAGTTTCCCGTCTATCCATGATTTATGAAAGCATCTCATTCAGATACATAGTCTCTAACTGGTTGTGTAGGTGTTTGTTTGCTGCCCACCTCGACAAGACGACCATACTACCCTCATTTTACCGCTATCCATGCCTCTGTCACACACTCGCCCCTTTTGGGAATTGTCTTGTGGGAACAAAAATCGTTGCTTCTCTGTGACTTGACATTTATGATATCTTTCACAAATTATCATTATTTCTTTGACTTAATTTTCAACCACAGTAAGTAATACTTATTGCATTACGTAGGATGTCCGACATTCCAACATTGCTCTTTCTGTTTTGTTAAAAAAAATAGGCTCGGTCTACAAATTAGTCAAATAATTTAAAGATACACTTCACATGGATGGTGATATACAATTTAATTACGAGTTAGCAATATCGCAATTATGGCTTACTATTTCGTAAGTACGAGTCAGCTATATGGCAATTACGACTTGCTATCTTTTAATTACTAGATACTAATTCGCAATAACCTGACTTTTTTAGAAAAAGTATCATTTCAGTTTGACACTAACATACTTCAGTAGAAATGTACAGATTAAAGTGAATCCGAATTTTAAATTGGCTTCAATTTTAGCAAAATACTGAAAGAAAATATACAAATATACAGTGTGTGTATATTTGAGTTAGATTGACGAGAGGAAACTGTATATTGACTGGGTGAATGAACTCATATCCCTGGCGAGTGTGTCCGCCACAAAATGTAGTTCTGTCTTATTGTGATTATTCACAATCAACTTTTCAAATTGATAAGTGGATTGTTTTCATTTTTGAGTTTCTACTTTTATTCACAAATATATTAAATCAATATAAGTTACACTTATGATGTATATATGAAAGATGGTTTTAATGAAGAAAGTAGAGCACTAGTCATACAGATACACAGATTCTTGAATACTGAACGTTCGTCAATGGATTGAAGTAAAACGACAAGGAAATTAACGTGGAATAGAATCTTAGCAAAAGAACGAATCAACAAGAGGCACTTAAAATATTCTAATATATTTAAAGTTGATCTAAATCCTTATTCTGCTTAAATTAACATCACTGCCAACCATAAAAGTCTCTCTCTCTCTCTCTCTCTCTCTCTCTCTCTCTCTCTCTCTCTCTCTCTCTCTCTCTCTCTCTCTCTCTCTCTTCGTTTGGTCGGTTTGACTTAACATTTACCATCATTCTTTATAATTCCAGAAACATTGTAATATTACACAAGCGAAAACGATCTATTCTCGTTTTTTCATGAATTTTCGCCCCTAATTTGATATAATTGTCAGAGAGAGAGAGAGAGAGAGAGAGAGAGAGAGAGAGAGAGAGAGAGAGAGAGAGAGAGAGAGAGAGATTGGCAGCCTTTGGATATTTTCGTATTTAGTTAATAGTAATCGATTCTTATAACCTTATAATAGGTTTAAGAAACAATAACAACATCAACAAAGCCTTAAATACATTACATGTGTGCGCCCCGTAACCAAGACATTTACGTTACTATGTTGACCGGCAATTGCATCTTCGTATCATTGAAAATATAAAAACTTTAGATAGGTTCCAAGGGAAGTTTAAACATACCGTTATAAAGAACGATATTGTAGGTTACTTGGTGCAATTTCAGTGTCAGTGTTTTTTATACAGCCCAACTTCTTTTACTCTCTCACTCCAGATTTCTGCATATTTTGTCCCTTGAGCATGAGATGGGAGGGGAAAACGGAAAAAAATTGTAGTTCATTTGTGTGCCATATTAAAGTTATTTAGAAAACGGAGATTATTATCACTTTTATCGTTGTTTTCATACATCCGTTACTAATGAATAATGAGTGGAAATTCATCATTGATCTGTAAGAATAGACCCAACAGCAGACAGTTCCAAGAATGTTTATGTATGCGTATTATTGCGCCGCGGGCAGATCACAATTTCATATACAAAAAGTATTTGCATATCAAATTGCTTTATACCAACACTTCAAAAGCCACGTGATTTTTAATGTATGTCGTGTGTGTGTGTATATATATATATATATATATATATATATATATATATATATATATATATATATATATATGGTCAACTCATTGAGGAGAAACAAAATCATTGATATAGACACATATTGTCATCATAATCATTGATATAGACACATATATTGTCTTCCAATACGACTTTTGAGATTTTAGCTAAATTAGCAATTAGATTTGAGACAATGAACATTAAGGGAATACACAGTAAAGTGTTTTCTTTAATATTGATCATCATATAGTGAAAAAAGAGTTAAAAGTGTCAACTTGATTATGCAGAAATATGAATATCTAAACAAAAGTTAAAGGAAACAGTGAAATTTCAACATTTCATTTTATGCAGTACTATGTACTAATAACTTTACATGGTCTATAAGATGAACATGTAACAAGCCGATTTGTGCTTAGTTCAAAACATCATCACTTTTTCTTAAGATGTCTTCTATTGTTGGTTTATATGAAGCTGGAGTGATTTATTGTTGAATCAAAGGGGTATTGCATACCTATTGCATACCTATTGCATGCCTGTTGCATACCTATTGCATACTTCAGACTTTGCATCTAGAAGCGACATAATGGCTTTGCACAAGTGGTATTGACTAAGGAATGATTTGTGCTGTTTTCATAAAATTATATAACCACTGTTGTAAAATGTGTCCTTTCCCACTCTTATTTTTCATACAAGGAAGTAGGTTCAAGGAAGAGTTTTTAGTTAAGCTTCTTTTTGTTAAAAACACAAATGTTGGACATACTCACAATCAATGCCTTGAACTTTAAGTCCTAATGATTTAATCCAAGGTTAAGGATTTAACATCTCGTGTGAACCATTCATCGCAAGTGACACAGTTTCATCCATTTTCTGTTAAACTTGGAGTCTCACATTCTTGCATTAAGGTTCTAAATTTTAGATTTCACTCTGTCTTCTTTTTCAGGTAGGCTTATTTTTCAATGTCAGTTTAATTCTAACCAGTTTAGGGTATTTCACTGGCACAATAAGAGTGCACTCTGTCTAAACATTTTTCTATCTAATGAAATAATTATAATATCTTTTGTAAACATGTCAGTGTAGTGACTTTGCAATAGATGCACGTGCAATAAAATATGATTTAATGTTCATAATTATAAACAAAGCGTTGTTAACTCATTAAATTCCGTTGCTTCCTGTCGTCCCGGAACTTAAAAATGACAGATGAAAGTCTGGCTGTTTACAGATGATTTCTAATGTCTTATCATATATAATAAAAAGATGAATAAACAGTCGATGGCGTAATAATCGTACGGAGGCGATAGGGTAGAAATCAATGAAGTCTAAAAGTGCAGCTTAGTGAAAATTTACAAACACTCCTCTGCTGTGATGGAACCTTTTCGAACGTAGCAATGCCGGAATGACTGTGCAGTTGCATCGTTTTAACTTCCCTTGGGCGATTTTAATCAGGGGATTGCACATTTTGGTTGGAAATCACAAAGGTGGGCAGGTGGGTGGGTGGGACATATTATTACAGCATAAGACGTTGGTAAAGATAAAGCTTTACCTGAAGTTACCTGGCAAATGAGCACCAAGGGTAGTCCGCAGAATTTACCATTATATATATATATATATATATATATATATATATATATATATATATATATATATATATATATATATATATATATATATATATATATATATATTTCCAAAGACTTACAAAAATGGTCTTAACAGCTGCCTCGCTTGGCGCTCAGCATTAAGAGGATAGTGTTAGGACTGGTCGGCCTGGTGTCAGGATAATGTGACTGGGTGGGACACCATGCTACATGTCTACGGCAGGATGACTCAGTGCTTGACATCATTATAAACTGCCACACTGCAGACATCGTAGCGATATGACTGAAAAAATTTTTAAAATTACGCTAAAAATCATAATCATATCAGATTTTTTCGATCAATATCACGTGACCGTTTATATCCAATCAGATTGCAGAAACATCGATAGAACAGTAATCATACTTAGAAACAGGTTTGAAACCAAAGCAGTCTAAGGGTGAAACTTTGTGAAAGTTGATAAACACACTTCTGAAGGAATGGAACCTTTTCGAATGGTGGAATGCAGGAATGACTGCAATTATATTGTTTTAACTTCTATAGGGCTATTTAATCAGGAGATTGCACATTTTGGTCGGAACGTTGGATTAAACAGCAACAACCAATATATATATATATATATATATATATATATATATATATATATATATATATATATATATATATATATATATATATATATATATATATATATATATATATATATATATTGATATGGCAGAAGGGAAGTATATATTATGGGATCAAACGATCATTGTTGGATATTTATTGATGGGTAAATTTCGCCTAATTGCTCACAAAGTTAACATAAAGTTCTTCGGACTTCTTTACTTTGTGAGTGATATATATATTGATATGGCAGAAGGGAAGTATATATTATGGGATCAAACGATCATTGTTGGATATTTATTGATGGGTAAATTTCGCCTAATTGCTCACAAAGTGAACATAAAGTTCTTCGGACTTCTTTACTTTGTGAGTGATTAGGTAAAATTTACAAATCGATAAATACGCAACCATTATCATTTAATCCTATAATATATATTAAGTAAGCGATGGAAAATTCCGAGAGCATTCCGATTTTTTTTCACCCAAGTTTATTGCCTTGCTCCTGGCCCTACGACAACTATTTGAAAAAGAACTACCGAGAAACTGCCAGACTTCTCTTTGCTAGGTTCCCGTCTCTTCTGCAGCTACCCGCAAAAGAACAATAAGGAATATGCCTACGTGGCTCTCTATACGCTGGACGAGATTGGAATTTAAATGATGTGTTTGCTACATGTCTCTTTTAAAATAGAAAAAAAAAGAAAAGCGTTATTAATCACAATAACGTTTCTTTAAATTTTTTTAGATAATTACATTTATTCCCTATCTACCCAATAAAACAAGTAAGCCATGACTCAGTTTTGGAACAGTTCCAAAAAAGATGACATAACGAGCACATGGTTGTAGGTACTTTTCCAATTTTGTTCAAAAATGTATTTGTTCGTCAAATTATGTATTATTTTTAGTTTGAAACCACCTCAGTTTAGCGCATTTACATATTTTCAGCGGCAAGAACAAGGGTTCCTTCTAATCATTTTCATCTATGAACTCGTATTTCTTGATTCTTTTTCAATAACGATATTGGCCTAGAAGAATTAAATTTTAGATTTGGATGTATGATTTAATTTCCTTAATCACACACACACACACACACACACACACACACACACATATATATATATATATATATATATATATATATATATATATATATATATATATATATATATATATATATATATATATATATATATATAATCATCATTATTAATCCTTGTACTAATATCATTAACTAATCGTTTACGTACAAAATTCCCTTTTTCACCAAGTGCACCAACATAACGCCAGATTTTCCAACTTTAAAATGTGGATTCATTTATATTGTTGTTTTAAGAAAATCGCACTAGTTCTCTATAGCAAATTTATTACGTAATTCGATATACGCTGGAAATGCGTCAGTCCACAATACAAAGTATTTTACACCTTTGTCATAAAATCTATACCAAAAGTGAAAAACAAGTCTATATTTAGAGTGGAACTTGTTCAGATCTCTTTCTGTTTAAGTTTAGAGGTGACAAGTCCTCTCACCCAAGTAAGTTTCAATAAATGTACGAACATATTTATCTCTACTATTTTCAAACCTTCTTCAAGATAATATTTACATAAGACTTTATTTTCCACTTTATCTTTTATACCATCCTGTACAAACGTAAGGAAAAGTACAGCTAGCTCTTTGATTTAGGTGGGATTTTAAACTTATAAATACGTGAGTAATCTTAGAGAGTGCCAAGCTTTTCACAACAATAATGTTTTCCAAGTGGGGTTAGTGATCATTTTGTCCAGTGTAAAGTAAACATGTAACTTCTTTAATGTTACTTTCCTCAAGGAGCTTGCCCATATCATCCAACGTGAAATAAGATGTATTCCAGTCTAAATGACATTCGCTGTAGTACCTTAAGTACGTCCAGTTGTACTTCATATTAATACACATTTAGTTTTATTCAATATAAAAATTTAGAATACTGGTAGATAAGATGTAGAGATGGTGTGAGATACATCCCTGAGCCGTCCCCGGTTCGAGCAGAGTCATATGCATACTGTGAAACTAGATATTATTTGCTTTTTATTTTAATTCCTTTGACATTTTGATATTTCCTAATCAATTGGGCTAATATCTCTTCACATAAAGAAAATTGTATGGGGATAGTGGTTCGCCTTGTATACATCCTCTCTTGATTTTAAATTATAGTTAACATTGTCCATTTACAGTGACACAAGACTTGATATTTTTATTGAAGAGATGGTTCAAGCCTTCAATATTCTTGCTAAAATTTAGAAAATTTAGAACTTTATCAGTATTAAGGCCATGCAACTGAATCAAATAATTTTTCAAAATCAATTTTTTCCTGTGTATTTTTTATTTACTAAGGCCTGTTCGATCACTACTTATAATTAATGGCATTATAGGTTTAAGTCTATTTGCAATGAACGATGAAGGAAGGAAATGGGTCTCCAGTTTCTTAAATATTGTTTACGCTTATCCCGTTTAAGGAGATATATTACCATTCCTTCTTTATGAGTTCATGATAGCTCATCCTTACTATAGGCAAAATTGATTGCTCTTATAAACTACTAGCCAATATCTCTCTAAATGACTTTAAATCCATCTGATTCTGAACTTTAATTGGTATACATGTATTTTGTATTTAATACTTGTTGTTGCTTATGTTAGCGCAATTGGGCCATCATTGATTACTTTGTGTACAGTATAGAGATATCTGTAAAATTCAGTGATTCTTCAAGATCAACTGGGTATGCATAGTAATATAATATTGTTTGTCATAGTATAATTTATTTTCTGTTAAAATTTCAAACTCATTTTGTGTAAATGCCCCATCTTGTTTAGATACGTTGGGCATCATCTTACTTGTATAGTTTCTATTTTCTAAAAGTACAGAAATATTTTAAAACCCTTTTCTCATCTTCAGCCCATTTTAACCAAAATCTCACTCTAACCCCTTGCACTTGTCGGCATGATTTTTCACTATTTGGTTCTTTTTTTTTTCTTTCTAATTCATACAGATTATTTCCTCGTCAAAAATAGTATTCTCATTGAGCTTGTTTTCTTTTCCTGTACGAAGCATAATAAATAGTTTGCCGTTTTTTCTAACAAAAGCGTGAACATATTAACTGGTTATTACTGGAAAATCTAATCTCAAAAGTTGTATCTGTTTTTATTTTTGCATTTGCTACGGGATACACTCTGGCACTCTTGAACTGAATAATTAACAAGCGCTATGTATGCCAAATCTTTAAAACAATAATTGTTAAATATGCAAAATATTATGTGCTGTTCGAGGATGGGTGAAAAAAAAGGGCTAATATTATTAATTGCCGTTGTAAAAAGTCTCTGAAAGAATGAAGAAATCTGACCTTGCCTACTTCTCCAAATGAATAGTTTTGAATCCACATTTTTATCTCGCCATATATTGATAGAATTTTTTTCATTCCAATATAATTTACATTTGAAAAAATATATCCTTATGTCATATATATGGAAAAGGGTGTCCTATCTTGCCATGCAAAGATTGATTGTAAAGTTATACCTGCACCAAGGAAAACAAGCATGGAAATTATTTTTTGCTGACGAAATTTGACACGATGGTGTTCGCGTATCTGTGAAGTTATTTCCCCTTAGCATCTATCATTGCTCAGTCAGACATATTTCATGGTCAGAAAGGGTGATATAGAGATCATAGTGTCAAAAATGTAACATGCAGCAGCATATTAGGTCATCCCAATAGGTCTACTCTCTTAAGCTGCTGCTTTTATATGAGTTTGCTGGGGGGGTGGTGGTGTTGTACTATAATGTGATTCAATCCTGTAAGCTTCGATGCAGTAGCAACTTTACTATATAATAACAATAAAAAGTCCTTTTCGTACCATGATAGTTATTGTCAAATATATTTCATATCACCTCTCGTTCAAATGTCACGTTTCTGTGCCACACGATGTATTTATTATAGCAGGTACTAACAATAGGAAACGAAAATAAATATAATCAATCCATCTTTATGGAATTTATTTCCTCTTTTTCCGCCAAATGTTTGTGCAACTTGAGACATTTAACGATAGTCAAAATACAACATTAGTACAAATGCAAAACAAATCGATGTTTCAGATACTACTGGTAGTTCCCGTTATCGGAACAAAGGATAAAAAGATCAAAAACACATTTTGAAAGGTGTGTGAGCCATTATGTAACTGTTGTGTACGTTATCAAATATCTCTATAATTTAAGTGATGAACAAATGTTGTATTAAGCACATGAGGTGTATAACGTTTTATCATATGTAAGAGTAAACAAAGTTAGTCACACGCATTTTAATGTTTTGCTACCTTGAGTCTGTTATGAACTCATTTATGTGTTTCTAAAGCGCAAACAAATTTAAAAACTACAGACTATTATCGTCCTTTTGTTGCTGTCAATCAAACTCTATAATATATCTGTATATAAGTTGTTAGTTGTGTAACCACTTATCCTTTAAAAGATTCCTTTCTGAAAATAATTATATTCCTTTATGGAAACTTTAACCCCTAAATTGCTCTGAAATTTTTTGTAGCTGAATTTTCTATATTTGATCTAATTTTAGATTTCAATGAATGGAAATCATGATAAATAAAGTCGAATTAAGTTTTTTGGTTATATTGAATAATAATGTCATAATATTAGCATTGTTTTAAAATATTTTAAATAATCAGTCACGTGTTGTTTTTGGAGTAGCTGAGTGTTATTTTTTTAAGCTTTGGAATCATTACGTTTGCCATTTTGATTTAATACAACTCATGAAGTTAAATATAGTCAAATTAACATTGAAAGGTAAGGTCTTATGAGAAATCTGCATAAATTAATGACTTTAAATCTAAAAACACAAGGTGCAGTTTACACAAGGGACAAGGAACCAGAAAAATCTAGTACCTGAAAATTATCACATTGAAGCCAGACGTTTATATATAAGACAGGTAAGTAAATTTGATAATACACACATGTACGTTTGAAATATCTACATGTTTTCCAATTAACAAAGTCACATATATTAAGGCAGTGATGAACAAATGTTGTATTAACCACATGAATTTTTGTATCATTACATTCAATAAACAAAAGCTGATCCTAAATTCCAGTGAACTATTGATCACCTGTATATTAAGCAAGGTGTATAAACAAGTCTTTAACCAAATATGTTTGCATAAGTGTGCTGAGGTTAACACGATAATGAATGCAAGTCGTCCTTGAATGAGATTTAATCTCTGTTCATTCAAATGTAGACAGAAATATAGAGCTGTAAGTCACAGATATTTAAGTCATCAAAAATACCATTTCATTCAACTTCATATGACTGACATATTGAATTCTAATTTCAGTCCAAAGTTAATCTAAATTAAATTTTAATTCCATAGTACATAGATTATATCTTGCATGTTAGTTAACATAAGTTAGTTCTAGTGTTTTTTAAAATTAATTTTCAGAGGAGCCTAATTTTTGTATACTAATCCATTGAAATCAGTCAAATTAGTTCTATATTTTCTCCCACAGCTTAATTTTCATTAAACGCTTTTCGCTTAATTATACTAAATTATTTGCATAAAATTATGGTTAAATAATTTACTTCCATAAATAGTACCCACCGACCAATTTTAAAAGTGTAAAATAATAAAAAGTGTACATAATACTGCAGAGAATATTGTCATAGTGCAATATTCGGTTTATTGATCAAACTGCTACGTGGAGTCGGTTTATTTTTCATCCATAATCATTTCACATGAATAATTTATGATAAGAGTTATTAAAATTGCCGAAACTATGGCACGCTACTTTTTCAAACGAATTGAAGCTGTTCGTGACTAAAATTCAATAAGTATTTAGTGCAGTATGGGTGAATCCATCTCGGCAATGATATACTTCTTTCAACTTTTCTAAATATATTACCTCACTGCTTTAACTGCCATTTCATTCATGTGCTATCCAGCACGAAAATTAATTAATTAGGAATTTTCTTCTTTACGTAATTTTGAAATAAGTTTGTAGCAGACGGACATTCCGCTTGAGATGTGAAGAACAGATGCCTATAAAATGATAGGTGTTGAAAATAACGCTAGATGATATTTCAACAATCAGTAAAATATCTGCACGTTTAATTTTTATTGCATTCCTGCAACTCTGCAATGAGAAAATATTGAAGAAATCGTGTGGTCTAAAACTATAGCTTTCTTTGCTGTTAGTGATGAAACGGTATATAGCAATTATGACGTCATTTAAGCTATTATGACTTAATAATAATTTTTTGAGGGAAATCATGAATGGGCTTTATTTACATTTCAGTTTTTACTATTTTAATTTTACGATGCTATGGAAGATACCGAGAACGCTCCGTCTGGATGTGGGCCCTTCTGCAGCTATCCGCAAATGAAATACAGGGAACCAGTCTACTCCGCGCTATAAATAACGTTCTTGCTACTTAGCGGTCTTTTTCAAAAAGCAAAAAGAATAATTATATAAAATTTAAATAATAGCATTCTTTATGTGTAAGAAACTTTTACAACTTAAGAGAAAATACGAGACCTTTGAAAGTCTTTATCGATTTGCAGACTATATTAAAATGACCACGCGATAGACTAATGCAATCTCAAAAATTCCATTATATTCAAACAACACTATCACCAACATATATGTCAATTGGGTATTTAAAAACAAGATGAGTGTCTGATCTTCAACAAGTACAAGTTAGATGAATTCTTAAGTACTCATTCAGCCATTATTGAATCGTCAAACAATGGAAAGGTAATTTTCCTAAACGCTTTCTCTGTATTGACTTTCTTTAGACCAGAGCACGTACAAGCACACCAGACGGTACATGTTTTGATTTTGGATAGCTAAGAACATTACATAGGAAAAAATATTATTTTGTCAAAAGTGAAATACCCTTAACATTTCACAAGCGGACATTCTTAAGAAACTCAATCCATCTTAAACTTCTTAAACAAAAGAGAAAAAACCCAAAACAAAACAACAACAAACCATCGTACAAGCAAAACTGGATCTATCCTTAAATTCAAATGTTTTAAGATATACCAAACTTTAACAATGCTTATATTTGAGATAGCGACATATTAAATCGATTTATAACCTAATATTAACATTTAATGGCATTTAAACATGGCGACTAGACAATAACATCATGTCCTAACATATCCCGTCAGACTGTGATAATAACAGAATATCATAAAACATTCGTCAGACTAATAATATATAACATCCTGTCATAAAACAAAACATGTCAGACTATGATAATAAATAACTGTCATAAAACATCATGTCAGACCATAGCAATAACATCAGGTCATAAAACATAAAGTTTAACAATGACAGGAAGATCATGTCATAAAATATCGTGTAAAACCATAATAAGAATATCTTTTATTATATACCTAATTGTGAAATAACAAAATTATTGACAAAATAATTTTAATATTTATTTCATTCCTTTATTTTAACATATAAAACATATCATTCTATTTGTATATGTGGATAAAACAGTAGGTCATGTGACGTTTGATTGTATAGTTATATTCGGCACTTAGAAAAGCGAGCATGGAAATTATTTCTGTTGAAGAAATTTGACGCGACGCCGTTCAAGTCCATATAAAGCAATTTCCCCGTACTATCTTCCATTGCTGATTCCGACTTGATTTATGATCAGAAAGGATGATGTAGTTTACAACATGTCAAAAATATGTTACTGCAGTAGATTACGTTATACCAATCCTTCTGTTCTCTTACTTTGCATGTATTGATATGATCAGTCTACTAGTAGGATTGAAAGTGAGGTGAATTTATTACGAAGGGGGTGGGGAATGGTCCTGCCATGCTGAAGAGTTAGTTTAATCTTGAACGCTTAAATTCACTAAGTAGGTTTCGTATATAATTATAATATCATACATTAATAGTCAATGATAGATTTGTTTCATATGGCCACTCATTAAAACAACACTTTAGGTACCACATAATCAAATATAATGACATTATTGTAGAACAAAACAATCGTTACAATATTTCTATCGTTATTTTTTTTAATCTGGCAAATGTTTGTGCAGAGTGATCCGCTTAATGATACGCACATCATGCAGATTAGAATTCTTAGAAAAGAAAAGAAATCCATGTTTCTGACACTACTGCTGGTTACAGTGGTCAAGTGAAACATTTACGAATGACATACTGAAATTTATGATTTAATATTCAAATTATGTGTACATTATCAAATATCTATATAATTTACTTTGCCCCTTGCATCCGATTAAAGATCATTTATGTGCTGTTAAAGAGAAAACACAATTAAAGTCACAGGCTATTAATGTTTTTTTTCTTACTTCGAGAACGTTATACACTCATTTATGTGTTATTAAGCGTAAACGAATTTAAAACCACATGATATTATCTTATTTTGTTACTGTCAATCAAACTCTACATAACTTCTGTTAATAACGATTAGTCACGTCATCACTTATCTTTTAAATAATTATATTCTGAAAGCAGTTAACTTCCATTATGAAATCTTCATAAAAGAAACTTTTGAAAATGTAAAAAAAAAATGCAAATTATACAAGGGACATAGGATTAGAAGTATGCAGTACCTGAAAATTTTCGGCTTAAAGACCAATATTTGTAAACTAAGGAAGAAGGTTGTTTCGAAGTTTTCACAATGAAGCTTTTTTACACAGCAAAATAAAACATTCGTAATGAGACCTGTTTGTTTTTCTTTACATCTATGTAATAAGTTCTATCGATTAAGTTAAGATGAAGGATATAGAAAGCCAATAATATTTGCTATGACGAAAGACAATGAATTCAAAAATACACGTATGAACGTAAGAAATATATACATGGCTTCAAATAACAAAGTCATAAGTATTGAAGAAGCGATTAACAAATGTTGTATTGAGCAAACAATACGAATAAAGAAATGTTGATTCTTAAATATTATTCCTAGATGGCACATTACAGCAGTCAACTGAGTTTTGGTATCATTAATATTTCTTCTGAAGTAGGCCATTTGTCTCCAATTTTATGATTGCTTACAAAAAAAACCGGTTTATTTAATAAAAAATGTTGCATTAATTACATATTTTATGAGTCATGTTAAGAATTTCTCCTATGAGGAGACTAATGCATGTATCAAAACGTGTGTATGGATGTGGCATTAGCTTAACTAATATTGGGTATCAAAATCTTTGATATATCATAATCACCTGTGTCTGATCCGCAATCTGCTATATGTAGCATAGACCCAAACCTGCCGTATCATTATATGTTGTTGTGTGGAGTCATAGATGACACGTTTTGTACATACACAAACAGACAAGAAATGTTGAACAAAAATTGAGTTCCGGTCACAGATGTGTGAATCATCAAACATAACAATCAACTACAGCTTCAATTTGACCTTGACATTATCTGTATAGCCAATTGAATCTCTTGTCGTTAGCTTTATGATAATTTATGTACCGATATTAGTGCAACATTGGAAGCGGGTATCAATCGCACAAAATAATTATCCTGCCTGGTTAAATAAATGTTTATGTTTAAGTTATGTTTTGAATGATAATGCTTGTTTTCTAGTGTATATTGACATTACCATTACAGTCCATTGCAAAAAAGGACGATAAATAATTCTATTAATTTGTTGATCAACTCTATTCAAAAAAGGTGTGAATCATTGCATAATCACGACTTTGACCTAATTTGCTGTAGGAGTGTTCAGAAGAGCAACACGACTTTGAGAATGAATTCCAGTTGTCCTTGATCGAAATTTAATACCTGTGTTTTTAATTGGGTACAATGAAATATTTCACTGAGGTTATAAACATGTATGGGTGCAATGAAATATTTCACTGAGGTTATACAAATAACATATCAAAATTCGAGTTCCGGTCACAAATGTGTGAATCACCAAAAATAATCCACTACAACATCATATGACTAAGAATGCCAGTTTTAAACTAATTAAAAATTTAACTTTAATGTCAACGTGTTTTATTGGATGTAAGTCAACACAATTCATGTATCAGTCGACGTGGCTTTCTGTTATGTCTTTAATTATGTATACATTATTATTTTTTGTTAAACAATGATCTATATAAATTATGATCAAATTATACGATCCGAAGTTTCTTTTACATTATTGGTATTCCCATAAAAAATAAAAAATATACAACAAAATAATAAATAAGTGTCAACAATATTGCAGAAGATAACACGTAGTTTAGTTTGAATTGATCAGTTTAAACTGCTACAGAGGAGTGTTGTCTTATAACAACGGCATATGCAACATATTTTAAAATGAACTAAAATGATTATGTAATTTAAAATATTACAGTACTATCTACATGACATGTATGTATGTATGTATGTATGTATGTATGTATGTATGTATGTATGTATGTATGTATGTATGTATGTATGTATGTATGTATGTATGTATGTATGTATGTATGTATGTATGTATGTATGTATGTATGTATGTATGTATGTTTACATTTATATACTGAAGGCATCATTCATAGATTTTGCATAAAGGTTTGTTTGAGCACATGGGTGGAAGAATGTTTGACAAAAATCATAAACATAGAAATGTAGAAACACAAATTGCTATATGCTGTACACGTATATACAACGTTTCTTTTTTTACTCTTTCTCTGTCTTTACGCTTATATATGTGCATGTGCATGTGTGTAAATACACCTGACACACTTAGACCTTATATGGTTTAATCTTGTAATTTTGAATATACTACTACATCTCACATTTATATTTCTTCATAAATTTGTAGATCGTGAGCCCAAGGCTCCGTACCATGGCATTGCAATGTATATGAGGTAATTAAAAATTTGCTTGCAGAAGCGCTTAAAGGTTAACTCGATCTTCTGACTAAATTAATGTCATCCTTGATTGAAATTAGATCCTTGTTTAATTAACTGTGGACAGAAATACGTATGTGCAATGAAATATTTCAC
The DNA here is from genome assembly GCA_016746295.1 of Potamilus streckersoni. Taxonomy (NCBI): domain Eukaryota; kingdom Metazoa; phylum Mollusca; class Bivalvia; order Unionida; family Unionidae; genus Potamilus; species Potamilus streckersoni. Next base: position 601,317 of record JAEAOA010000993.1, on the reverse strand, counting down.
TGAGTTTCTGCGAATAACATCTCAATTTATTTTCTTAGAAGTCACACTCGTGAATCCTCAAACATACCGATCCGCTTAAACTTCATTTGAATTTAAATTCAGTTCAAAGCTAATGAAAATATAACTTTTATTTGTTCACGAAGTTCATAAATATTTTATATATTACATATGATTTAATAGAGATTAATCCATGTAATTTTTGTACTCTCTTTAATTATGTGTCACCCTAATTATTTGTACACCATAATCCATTAAAATCATATTCATCGTAGTAGTCTATGTTCTTATACAGAAAAACCTGCATTAGAACTTTTGCTCAGATTAATTCTAAATAATTAGAAATTAATTAACTTGGGACAATTTATTAGGGTTATTAGAATAATGACAATTTCACTTACAATAAAACCCACTTACATCAGTACATCAGTTTTTAAAATAGCATAAATAAATGTACGTACTGCCGAGGATATTGTAGCGTGCGCTTCCGATGAAACTACTGCGGTGGAACTATTTGATATAGGAAAGTCGCATGTAATAAATTTACAGATGCATCAAAGCGATGATATAATTACAATTATTATAATTAATTATAATAACATAGGAATAATTTATCAAATGATTTATTTCTAATGTTTTGTACATTCTAATTTTATATACACCATATAGCATAATGATAGCTATTTTTATTGTCTTACAATTTAAGATACGGTAAGTTTTGTTGCATTTCTTATTAGGATTTTACAAATATTTATATTTAATACTTATTAAAGTTAATGTTTTAAACACAACTATTTAACTTGCATAATTAAATGGTCATGTACCAAAGTTGCATAAATTATGGTACACAGAATAATTTTCACAGAGGTGAAGTCTTTCGTGACTGAAATTCAGTAACTGTTTAGTGCAATGTGGGCACATTCACGGGAGCAATAAACTATTTCATTCAGCTTTTCTGCATATATTATTTCGTTGTAATGACTGCAGTATCATGCATGTGTGACTCAGCATAAATATTATTCCATTTCCACTGTGAATTCACGTATATGTAATTTAACATAATCCCTGGAGAAATTATTTTTAGCTAGTAAAGTTTAGATTGTATTGAGATAAAGTTTACAGTGAAAGTTTCTTTTAAAGAAACTCAGATGTAACAAATTCAGAATTAACCATAATGATGAATTTAGACAGAAAAAATCAAAACGTAATAATTAATTAACTACTTATGTTTCTTCTGAATGAAATCTCAATTTTTTATGAAGAATGTTTACTGCACTCTATCCTTTTGTTGTAGCCAGAATTAACTATATTTAGTTTTCTTCCCTATTGCTTACATCGAAAAAAAAGAGTAATTTATTTTTTTTTAAAAATATGAGCTTTTCCAGATCTTTTGTAGTATTCCTGTCACTTTTTCACTATATTTATACTCTACCAGCCTGTTCCCAAACTGAACTAAAAATGTCAAAGCTGTTACAACAGTTTCATTACAGCTCCAATACCTACAAAAATGTAATCACCACTAAGCTGTTACAACAGTTTCATTACAGCTCCAATACCTACAAAAATGTAATCACCACTAAGCTCAGCATAGAATATCCAGTTATGTTTCTCGACGTCTTAGTGAAACTCCAGTTTTGAAGACTAAAATAACATTTATTACACTAAAAACAATTACATGAAGATTTTGATAACAAGAATTCTTATTCCAAGGTTCTAATATTCACCGCTTTTGGTTTGGATGCAGAATGTCTGATAGAGATGATGGGACGGTGAGCTTCAGTTTTATTTGAAAATCTTCCAGTTTATTGTTGGTGAGCTGTACATTGGTATGAGAAATGCTGCCCATTTCTTTGATTTGCTTATACTGCGCTACATATTCCTAACAAACTTCTGAAAACATTAATTTCTTTCTACTATTATTTTGCCCTATAGGACGCCAGCCCATTGTAGCTAGAACATTCTGGGCATTTTCCATCAAGTCGATAGATAAACATTGGAAGTAATTCGTCACCATTAAGAGCTATATTCTGAACTGCTTCTGTTGGTATTTAACAATATGGTGGCTGGAGGAGACAATGTTACATTTGAAATATCAACGGCCTTTGCTGTAGTGCAATCCGCCAGAGACGAATCACAAAACACGAAATAGATATGTATTCCTGCAACTAGTTCCGAGGTTATTCCGACCTAAAAGAAATGGACAAGTGATGTTCTGATCGACCCTTACCCCGACAAATCTTTATATTTAATTTTGATGCATATTATTGCTACATATTTCTTAATGTTCACCATTGGGAAATATTTTAATAATTATATCACTTCTTCTATATATGATGTTTTTGCCAGAAACTGTAGCTATAAAATCTAGAAAATGCATTTATGAAAAGAACATCTCAGACGATACACGATGCTAATAAATTGGATAAAATTTACTAACATAAATATTTCCTGAAAAAAAAAACACCCATGAAAAATTATGAGGAGTTACATAACTCCCGAATGCAAAGTACATTTTGATGGTAATTTTCTACGCATGAGATACGACTTAATGTTATTGATTTGCACATAGCGAGTTGATGATATGGTTTGAAAAGGTAATTTATTTTTTATTAATATTGATTTGCGCATAGTGAGTCGGTGATGACGATGACATGGTTTACAAAATGTTAAGTCCCATATGAAAATAATGAACAAGTTGATACAATCTTTTAAAAAAAAATAAAATCATGAAAGTTTCAAAGCTTTAACTTACATTACGTACAATAGCTATAAAATGCTTCGACATCTTACGTCATTTTTTTCTCAATTCCGTAAAGGAAACCCTAAGCTTAGATGGAAAAGGCGATAATTCCTCATATTCCATCTTCCCTAACACATACCATTTTTGGATATCCAGTCAAGGAGTGCCAAGTTGCAAAGCCAGCTTGTTACTACTTTGGCCATCAAGGACCCATATTTTCCCCTACTTAACATGCGAAAGCTAAGTAACCATAATCGATACCTTTTCAAAAAATAGATGACAAAGAATCACATTATTGATTCATCCCAATTTACCTTTTGAGAACGTAGTATCATAATTGTCATTCAAACAACAAGGAAACTAAAAATGTGTGCTAACTTTCTATACAATGTTGTACATTGAACCGAATACTGTAGTCGTCCAATTCAGCAGTACAGGAACATCTGATTATAAATGACATAACATATATCCTTATGGTTAAATGTCATACAGATTTCTTGTAAAGTTTAGATAATTAAAGCATCAACCTTACAACGTTTATAAGTCATTTGAAGGCGTCTGTTAAGAGAGGTCTTACGGCATAGGGAAATGGCGTAGATTAGCGCATACTAATTTATTTAATTCTGCTGTCAATGGCTGTAAAAGATAAAACTACTCATGTATCAACCTCTTAACTGCCAACACTTGACACCACTGATTGATTAATCGGCAACATGACAGGAAAATATGTCGAAGTAAAGGTTAATTTGTTTTAAATGTTTATCATAAACAAACGTTTCGATTCTATGGGAAGGTTTTGAACCTGATGATTGTTAAAAGGATTTAAGAAAGATTGCACCTCTGCTCAGGGAAAGGTCATTTGAACCTACTAGTTCGAAGATATGAATACAATTGTATCCTTGACAATTACCAGAGGGTACATGATTGGAACTCTCATAGATCTTTCCACCAATGATCAGAAAAACACAACATGAAAAATATAGATAATAACATTGGTCCTTTTCAAAGGATTACCAACTGAAACTCTCGGGTTTTTCCACCAATGATCAAACACTACATGAATGCTAAAATAAAGTCTCCACTGGAAATGATGTACATTGCTTACTTTATTACATCATTTGATGTCACATTTTTCTTCATTGATTCCAATAGTTCATCGATGTATTGGCCCATATATAAATATTTGTTATTTGTTATCATTTCAGATTGGTTTATTACATAATAGTTTTTCTTCATAGTGTACAAAAGATTATAAACAACTATAATAATGTTTATTTTTTATACAGTACTATTGTAACCTATGTACTTGTACAATAGAATAAGCTTTTAGGCAATTCTCACTTCTCGCTCCATCCAAGTATTTCCGATATGCACTTCCGGTAGAATATCCTCATGGTGTTCTGATTTTACAATGCCATAAATGAAAGACAACATATAGGTTTCACTGTTGATCTATGTTAAGTTCACTATTGACTGTGTAGTGAGTATATGCACTAATTATTTTATAATGTGCATATTTGTTATTTCTCTACGTAGTGTATATTCACTATCGATTGTATAGCCATTGAGAATGCTACCATGTATACAAAATAAATCAATGGAAACACATACAGTTGGACGAATGTTAGCGTCTTCTTTTAGCATTTTATACGCTGATATTGTCTTGGTAAGGATGACAAATGTTGGTCGACTTCAATTTAGGAACATATAGTTTATCTTTCACACACAAAATTATTTTGGTGGCGGAATAATAATAATAATAATAATAATAATAATAATAATAATAATACTACTACTACTACTACTACTACTACTACTACTACTACTACTACTACTACTACTACTACTAATAATAATAATAATAATAATAATAATAATAATAATAATAATAATAATAATAATAATGATAATAATAATAATAATAATATTTAAGGACTTTAAGGGCATTACAGTAATATTTAATAACATATATAGACAAGATTTGAAAATCAAACACCGTGAAATTATAAAGAAACGCATACTGAAAACAATTCAGGTTAACATAACACAGAGAGGCTGCTAGTATAGAATAAACATACTATTCCAATTTAAATCTGTAATATGTTATCACATCTATATACATTGAACTCGATTTTTAGAGCAGTGATTGTATGTCAGTAATCTAGATTTCTTATACAATGAAAACTCTGATGTCAGCAAGCATTGCTTGCACAATAACAAATCTGATGTCTCAAAGTAGTGCTTGTAAAATGACAAATTTTATATCAGTAAGCAGTGCTTGTACATTGATAAATTTTATATCATTAAGCCGTGATTGTACAATAACAAATCTGATGTCAGTAAGCAGTGCTAATATAATATGCTTATACAATGACAAATCTGATGTCAGTACGCGGTGCTTGTTCAATGACAAATCTGATATCAGTAAGTAGTGCTTGTACAATGTCAAATCTGATGTCAGTAAGTAGTGCTTGTACAATGACAGATCTGATGTCAGTAAGCAATGCTTATACAATGACAAATCTGATATCAGTAAGTAGTACTTGCACAATGTCAAATCTGATGTCAGTAAGTAGTGAATGCACAATGTCAAATCTGATGTCAGTAAGTAGTGAATGCACAATGTAGTGAATGCACAATGTCAAATCTAATATAAGTAAGCAATGCTTAATGACAAATCTAATGTCAGTAAGCAATGATTATACAATGTCAAATCTGATGTCAGTAAGCAGTGCTAATATAATATGCTTATACAATGACAAATCTGATGTCAGTAAGTAGTACTTGCACAATGTCAAATCTGATGTCAGTAAGTAGTAAATGCACAATGTCAAATCTAATATAAGTAAGCAATGCTTAATGACAAATCTAATGTCAGTAAGCAATGATTATACAATGTCAAATCTGATGTCAGTAAGTAGTGCTTTTACGATGACAAATTTGATGTCAGTACGCAGTGCTTGTACAATGTCAAATCTGATGTCAGTAAGTAGTGCTTGCACAATGTCAAATCTGATGTCAGTAAGTAGTGAATGTACAATGTCAAATCTAATATTAGTAAGCAGTGCTTATACAATGACAATCTAATGTCAGTAAGCAATGATTATACAATGTCAAATCTGATGTCTTTAAGTAGTGTTTTTACGATGCCAAATTTGATGTCAGTACGCAGTGCTTGTACAATGTCAAAGTTGATATCAGTAAGTAGTGCTTGTACAATGTCAAATCTGATTTCAGTAAGCAATGCTTATACAATGACAAATCTAATATCAGTAAGCAATGCTTATACAATGTCAAATCTGATATCAGTAAGCAATGCTTATACAATAACAAATCTGAAGTCAGTACGCAGTGCTTGTACAACAAAATATCTGATTTTCAAATCATTACAACCATTAAGTCATTCTTCACAGAATATCAATAATTTTGTTAATTACATTTTACGAACATATATAACTTCTAAGTTTGAAAATAGTCGTGTTATTCCTTGAAAAATATGAATGTATCAACCATTTTGGACGCCACAATCCACACTGTAAGCATATAAAACCTTGAAATTTAATGAACCTTCAATATCACAAACCTGAAAGAAAAATGATTTCCTCCTAAAATCTGCAAAGGTATCGTATACTGTTAGGATTATTGACATCAAAAGGACAGTTAAAGCAGCCGCATTGCAAACATAACATTTTTTTTTAATGAATAGCCCAGATACGTTTTGCTTTAAATATTATTTAAATCTATATATCTATATATCTGGCAAAAAATTCAACACGAGATTTTCACAGAATTTGGAAATAAAAAATCAGACAAAAGCATCCCTCGAAAAGAACAAATACCTGATCCATGTATGCCTCATATACAATAAGCCTCTGACGCATACACCTCTGACATATAAGCCCCTGACACATGAACATCTGCCGAGTGTATACATTGCCAGTGAACAATGCGATAAGAACAGTTATCAAGCGTGATGCAAACTTATCTTACTTATCTGTTGATGATATTTATAGCCACGAGAAGAAAAAATGGGATTTTTAAAAGATTTCGATTTTTGTAATACAATTTTACCTTTATAATTTAATATAATTTTTGAAACCTTTTACATTTTTACAGTAAACGTTTTTTCACGAGTTTATGTTTTGTTGTTTTTTTTTGGGGGGGGGAATTTATAGTCCAAAATGTTTCGCTGTTTTCACATTTGCAGTTTGAGAGCTTAATTTTAAATGGAACTATATAAAAATAAGATTCAGTACAGGTTCTCTTCACACATATACCTATCTAACTACCTACATATATGTCCCACTTGTATTACACATCGGTAAATAATGCATTACCAACCGTTCAAATCGAGCTTGAAGACCAGAATATTAAGGATAGTAACACGTGGTGGACGATATTAAATACATTGACAACTCTACCGTTGTTAGATCTGAATTTGTGTTACAATTATGAATGAATTTACAAAGAAGAAAATAACTCACCTGTGTGGCTTTCTCTAACACTGACTCAGCGTTGCCTACCTGTGTATATTGGTATCGACTCCCTTGTTAACATGCGATAAAACTGAACTCTAGGTCAAAGTCATTGTGCTTAAACTAACCGTATCAAAACATTTGAAGCTTCCATGTCGCATTGGAAGTAAAACAGCAGACTGAAATTATTGAACAAATCACTACTCTAAAAAGTTTACATGGTCGTTTAGAAAGTATCAGTCAAAAATTGCACATGATTGTTGTCAAATCACTAGTCAATAACCTGACAAGAATTGCAGATGAATCTTACCACAAACTGACACCATGCTTGATTACTCAATATTATAATATTTGCATGTAAACTGCTACTTTAAAATGAATATACAAACTTTGAAGATGGTGGAGACATTATGCCATTTTAGTAAAATATCTGCCCATTTCAAGTTTATAAGTAAATGTTCAGAGCTTAAATAAACACAGCACAAACGTATATGTTGTCTATGAAACAAAAACTGCGAAGAATGTTAAAAACAATTGAAAATTATTAACGAAGTGGATTTTCCGTAATTGTTTGCTTGCTTTTATATATTGGATATATTTTTCAAATATTCTGCTATATCAAGTCCCAACACTTGAAGCCTACTTTTATGTATTGGAATTTATTTTCAAGCCCTTTGTTACGGCACCTTCTAATTGGCTACATACATGTATACAAAAGTATAGACAGCCTTGATATATTTTAAGATTGGCTGATCTTGATGGAAAGAAAGGGAGAGGGGGTAAGGGAGAGAGAAGGAGCAGATGAAAATGAATTATGCCTAAGTATCAAGTTTGAACACCATAGTTAAGAACAGATCACAGAAGTAACTTCACTGACAAATTTCAATACATCCTTATGAAGTTATAAAATGAAATACGAATACCAAAATAGTCGTAGTTGATTCTAAAGTAGAAAGTTTAATACGCACATGAAAACCATATGTTTGAAACTGTGGTGAGTAGCAAACGTGTGTGGAACATATATACGCTTGACTTATACGTTTAAATGACGTTGAAAGTACTAAATTGCATCAAGTTTACTAAATTATGCTGCCTTATTTACTAAGGGTAGAAATGAAAAAAGATCCCTACCCACTCCTCCACCCCCACACATACATACATACATACATACATACATACATACATACATACATACATACATACATACATACATACATACATACATACATACATACATACATACATACATACATACATACATACATACATACAGACATACAGTGTCACGTCGTGCTATTTTCAACACGTTTGAAGTGTAAGCATCGCTGCCGACCAGTGTCAAGCGATTATGTAAGTAGTCAGAAAACTCTTCTCTTGGACACAATCTTGTAACTTGCACTCATGTGTTATACATTGGTCGGAGATCAAAAGAAAGCCCGCAGGGTAAACGTGGCGTGTTCTACCCTCCACGTAGGAAGACAACCCGAACCCTGACAGTTCAGTTGATTGGGTCAGTCCAATAATATCCAATCGTAATTCATCCATGAGGAGGGCATAAATCGTAGATTCGAGAGTTTATCTGACCTCTGTCCAAGAATTCGTCAGTATACCTGGGCAGATTTGTGAGGAAGACATTGCCGTGGATTGTGAACAAAGACAAAGCTTCGGAAGGTAGACATTTGCTCGATTTTTTTCAAAACATTACAGCGTCGTAATTGTGAGTATTGATATTATGTTTACTCAATTAATGGAATTGTTTTAGTATGTACAATTGCTTTGTAGTGTTTCATTTATGAACTTATTTGAGATATTAATTTGAATTATTTTGAGAATTATGTAGATTGCTAGTTCAGCAGAATTAAAGTTAAGTCGTCGATAGGTTACTCCTTAGCAACCAGAACCTTAGGAATGCGTATGTTAGCGTTCACAAGTTGAATAGATGTTTGAATATATCTGAGCATAAAGAGCAACTTCCAGTGCGAGGTAGACGTTCCGAGTCTATAAGAGAAAGAGAGCGAGAGACTGAAGTGAGACTGTCGGTACAGTCGGAGTCGGCAAGTTGGAGTCGACGGATGGATGAGGGAAATAGAGGAGGAGGGAAGTAGGCTGCGAGGAGCGGACAGAGAAGAAACCTAGAGAAAATTAGAAGAGACGAAGAGGAATCAGAAGATGAGTAAAAACCAAGTACAGCGCGAAAACTCTCACACTAAAAATCATATGATGAGATATGCTCAAAGGGTCAAGAGAAAGAGGCGCACGCATTTGAGAAATTTGAGTGATTGACTATTATTTGTTAATTAAATTGTTATTATTGAATTTCACCCTTTGTACTTGTCATTATTTAATCGTCGGCATTACTATTCACTAACCCAACTTCTGAATCATAATCGAGCCTGGGTGGGTCTTCTGTCATAATCTAAATAAATATGGCAAGCACACCACCCCAATAAAATCCGTGACACACACACACATACACATATATATATATATATATATATATATATATATATATATATATATATATATATATATATATATATATATATGTGTGTGTGTGTGTGTGTGTGTGTGTGTGTGTGAAACTTTCCACGTTGCATTTCGCATGTAAAGTAGAAAGAGTGTGACATCCTAATCATGTTACCATGACATACTTTTACTACTTCAATCATGGTGCATGACTTTTGGGATAGGTTTCTACGTTCCTGAAATTCTAACCACAAGGCAAACAAATAATTTTCATCTGATATGAGCTGACGGTAGTGTGGTTAAGTAGTTTTCCTCTTCGTTCATTATTTACCTGTCTGTTTCGTGTTACATTTTCCGACGCGCGCACACACACACACACACACACACACACACACACACACACTCAAACCCTAGTGCGCTTAAAACGCTACAGAGCTTAAGATTATATTCTGATGCACTGTGCATTTTACTTTTCGGTTGGAACAAATTTTTAGCGTTTACCTCATCCGGAAGAAAGTTGAATTTTGTTTTAGCGTTTACATCACCCAGAAGAAAGTGAAAGTGAGTGGCTCTATATATTTCTCCTCAGTCGGTCATCAACAACCAGTGGCTCTAGAGGCAATATTGCCGATTCCTTGGAGCACAATCTAGTATCGTCCTGATCTCAGTCTATTTCGATAATGAGCGAGACTTATTCCTATTATTGAGGTGATCATTCATCTGACGGGCTGACTTGAGCAATTGCTGGTCCGATTAAATTTGAATATAGCAGCAGGGCCTTGGCGAAGTCAAATAATGAGCGACATCGACACTAACTAATGAGGCGATCATTGGGTTCAATTGTTACCACTGGAGGCCAGAGGTTTGGTCAGAGTTAGATCAAATGTGAAATCTGAGCTTATATCATCAAATTTTCAGAAGAGTTTAGATAAGGAATAACACAGCCTTAATTGTTAATTAAGATAAATAAGATACAATTTATTACATGATTGATTATTGTTTATTATAATTTATTTTCGTAACCTTTTTATGTGTTTTCATAATTTTAATGAATCATCGATAATAAATAAATCCATTGACATACATGTTCCCTACACATTGTGACCTTCAGGTAGAGATCACGCTGTTGGCAACAATGTTTCTTTTGCTTGGTGGACATTTTGTTTCAGACTAGAGTAATCTCGGTAAAATCAACATGTATTAAAGTTAGGAGATAGTTTGCATATGGTCATGTTCTTAAAATGTAATATAAATATTCGTACTGAAAGGACAAACCGGTTGAGTAGTATCAGGTCCGCTTTAACAGCTTGTTTGAAATGTCAGTAGAGTATTTGAGAACACCATACGTGACTTAATAGATTCGACAGGCTGAGGCTGGTTTATCAAGACGTTATTCTCGTATTTTAATTTTTTTATACCTTCAGTGACCTTAACTGATTGCATGTATATTTCTCTATTTGATGATAGAAAGGTATCTATTTCATCATATCAAGAGTTCATGTGCACTGATCATTCTCATCTTGTGCAGATTAAATAGTTTATATCAATCAAATGCCAAGCATAATATATTGTCTGCTAACGTCAGGGAAAATATGCTGGCAACCTTTGACTAAAAACGTTTTAGCTGGTTGTAGTACATGAACGAATAAAAGTTTTATATAATTTATTCAGTTTACTTGCAGAGATTATACATTGCTGTAGCTTACCTAGAGTTTTGTTATTAACATAGATGAAATTATTAAACATTTTGCCGAGCCTGTTGATAATATGTAGAAAGATTATGTGACTATATTTATATGCGGAAGTTCTTTCTCTAAGCGAAGTTCAGTTATGTTATGTTTTCAGTCAGCAATGACCTCAAAAAAGTTCATTTTCAATCTGTATTTATTTCCTGTTCTCATTATTGTCATTCGCACAGTTTAACTCGTGTGCTGACAAATGTGGCGCTCAGTAAGTCCTTCTTGCTTCTGGCTTAAAATGTCCACCATCCAGACCAGAAAGACCACTGTGCCATACTTGAAACGCAAAGAAGAGTAAAGTATAAAAAAATGTTTTGGAACGAATAGATTAAGGATAGAAACAAAAAATACAAATACGTTGTTGATTCTGATTCACGAATGCCTTACAAAAGATAATTCTGAAAATGATCATACTGAGCCATTTACAAACGATTGCTATAGTGCTTCAGATAATAAAGTTAGAGGTCGACTGTTATCATTTACGTAATCAAAACTGACCCAAGGCAAATGACACATTGCACATTTCGGGTCTCACACCGGCTCGTTTGCAGCAGCTCAGAACGGGCCTAATATTTTAAACAATGATATAACAGTTGTATGGCAAGTGAATGAAAGAAGTGAAAAAGAACATGTATTAATTATTCAGTGATTGATATTGTGTGCAAAAGTATCTCTGGGGAAATTATATTTTGCAACTCGATCCTGGAGAGAAATGCCTTAATGACGTCAGTATGTCAGCCAGCTCTAAATAAAAAGTACATCCAAAAGAGTTGGATAACATTAGCACAGATTGTGTTGTAATGATCTGATCAAATATCAAATAGCAGATCAGCTAAATATACGTTAATTGTTCATATGAAGAGCAGAAAGCAGACATATCTTCAGTCAAGATAAATTCGAAAACTGACTATACCTTGCACATTGAAAGAAAATATAGTTCTGACGATCACTGCATCCAATATGCTTTTGAGCGATCAGAGTAGAACATGACACTGAACAGTGTCATGTGCATGAAGCTATATGTGCTAGGTACTTTTGTATCACATTTGTTGAATCAAACATACCGAAGCATTATGACCAAATATGTTTACTTCAAGACACCGATTGAATTTTAGGAGATGGTAGATGTAGTCAAGCAATATATATATATATATATATATATATATATATATATATATATATATATATATATATATATATATATATATATATATATATATATATATATATATATATATATATATGAATGGATGACTCATACAATACAAAACGCTGGAAAACGTGATTATCTGGAACAGCTACACTTTGAAAAAGAATCCTAATAGTTATGGACTCGGCAATGAAGTAATTACTCATGCACCGAGAGTAGCAATCAGACTGGTTTTCCTATTCTGTATGAATTGGCATACAACAGTTTTGCATATACAAGGGCCATAATGGAGATCGAACTGTTTGTTAACCAGTCGCTAAAAATGGACAAGAAAGCTTAGGCCTTTTTTGTATACAGGTGTGAATAATGATGTGTGACAATATTATATCAATAAAAAATTCATTCATCGTTTTGGTCCATTAATTCTGGTTTTATTGTGTGTACACTGAATTGGTGGTAGATTTATTAACAATAAAAGTCGCGCACTGGCTGATATTTTAGAAGAAAACTTTACTTAGGTTAATATAATTTTTAAAGCAATGGATTCACAAATCAAGGATTAAAGTTATATGTCAGTGTCATACCAAGACAAATGTAAACGCGTCACCTATTTGCTTAGATGGGATGTACCTTTGAAATATAATATTTCAGTCGACAGCGTGTTATCTGACATATTCACGTCCACAGGTCTGAGATAAGTTACAATAAGTGGAAATGTGACTATCCTCATTTCAGCTTGACCTCTTTCTGTGTCTGGTGTAATACTTTGAAACAATTTCAGAGAGTGTAATGAAATTTTACCCATTTATGTACATTAAACAAACGTGATGGCATTAAGACTTTTTGTCTTCAAATAAGCAACAGAAAGGAACGAAAAGCAAAACTTTCTGTAAAATTCAACAAATATTTTATTCCTTTATAACACAAAGTGATAGTTAAAAAGAATTTACTGTATTGTGACATAAGTCCCAAATAGCCCTTTATGTTCTTTCACAAGTCCAAAGGTATAGAGTATTCCGAACAAATTCCAATATTGAATTTGCTGATGTGTCAGTCGTCTGGAATTATGATGATGTATGATTAGCCTCGATGTATCACAGCCGTATAATTCAAAATATCCTTGAATGAATTATCAATAACTTCCAAGATAGTAATTTTGTCAAAGAGTCAAACAGCACTTCGTAAATCCAGTGAATAATTTAAATAAATAAATAGAATCCTCTCCAATTAAAACTAAGCACAACTAAAAGGCTGATCTCACTTTAGATGTTAACAGTGGAATGAAGAATCTGTTTACTTCTCTATCATACGAGAACTAGGATGAGGATAAAAAGTTCATTTCTAGATAATTCTAAGTTGACAGCAATATCAGGTATACTACTAAAACTTCAGTAAAATACATGGCAAACAGCATGCACCCAAGGAATTCCCGAGGTAATACCAATGTCCTGAATTCAAACTCAAGTAAACATGTGTACCTACAGATGATAATTTTAAGATATACACTAAAATCGTAGAGAAGTATTAGCTATGTAATATGTTGCTTACAAGAGATCCCAAAAGATGTCAGTAGTCAGGTAGGTCTCTACCCTCGATTGCCGATCAAGGTCCATCCACACAACACAGACTAAATATACATAACAATGGGTTCTGTATGTTTTACAGACAATGCATGTCATAAACAATACACAACTTGTTCTGTGGAACTACGTGTGCTCTTTTCTTCGCCTTGTACTACACCCATTTGAGGCAAAATGTAACTAAAGACAAATATAATCATTTACACAAGTTTGAGATAAGATTATAACAAGCAAAAATGTAAATTTGTATGTCTTATTAGTTTGTCATGTTCCTATATCTGATCGTATTCTTTTTAACTATTGCAGATCTGAAATTAAACTTTACCATATATCCACAAAAATCAAAATTAATCGTCAGTGTATGTTTTATGTATATTGCTCGTCATAAACCATAGAAAAGGAGTTATGGGCATGTACATTTGATGCAAAATGGGAATGACGGGTTTTTCGATGAAAGCATCTACCAACACAGTGTTTACAATCAAACAACAGAAGCCATCTTAGGAAACATAATTTGTTTGATCTGATGATGGTGGATGTCACCACACTGCAAACACCATCAATATTATCATGTTTCCAACCTGTAACATCGATCCTTATATTGTCATAGCATTGTTTGTATGTTCACCAGTAAGCATTTGGTGTACGCGTAAGAACTGTTGATGAAACACTGAATATGTTTGGATGAAACTGTGTTTCGAATAGTGCAATGAAAATTCCATATTCATGCTTTCGACCATCAAACACATCATTTGAGAGAGGAATGCATTCTTTATGAAAACAATTCGAAGAGATGAGATTGTAATTTATTGCTCGCTAATAGGATATCCATTCCTGACCCGTCCATACTTCAAAATGGATGAATAGCAACCAGAGTACACACATTTCCAGTTTTTACTGACAGTTGAATACATTTTTGTTGTATGTACAGACTTTCACCCTGTGAGAGAATTATTGTAACGCGAACTCGATGAAAAAACTTTTTGTTGATGTACCGACATGGAATGTTGTGGACATTTTAAAAGAATGCTTTTTATTAAACAAATTTGGCCCCCAAGTTTTGGGGGTTTATCTTAAAATACTTTCAAGTTTGTTTTTTATTTGAAGCGTTTTGAAGAATTTTAAGATATTTATGGTTTTTCTTTTATCTAGCATATGTTAAAAGTTCTAGAATGTGGTTTATATAATGAAGTTTGACCCTATATATTAAATATTTTATATATTTAAGTTTAAATCTGATATACCTGTGAAATAAATGTAATAACTTTGACTTAACTTTTATACTTTATCTTTTATTTTAGATAGAGTTAAAAGATTTTTTAAGCTCGTTACCGTGCCTCTCGGGAGAAGTATATGCTTTCCATTGTTTGCAGAGGTTGCCCTTTTAAATCTTTATAACATTTTACCTTTTCATTGCTAGATATTAACTTTTATCCAACGCTATACCATTTTGACTGCTGGCGTGCCGTTAAACCCTATAAATGCCTATGTACCTTATTACCTACGAACGCACGTACGTACGTAACTACATATATATATATATATATATATATATATATATATATATATATATATATATATATATATATATATATATATACATACGCATAAATATTCCACTCTTTATAATTTTCATAACTGTACCGTTTAGAATGTGGTGTACTTACGTCTGGTGAATAGATTTTCAATGCGAATTAATTTACAAATAAGAAGTCGAACTACAGTACAAGTAAACAAACTCACCTGTGTTGTCCTTTCAACACTCGCTTCATATCATGTATAGCAGTATCGTCTTTCTTGCATAAAGGTGACCGAACTGAACTCCGGTCAATGTTAGCTACAACTACTTGGATTAAGACATTAAAACTTCACCTGTCACAACTGAAGTAACCAAGCAGTTTCACAAAAAACAAATGTTTACCAATCACTTTTTGAAAAGATAAGCTACATCCCGAAGCTACGGTTAATCATTCAGTAGTATAGTATACTATTTACAACTCAAATGTTGGAATACGTACATTTTATTGTCACTCATAAAAAAATGTTGGGAAGTAAAAGCTAAAACAAAACAATTATAGCTCAGATGATACGTTAGATGGAGAATACAATTCTAGTTAAGATGATACATTAGATACAGAATATAATTATAATTAGATGATACAGAATATACTTATAATTAGATGATACATTAGATACAGAATATACTTATAATTAGATGATACATTAGATACAGAATATAATTATAATTAGATGATACATTAGATACAGAATATAATTATAATTAGATGATACATTAGATACAGAATATAATTATAATTAGATGATACAGAATATACTTATAATTAGATGATACATTAGATACAGAATATAATTATAATTAGATGATACATTAGATACAGAATATAATTATAATTAGATGATACATTAGATACAGAATATAATTATAATTAGATGATACAGAATATACTTATAATTAGATGATATATTAGATACAGAATATAATTATAATTAGATGATACAGAATATACTTATAATTAGATGATACATTAGATACAGAATATAATTATAATTAGATGATACATTAGATGCAAAATAAAATTATTGCTTAGATGATACATTGGATACTTAATACATTTATAGCTCAGATGATACATATATGCAAAATATTGTCATAGCTTAGATGATACATTAAATGCAGAATATAATTATAGCTAAGATGATACATTAAATGCAGAATATAATTATAGCTAAGATGATACATTAAATGCAGAATATAATTATAGCTGAGATGATACATTAAATGCAGAATATAATTATAGCTAAGATGATACATTAAATGCATTATACAATTATATCTAAGATAATACATTAGAAACAGAATACATTCTGAATATAAAATGGAATTGCTTTAAAAGCTTATTGTTTGCGTTTTGTCAGTCTCATGTTACTATTAAAGTAGTATAGCATAGTCCTATGTCACCTGAATTCCACCGATCCAAAGAGACGTAAACAAACACTTTGTCAACACGAAAATATTTACAAGGTACACAATGCACTTATTGTGTTTCCTCCTTAGCCATTATAGGACACACGGTTCTAATTGTATTGAAAAATGGGAACCAGTCTAGAAATAGGTGAACATTTGGCTGACAAGAGTTGGTTAATAATGTAAGTTATGTTTTAGAAAAGAATCTTTTAAGACCTTATACTTGTTGAAAGTGAATAAAAATAGATATTGTTTTATTGATGGAATTTCAGTACTTTCATAGTCTTGTGTTTGGAAAACTCATTACTAAAATTAGCACCTGACTCATTGTTGCGGAATTGAAAGCACATGTTTCAAACACATGCTGGTCCAAAAAATACCACGGTCCATATCCTTTCCTCTGTACAGAAGCTGACTTCCAGGTTTCATCTATACTAATAAATATAGGTTTGGTTATGAGCACTCGAAACTTTTAAGTTATTGAATTTTTTAATATCATGGTGTTTACATAGGTTTACTATGGGAACTGAATTAGAACCGTGATTCCTGTAAAGTCAAATGTAAGGGACTAGGTTTTCAGACTCAAGAATCGACACGCTCCAAGGAACTTGCTCGAAAGCAACAATAACAACAACAACAATAATAATAATAATAATAATAATAATAATAATAATAATAATAATAATAATAATAATAATAATAATAATGGTTAAAGAAATAATCGTATATATCATATCCTTTAACATGATGTTAATGTTTCTTCATCTTTTCAATACATTAATGAGAAAATGGAACTCAAGTCAAGTTTCGGTACATAATAATTTCATCACGATAATTGCAACTCCAATAATATCTATTCAAATACAATCCCACATTAGTTTTTTTTAGCATTCATGACATTTTTTGTGCATATAAATGTCATTCGTTTTCAAACCTAGCATATAATGAAATGGACAACTTCTAGGAGAAGCGGGCACAGTTTCAGTCATGTAAGTATTTTCCGAAATATTACATAGACTAGCTAAGCAATTCTCAAATAACCTGAGGAAAACGATAGGATAATAGCAACAGTTTATGTCACTATGGACAAATTTTGAATCGTGATACCTGCACAAAGAAGGTGTTTCTGCGTTGTGAGTAATATTAATGTATTCGATGAATACTGAATATGTTTTTCAATTCATGAATTTGTATAATTACAATTTCTTTTGCTTTTTTAATTTTATTGTTATGATTTTCGCAATCCATTGCTAAATACTCATTTAGATTCCGACCACTATTATTGTTCTTATATATTCTCTTCAACTGTTTCTCAATTCCGAGCATTGCACTATGTTAAAATCCCTTAAAATTATACTGTAAGCTAAAGTACCTTCAAAGATAAACTAGCGCTGAAATTCTTGTCATATATCATTAGGATGGACTGTAAGCAAAGCAACAAGCAATGGGTCACATATTTCACTTCCGGGTCAGCATCAATGTCTCATTACTTACTGTGGACTGTCTCCAAAACACACAGACAACCACACCATAATGTGCATATTCTAAAGAATAAACATTTACCACTAAATCAATATTACTAATATCGAAATCTGACTCTTGTATCACTACCAATATAAGAAAGGTACATATGCTATGAAAATATTCTGACTACATTCGTGGGTATCGAACTGGAAGTAATGATTGTGACCTGAGTCAATTTGAGTGAATCGTATTTTGCTGCTGGTATTCGCACTTATATAAATGCACTCGGAGACTAACTCATCCTTATATATTAGCCATTGTATTATGCCTATCTAGTCAAGATGAACTGCGTTGTCTTAAATTCACCTAGCTAGCACAGTAGTCATACTAAAATGCATTTGTAATACTAAACTGCTGTGATAGCCCTCTTCCCCACCCAAATGATTTTCAGAGAATCTTGTTAGTTATTTTATCAGACTACAAATAAGTAAACGTGATTTTTTTTAAGTAGGGTGCTCTAGGTAAAGAACGATCTCATCAACAATTATTTGCAATTGCCGATGTTATTATTAAACTCAGGTACAGAAAATAAAAATAATAAAATCATGAGACCTCTGAAAGTAAAAATTTAAAAAGTAAGCGGTAGTCATGATATTCAAGCTTCACTAATTAAATAGACGAGATAATGCACTTTAAATTCAAAATATCAGTTTAGATTAAGCTCATTTTCTTTTCTATGTGTAATCTGTTTTCTCCTTTATGTGTTATTTTCAGTGAATATTTGAAAATTTTGCAATGGTACATCGAGTTTTCGACCGATAATGTTGAAAATGAGTCAGTGGGTGCTTGTGTAATTATAACAGTTGATATCTAGATCGTCTAAATCTGATGCCGCAGTGGCACAATACAGAAATACCGAATTATCACCTTTTGTAGCGTCTAAGGTATTTAATTTGTATTTAACAATAATACAAACAACAATTACAATACACAACATTCATAATGAATTCAAAGAATCCATATACATAATTCGTAATCAATATTAGAGAATAAAATAATCAAGAACAAAAGAATACAGCATGTTGCAAGAGAAACTTAATTACTTTCTATAATTAAATGCATCGAGGTCATAATAAAGACTTCAGGGCATGATATTATCTACTTTCCTTACCTGAAACAGGGGGTCAGCAATCTGAAATCCCAATGTCAAAATCATTTAACGGAGCTCTTTACGACGTGTGTTTATCCATTTTTAGAGCGCACATCTTTCAGACATTTCACTACGATGTCTGCAATGTGGCAGTTTATTGCGATGTCCTGCATTGGATAATCAGTCGGCTTTAAAATTTATTTTTATGATGCTGAAATAAAACACGTCGGTTAATACAATGCGAATTTGAAATACAATATAAATATGGCCTATCACAATAAAATTTATGCAACTTGGTAATGTTCCGTTATTAAGAATAATACAAATCATTTTTGATAAACATATTGAAATTGAAATATATTTCTTTGCAAAATGCTGAATGTTTGTCGGCGGTTACCAACTTGTCCTTTCAAGTGATTCTGTCGGCGGATTAATTTATCATATCGCGTAGCTCAATTTCATTTTAAAGAATGAAAAGACCTATTCGGAATGCTCCATGTTCTAGCTTTACATTTTCTGTACCAAAGTACTTTAGTCTTATAAAGTCGAGATGGTTCAATTCGGAAATTAAGTGCGCCTGTGACTTCCATCATTTGAATATCAAATCTTATTGTATATGAGCGTGTGTGTGCGTGAAGAAACAAATCCATCCCTAAAATGGGCCACATGAACAATATTCTGTTTCTTGTCTACAATATTTTAGATTTTAGAAGTCTTCTGCTCCAGAGATAAAATGTGCTTTTTATTATGGATGTGATGAATTTCAATATGACAATTAAAACAACTAATGGGCTATTGTTTCTCAGATATTTATGTTTTTACATTTTGCGCATATATATATATATATATATATATATATATATATATATATATATATATATATATATATATATATATATATATATATATATATATATATATTGTATATAATAGTGTTTAATTAATTATTGTAAACCTAGGTTTTTTCATGTGTTTATGGTTGCTTTACTTGATAATATATCACCTGTCCTGTAACACTTATGCAACTTGCAAGTGCATATGTAACACTTAAAAAAGACAGCAAAAGGGTTTATATAAATAAAATGTATTATGAAACAAAAAGGCAAGAAACTTTATGTAAATATAAGTACATAGTTTATTCCTTATTTAGGGTCTACTCGATATTTCTTGGCTTGTCTCTTGTATTCATTAAATGGATCATCTTTTGTCACTGTCCAACAATAGTCTACAAGCATTGATGGGCTCCATTGGCCCTGATAGCGTTTCTCCGTTGTTGCAATGTCTTGGTGAAATCGCTCGCCGTGCTAGCTCACTGCTCCGCAGTTAAGTTGAAAAACTCTAGATGAGAGTGCACAAATATATCTTTAGTGACATGTTGTAACCAAGGCTTTTGTCTGCTTTGAGGAGGATTTCCACCAACTGCTTTGTTGTTTCCGAGCAATTTTGTTGCTACTAATTGGAAAGCTCTCTATGCCATCCTTTCCTTGCTATGCAGTGCACAGTCAAATGCATCATCTCAAAAAAGTTCAAAAACCTGAGGACCAACAAAGACACAATCCTTTATCTTAGCTTCACTTAACCTTAGATAGTTACCACGGAGGTACTTAAACGCTGCTCGTGTTTTTTTCCATGACCTTGACAAAGTTCTTCATCAGATCCAGCTTGATGTGCAAGGGTGGTAACAAAATATTCATTGATTCAACAAATGGCGGATGCTGCACACTTTTCCTCGCAGTTGTAATGAATATCGGAGTGGCCAGTCTCTCTTGATGTAGTTGAAATCTCTTGCACGACTATCCGGTTCGCAGGAAAAAAAAACAGCAAGACATTGTGTATCCATTCTACAGACCAAATAAGAAAGCAAGAACCTTAAAATCACTACAAAGCTGCCACTGATGTTGGTAATAGCTTATGTACCTCAGAGTGTTTCATATTTTTATAGGTTTGCTGCGTATGAACTGCGTGAACAGATGGAATTGATAGCAAACTTTCACATTATGCAGCAAAACAGATTTAAGACTCGTCTTCATTGAAACAATGAACAATCTCCACTCATCTGGATCATGAACGATAATGAGGGCTACCATCACACCGTCGATATTTTTGCAGGCTAAGGCTACAAGATCACTTTTCATGTGTAAGAATGGAACAAGATCATTTTGACGGTCACGGAACAGAGAAACTCTACAATCATCTTCCATAAGATTCCACTGCTGCAGTCTGGAGCATTACTCTCGGATAATTCCAAATACCTGACAAGGTCATTCAGTTCAGTTGTTAGGTGTGGCTTGGACGAGGAAGATGGGAGAAAATATAGGTTATGTGACATTGATAGTTCAGGACTATAAGTTTCATCCTATTTCTCATCCTCGTCTGACTCAAGTGAGAATGATTTTGGTACACCAAGAAGCGGCGTTCCTTCTTCGTATGGTACAGGGCGTATAACTCATGGAATGTTTGCATAATGCACAGTCCACTTTTTCTTCTTCGACACACCTTTCCCAACTGGAGGCACCATGCAGAAGTAACCATTATTGATATCATCTGTGGTCTCTCTCCAAATCATTGATACTGCAAAAGGCATAAATTTTCTTTTCCTGTTTAGCCACTGGCAAAGATTTGTTGCACAAGTGTTACCGCATATGTGTGGGACCAACCTCTTGTCCTGATCTCCAATTTTGCGGCCAAAATAAAGGCGATGGACTTTTGTAACAATAGCGATTATAATGTGCTTTTGTAATACAAAAGTAACTTCACGACAAACATAGTAGAAGTTATCTGCTTTTTTCGCACAAGAACAAGACATCTCTGCTCACTTTGGCTATACAGGAATGTATCCATATGCACAATCAAACACCAACAAATAAGAGATCATGACACTGATTCTATAGATGATATAGCGCAATTTGTTCAGCCGAATGATGTAAGTTTAGTTATGATTACATCATCCATGCCTTCTAGGAATAACATGACGAAATTCATATTATGTATGACACAATACCAGCTTCATATTGCATCATTCATTGTTTTGCCTATAAAACAAGTACTGTCCGAATCCAGTCATCGATTTGTTCACAGATCCAGTCAAAGATATATTGTAGTCATTTCTGGCTTAAATTGAGATCCCTTCCCTTTATAACCCACATATCCTCCGCCATTCCCAAGTCATAGGTCGAATTTACACAATCAATAATTTTAAGCATCATTTTCATTCTCAGTGACCCAGAATTAGTACTTTCGATAACATTTATTTCGGAAGCATTTTTGACTGTAGACTAGTTTTAACTGAATGGCATGACTATCTACATAATAAGCCGTTTTTCTGCCTTTATTCTTGATTTTCTATTTACTTGTTAATTCTATTTTCTCATTGGTCGATCAGTCTTATGTTATATAATGTATATCATGTAGATAAAAATAATTATTATACTTCATACGTTCATACGGGTAGAATTGCAAATGATTGGCATACAGAATGTCACGTTTCAGGGAACAAAACCTCGGGTCTCGCTCACGCGCTTGATGCTTTCTCACGCTATCCTTTTTCCCTGTCTTGTTTTATTTGGTATAATAAACAATTTATTGCCCTGGTTTTGTGGAGATATGAAAGTTTATTCACCTTCGCTATCGTAGAATATGTATTATCGGTGAGAACTTATTGTTATATCTACCTCTAATAACGGCAATAAATATCATCGAAAACTTCAAAACGTTGTACTGATATGCATTTCATGTGTGAACACATAAATGTGTGCTTATTAATAAGATGCTACTGTATGACAGTTTTTACCTCTGGGAGATAAAATGCAGTTATATAGAAGTACATGTGTGTACATGCATTATGAGTCCTATAATAAGGCAAGGATAGGGAAGGGTTCATGGGGGTAAGGAGCCAGGTCAATGTATTTTTTAATTAGTTGGGAGTTATATTATTATCAGAATGGAGCGCACATAAAAAATGACTTATAACTTCATTTTCGATTCAGAGCAAAGTACTATAAAAATTGTATTCTCGAACAACTCTATATGTTTATTAAACAGAACACTAAGCATCTTTCACCATTTGATAAACATCATCCTGGTTTTTGGCTTACGTAAACAAAAAATTATGAGCCAATTTTAAATGTGCAATGACTGCTCACCTTGTGTAATAATTGACCACGTTGAAGGTTTAATACTGCAAATATCGCACCGTATGCAATCTCTTATACAACTGTAAACTGTACATTTTCAGATCTGCCGTCACGTGTTGAACTGTTTCATCCGATTCTATGCGGATTGTTAGGAAGAAACACATCAAAATCTGATCTGCCTGAGAATTATGTTACGCCCGATCGGTATCTATCTTCTTTGTAGTTTGACGCGACTTACAAATAAGTATATACGATATAAAAACACCACTCTTTGTGAAAGAAGAAATATATGACAAATATAAATTCAGTAACCTGTATAATGGAAATACTTTTAACTTGTGGAAGTTTATCACCATTAAGGATGGTACGCAGTGAGTACAATGTCAAAATGATATATTAGTCTTTAGTAGGAAAACAAATTCTAGTATCATCTGTTATTGCAAAAGACTTTTCGGTCCTAACCATAAAACGTTAATGTCTTTCTACAACTAAATGGAACTGACTCTAAGTTGCAAATTACCATATTCATTGTAATCAATGCCCATTTTCTTGATAAAACAGTGCTAGTGCGCACTAAAAGTACAACCAAACAACCAACCTTGATAAAACTCTTTCTTTTTAATTTTGTCAATGGCGTTGTACTTCAGTAAAGACAGGTAGGGTTTAGTTGAAAGTTTGAAACAAGATACTTTAAAATACTTTATAAAGATATTGGCATGATGGAGCTTAATGCAATAAACACACATTTTACATGCATGAAAATTTTAGCAATTTAGTGAGAGATATGTTTTTAAATGTTTATTTTTGCAAATAACGATGACGTTATATATGATCATTGATCCAAGGGGATAAAGTAAAGATTTTATAAAACAAATATACTGATTTATAAGTTCGTATTCATTGTTTTGCAGCTATGATTTTTATATCATAAAGTCGTGAAAGTGTTCATTTATAAAAATATTTTTAAAAAAATTAAAAGTATAATGCATCTACCTAAAAAGCATCCATGACTGTGAATCGAACGTGCTTGAAGGCACAGTGATGGACATAACTGATATCCTGTTGAACTACCGGTATATCCATATATGGACACGTGTGTGTGTGTATGTGTGTGTGTTTGTGTTTGTGTCTTGTTACAAGTCCAGACTCTTAAAATAAGTAACAGAAAAGAGTAAAGACAGCAAACTTTGTAATATTTAAATTAAATTATTTATTTCCTTAGAATACGAAGTGGAAAATGAGGAAAAAAAGAACTTACGGTATTGCAAATTAATTAAAAAAATTAATCCAAGAGTTAAAGATACAATTTCTAGTAATAAAAAGTCCTGAATAAAACTCAGTTCAAAGCCAGATGAGATCCAAAATTGAAGCTGATGATGTATTTGCTATAGCCTACGAAGTATTGATGTGTCATCAGTCTCTTGTTGAATTACATAAATATTATTCCTGGTCTGATTTCAGAATAAAATTAAATGAATATCTTTATCCAAAACTTTATCAGAGCACTTTTGTATTTCCTGAAAAATATCACTTGAATTCGATAATTTGAAGAAAATAAAATCAAACCCAAACTGGTCACAACATAGTGCAACTCAAAGTACTTGATATTAAAGCACGAGTGGTAAAATCCACAGTCACAAGATAATATAGTTCACTGCTTGACCTCAAGTCACAATTAGCAGTTTCGAAAAACAACCATTGCCTAATGGTAAAAATCTTCTAGAATAATCTAATGAACCTTGCTTATTTACAACACAATAGCCTACAAAATTCACTTAGGAATCTCCAAAACTCTTAAGCAAGCAACATATTGGCTCCTTCTTGCTTACCTGAATAATAATTCTGATAAAAAGCTCATACACATAGAGAATAATGAAACTATTTCCAGTTGTTTACATAAAAAATTTTAAAAAAAAATTAAAAGTTAATCTGGCCGAGCAGAAATGAACTAATTTTTTGACAAGGTCAATTGCTGCATATAATGATACATTACAATAACACGTAATGATGTTTTTAAAACTGACAAATAATTAAATTAAAGGTATATATATATATATATATATATATATATATATATATATATATATATATATATATATATATATACATATATACACATACATATGTATATATATATATATATATATATATATATATATATATATATATATATATATATATATATATATATATATATATATATATATATATATATATATATATATTTATAACCACGTTTCTTTAAAACATGTCTTCTTGTCTTAGGATTTTTATTGGCTCAATCTGAGGTTTATATGACGACTGAAATTTATGAGTCTGCTGGTTACAGTGAGAGGAACATCAGCATACAAAATTTTGAAAATAGATCGACATGGTTATACGTCGAACACAAGTCGTCGTGTAACGACACTTCAACAGTAGAAGCCGATGCTCCTTTTTCTCTCCACACTATACTTAGCCAAGAAAAGCTTAATTATGGATTGGTTTTATAAATTTGTATTTTCCATAGTGATCGTTTCTTGTTAATTTATATGATGAAACAAGAAATGCAGGAAATCAATTCCAATCTTAGGAAGATTTTAGTTCTTGATAAAGAATTTTAATGTTGCAGAAAATGTTATGCTAGTAAATATATGGAGCTATTTCTATTCGTCGATTCATTAATTGTTCTTTATATGTGGACTGCGATTAGCTTATGGGATATTGAAAATATATCTTTTAGAGCCGTAACAACGCTGTTAACATCAAGTCAGATTGTGTTACTGTGCATTCTACTTTCATTTTGTTAAATAATATGCTTCTCAAAATGCTAATAATAACTATGATAAAACTTCAATAATTGTTTCAAATGAATAGCATCATATCTTAAATAAGAGCTGTTGCGACCTTCTCTTCCATTAGCATCTAAAGTCTCCTTATCTTGCTGAAAACAGCAGCTCAGAGTGATTGAAGAAACACTATTTACTGATATGTTAAATATTAAAATTTTAGGAGAAATTAATGAAAAACAAATAAATTTTGAAGCTAGTCAGGATTGCCCAATATTTTATTAGCGGTAAGCTTTGCAAACACTTCTAAATATATAACAGAAAAAAATTGCAACAGAAGGACAAAACATACTTGCAGTTAAATATCAAACCCAGTACTTCTTCCTTAGGCAGACACAAATAACGCCAACTTTGAGGATCAAGATCGCTAGGACGGTTAAAAAGTGATCTTATAGGCGTCTACAGTTAGTACTAATTGATGTAGCTTGAGCCTCACCATAAGTTCTATCAATAATTCGTCCAGCCCCCGGATGTAACTAGACTGGATACCAAACTGTACGGTCATAATGGTAATCATTCCAGAATTGTCTAATTTTGCAGTCTGCAAAAACCATCAGATTAATATATCTGGATGAACAAGGAGAGTAAATAAGTGAATTTATATGCCTAAACCGCTATAGATAAATATAGTAGAGTTGATGCCTCGAATGTGGATGACTCGAAAACCTAGAGTAGTGCGGACTCTTTTTGGTGACAGTTCTACAGTTATATTTTAACTCATCATCATCATCATCATCATCATCATCATCATCATCATCATCATCATCATCATCATCATCAATCCCTTAACCTAAGAGGCTGTTGGGCACCAAGGTTGACTTTACAACCAATTCTCACCATCGTTCACTTTTTCACTAGTTCCCTTTGGGAATCTCCAAATCGCGTGCCTGTCCACACCTTAATGTTGTCTTCCCACCTCTTTTTCTCTCTGCCTCTTCTTCTGCACCTAACACTGTGCCAAGCAAAATTGTTTTTGCCCGTCCAGATGATCTTAAGACATGACCATAATTTAGTTTGCACTTTTTTACAGTGGTCAAGAGGTCTTCATAGGATCGAAGGGCTCGTTGGACTTCTTTAGTTACATGGTCAATATATGAGATGTCCAGGATCTTGCGGTAGCATCTCATTTCGAAGGCTTGAATTCTACTTTGTAGATCTGATGTTAGTGTCCATGTTTCACAAGCATATGGAAAGATGGATATGACAGTCGAGTTCATCAACCTTATTTTGGAACCAAAGGCATTGTCGATATCTTTCCATATTGGTATTAACTTAGTTGTTCCTGCTGTTGTCTGGGAAATCCTGCAAAGTAGTTCTAGTTTGGAGCCCTCATCTGTGATAACTAATCCCAATTACTTGAAGCTTGTGTCTCTTTCCAGCTTTTATCCACTGACATTTATTTCTGTACTGATACCATTGCTGTTGTTTGTCAACAGTTTTGTTTTTTATGGTGCTAATCTCCATACAGTATGCTGTGAAGGTTGTATTGAGGCGCCCAACAAAGTCAGCTAGTTCTTTTTCATATCCTGCTAAACCAACAAGACAGTGCCCTTGTGGTCATGCAAGGCATACGCCATGATCCTTTCCAGCAAAATGTTGAAGAGTGTAGGTGACAGTATACATCCGTCTGACTACAAATGTTGTTCGAAACAAAGTTCCTCTGCTACCACTGATGAGAACAGCACTGGTGGGTTTGTTATAGAGGTGCTCAAAAACCTGCACCTGGTTTGAGCTGATGTTTTACTTCCTCATAGTTGCCAATAGGGCTGCATGCCATACCCTACCATAGTTGTCCATAAGGCTACATCAATATAGGATAGAAAAGTCCACCCTAGGGCATCAGAAACAAGGATTAGCTGAATATCGGGCGCACAATTTTGGAATTGTCCAATCCCACACTGAAGCATAATGAATAATTCTTCTTCTAACATTTCTGAAGGATAAATGAGGGTCGAAGTCAAAAAGGCATATCTTTTAAATGGTGTACCAAAAACTAGTAAAATATGCATTGAAAAATTTCCTTACCCTAACACAAAGCGTAAAAAGTTATGTTTACACTGAACTATTTTGTGTAAACGTTTCAAATAAAGATTGAACACCATTTTCCTTTCAATGAACAGTATGTGAAGCGGCTTGGAAATGGCCATACATAGCGTGTGAATTTTATTGTGCAGATATATTGGGCAAGGATACCAATGAGAGCTGATCAAACAATAAAGTCCGCTCTTATCCATAAGACTAAGAGATAATAAAATAGTCGTTAATTTAGCTTTGGTCTAAATTTTATTTTCTCTTCAAGAAAAGAATATCAATAAAAAATTTTATAAACACAATGACAGCAGCGGGTTTTTCGACTATATATTGGTCTAAAGATCAACATGTAATTAGGTACATCTGTGCGAAACAGAACACTTCACAAACTGCTCGTTTCAGTAAGTAAATGTAATATAATTAATGTTTATATTGATGAAAATGAAATAATGCTAAGGTAACGACGACAAAACGTATTTTTTTGAGACTTTGTGTACACTGTGCTCTCAAAATACCAGTCAGGATAAATGTATTGTGTGAGGTAAGAAAGATCTATCCTGCACCAGTGTTCCAGACGGAAAACACAATCATATACATATTGGAGTGTGAGGTAGGATAGAGCTATCCTGCACCAGTGTTCCAGACGGAAAACACGATCACATACATATAGGAGTGTGAGGTAGGATAGAGCTATCCTGCACCAGTGTTCCAGACGGAAAACACGATTATATTCATATAGGAGTGTGAGGTAGGATAGTGCTATCCTGCACCAGTGTTCCAAACGGAAAACACGATCATATACATATAGGAGTGTGAGGTAGGATAATGCTATCTTGCACCAGTGTTCCAGACGGAAAACACGATCATATACATATAGAAGTGTGAGGTAGGATAATGCTATCTTGCACCAGTGTTCCAGACGGGAAACTCGATCATATTCATATAGAAGTGTGATGTAGGATAAAGCTATCCTGCACCAGTGTTCCAGACGGAAAACATGATCATATATATATTAGAGTGTGAGGTAGGATAAAGCTATCTTGCACCAGTGTTCCAGACGGGAAACACGATGATATTCATATAGGAGTGTGAGGTAGGATAGAGCTATCCTGCGCCAGTGTTCCAAACGGGAAACACGATCACATACATATAGGAGTTTGAGGTAGGATAGTGCTATCCTGCACCAGTGTTCCAAACGGGAAACATGATCATATTCATATAGGAGTTCGAGGTAGGATGGAGCTATCATGCACCAGTGGTCCAGATGGAAAACACGATCTCACTCATCTAGGATTGTGAGGTAGGATTGAGCTATTCTGCACCACTGTTCCAGAGGGAAAACACGATCACATACATATAGAAGTGTGAGGTAGGATAGAGCTATCCTACACCAGTGTTCCAGACGGAAAACACGATCATATACATATAGTAGCGTGAGGTAGGATAGAGCTATCTAGCACTAGTTTTCTAGACGGGAAACACGATTATATTAATATAGGAGTGTGAGGTAGGATAGAACTACTTGCACCAGTGTTCCAGACGGAAAACACGATCTTTCTCACATAAGACTGTGAGGTAGGATAAAGGTATCCTGCACCAGTGTTCCAGACGGGAAACACGATCATATATATATATATATATATATATATATATATATATATATATATATATATATATATATATATATATATATATATATATATATATATATATATATATATATATATTGGAGTGTGAGGTAGGATAGAGCTATCCTGCACCAGTGTTCCAGACGGAAAACATGATCATATTCATATAGGAGTGTGAGGTAGGATAGTGCTATCTTGCACCAGTGTTCCAGACGGGAAACACGATCATATATATATTGGAGTGTGAGGTAGGATAGATCTATCCTGCACCAGTGTTCCAGACGGAAAACACGATTATATTAATATTGGAGTGTGATGTAGGATAGAACTACTTGCACCAGTGTTCCAGACGGGAAACACGACCTTTCTCATATAGGATTGTGAGGTAGGATAAAGCTATCCTGCACCAGTGTTCCAGACGGGAAACACGATCATATTCATATAGAAGTGTGAGGTTGAATAAAGCTATCTTGCACCAGTGCTCCAGACGGAAAACACGATCATATACATATAGGAGTGTGAGGTAGGATAAAGCTATCTTGCACCAGTGTTCCATACGGGAAACACGGTCATATTCATATAGGAGTGTGAGGTAGGATAGAACTATCCTGCACCAGTGTTCCAGACGGGAAACACGTTCATATTCATATAGGAGCGTGATTTAGGATATAACTACTTGCACCAGTGTTCCAGACGGGAAACACGATCTTTCTCATATAGGAGTGTGAGGTAGGATAGAGCTATCCTGCACCAGTGTTCCAGACGGGAAACACGATCTTTCTCATATAGGAGTGTGAGGTAGGATAGAGCTATCCTGCACCAGTGTTCCAGACGGGAAACACGGTCTTTCTCATATAGGAGTGTGAGAAGCTATCTTCTACAGATGGAATAATGTAGTGTGCAACTCATGCCTCAGATATAGAAATGAAAACAGATCTTGTGAATATATATTTGTTTTAATTTATTTTAATTTATTGCAATGAAAAAATAAATTAGATATGTGCAACAAGAACAAATAACATAAAAATATATTGAACAGGTTGGTTTGGAAAAACATAAGATATGCATTATTTAAAACTTACATTTTATGATTGAGGTTGAATAAAATACTGTTAGATGTCGAACAATAATAAAACAAATATTCAGAAAACATTTGACATTGCGTGAAATTGTATATCTTTAAAATATCATCAATATTAGGAGTAGTAAAGTAACATGGGAGAAAGGATTTAAGGAATAATAAATTATTGAAATTATTAAGTAACATGTGTGTGGGGTATTTATATATTAGACACGATTAATCATAAGCTGCCTTGTGATGTCACCCGTGCAGTTTGACGTCATATAAAATTAAAAAATTGTAGTGAATTTGATAAAATGTTCATTAAAACAAAAGTGATGGAATAAAATCCTGCACCTAGAAAATGTCTCACATATTGACCTTGACCCCGTACAGAGACCTTGACCCGGAGGTAGTAGTAAATTGATTTGGTCAGAGTTTGAAAATGTTATATTCGTAACATAATTAAATCGATTATGGAAATGTAAGTGAAAATAAGTTGACGAGAATACTTTGCAAAAACTATAATGCTTTACCTCATGGCCCTAACAGAGCAGAACTCGGGGATAGAAGTGGTACTAGTATAAGGGAAGGTGTGATAACATTATGTTTCAAATATAAAGCAAACATACGGACGGTATCCTGAGAGAAGGGGAATATGATGTTGATGTAGTAATTCCAACAGGAAGTGAATAAGGAATGAAAAAGTCAGTGATGAAAAAAATATTTGAACCATGATGGGGTTTTTTTTTAATAAAACGTGTATCCCCTTTCTAATTCCTGGGCACATGGTTACCCAGGAAAAGAACATCGGGACAGAACAGTACAAAGAGACGAGAAGTATGTGATATTGTATTCCGAATATGAAGTTAATCAGGTAAAGGGTTACGGAGACAGAAATGCTGTGAAAAACATTTGCATAATTTGTTCATACGAGCAGTCACGCAGAAAAACTAAATAGTTGGTGTCTTCGATATGGAAAATGAAAAAAAGTAAAAATAATATACAAATAAATAAAGTGGTAATTTAAAGTATATGAATAACAATTTTCATATGCCATATTTGGAAAACATGCCATAATACCGGATTTCTATAGGCATGTTTTATATACCGTTACAGATATCAAGCAGAAAGTCTTCAGATTGAGTGATGCTTGCAAACCGATCAGTTCAATATTATTTTATGGCCCTGGCATGCTTATTTGTATATAAAGCACACCTCATAGCATAGTTTAATATTATCTTATGGCCCTGGCATGTTTATTTATATATAATGTACATCTGCCATCACATAACTTATAAAACAATGTCTACACTGTTTGTTCTCAAGTTAAAGAATTAAAGCAACGCCAGATCTTGGGCTCTATTGTTTTAGCTTGATCATTGCTGGTGATATTGATAACTTGATTAGATGTTCTTAAACCTAATCATGAACAAGATTGTTCACATTGTCTTGGCGTCGCTTAAGCGACTGGATTCAATGCCGTTTATACATCAGCCACAATGATGCGTAGCAACGAATGCATGCATCGTCCCTTGAAAGTAAATGACCTATTTTCAACAGAAGGACCAATGTTTGCTTCGCTGTGTAAATTTGTGGTTTGTACTAACCACAAACTCAAAATCGACACAAATCGGTCATCCATGACAAATAGTCATGTCTCCTCATATGAAGCTGTTATGAGTGTTATAAGTCTGTTTTCCTGTTGTAGCTATCGTTACTGCTTCTATCATTTTGACAACAGTTTCTCACCTCCGCTTCTACATCGCCTTCGACAAAATCTGGAACTCTGAATGAAACGCTTGGACATTCTCCTTTCATATTCAGACATAATAATTTCTTTAGAGATGCAGTTTTTATAATATTAAAGCCCGTTTCTCCACCAAATGTTGATGGTTTCCAATATTTTGGACTGCATATAGGATTTGACATGAGTCCTTTCACTGAAAAAGGTCCACCTATTTCAATTATTGAACTGCCAAATATCGATTTTGGTCGCAATTTTTCCATCAAAAGTCCGACATAGAATTCCAATCCATCAATATCGCCATAAAGTTCTTCAAGATCTTTGGCTAAGGTTTCATCTCCTGGAAGAAAGAGAAAAAAAGAACATTGAGTGCAAATGTGTATTTTTTGTATGCAAATTTATATTTTCTTTTATATTTTCTTTTCATATTTTTGACAACTACATATATAATTTTTTGACAATTATATATATATATATATATATATATATATATATATATATATATATATATATATATATATATATATATATATATATATATACATATCACTAAGGGAAATGTTCATACAGTCAGTGGCTATATATGTTGCATCTCTATTGAGGCGATACCACTAATGCAACTAATTCCTGAATGTTGTATTGTTCTTGTGGTAATATCACTACTGTAATTTAAGTGATGACTGTTGTATCGCTACTGCGGTGATATATTACTACTGTGACTAATTCCTGAAAGTCGTATCGCAATTGTGGCAATATCACTACTATGGCGATATCACTACTGTGGCGATTATCACTACTGTGGCGATATCACTACTGTGACAAATTTCTGTTTCTTTTGTTAGAAAAACAAGCCTGCGCTCAAATAAGTTATATTTTCATGCTTCATTATTTTACATTCTCAGGAACCAACCCACACCCCGAAATGAAACATTAAGAAACTGATTAGAATTAGCATGTGCTTAGTTGTTGAAATTGAAGTTACGAATGAGGGGATATCAGTCAAAATATGCCTAAAAACAACCTACAACGCATAATTAACAGATCTGATGTAGCAACTTTTTTAAATAATTGTCCACAGGAATGACGCAAATTTTCACAGAAAGAACTTGTCATAACCTGCAAGTGTTTCATATTCCTTCAGGATCAATCACTGTCAAAATTCATTCCTAATTATATAAAATTATAAACTCCCATCCTTCATACCTATAAATTAAAATTCATCTTGCACACACACACACACACACACACACACACACACACACACACACACACACACACACATATATATATATATATATATATATATATATATATATATATATATATATATATATATATATATATATATCCAACCTCATTGGTATAGAATGGGTACATACATGCAAATCGTTATATTGCACTTTCAAATAGATAATTAAGAATTTTACGTTTCTATGTTTTAGCAGGTATCAGAAAATATTTTATGTGTCAAATGTAAACATTTGTTTACTGTCTCACTTAACGTTGATACTAGCAAGAAAAGAATGATTCCAAATCATTTTAAATATTTTCGTATATATTTCTTGGACAGTGTCGTCATTAGGATAACAATAACATAAAATCGTGGGACTTTTAAAATATTATTAAAGTCTTGATGACACGATATCTTGATACAATGTCATCTTGCTTCTTGCTATGATGTCGTTTCTTTGATTTAAGCAGAGCCAACTTATTACTATTCGTGGAAAGTATCACTGTATAGAAAGAACATTATGATCCTTTTCAAAAAATGACTGTGAGCCTACTTCCATAAAATGTTTTTTTTTGCATCTTTCTAAAAATATTAAATCCTTATTTGCGGTGTTTTATATATTTTTACAAAACACATTTTTATACTATTAACATCACACTGAAATTCAAACTATAAGTGTATTATCTAAACTTTATGATTTCTGTCATTGCAACAAACTCGTTGGCTTGGAAATTATATATCGATGATGGGAGGAGGGCGCTTGAATTTAAATATTTTTGCACATATTTTTGTTCGCTTGTACCCAATTCAATTGTTTCGTTAAATGGATAAATGGAGGATTGTAGAGCGGACAGTGTCGCAACTGACTCCCAATATTAGTGTTGAGTATTTTAGGCATTAACCTGTTAGTTCAAGAAAGGATTTTATTGGAGGTAGTCCAAATCTTTTTCTGTATTGGTTGAGTGACTGGAATCTCAGTTGTCGGCCATGTTCAATCGTCTCCTTGGCAACATTAAGTGTGAGCAGATGATGATTGTGATGACTCATCTGAAATAAATTATGTCATGCATGTACAATGACATTAACGCTTTGTCACGTGATCTGAGAAGGCACTTAAATTCTCACGAAGTTTGCGCTGCTTGTTCTGTTTTGATAGAGGCGTTAACAACAGCTCCTAACTTTGGATGGTCTACTAGTTTAACTGTGAACATGCTAGAGCCAGGAATCAAACCACAAGTCACATAAATGAGAAAAGCGTGCATTATCACTATTCTATCTAATATCCATAAATAAAAATACATCGACATTTAGATATTTCTCTATCTATAAATTACCTACTCACCCATCTAGCTATCCACTAATCAATCTATTTTTATATGTCTATCAATTGTCTACCTAGGTATATATTATTATATCAACATATGTATATATATATATATATATATATATATATATATATATATATATATATATATATATATATATATATATATATATATAATATATATATTTCTATATTTATATATATATTATATATAAATATATATATATATATATATATATATATATATATATATATATATATATATATATATATATATATATATAAATATATATATTATAAGATAATACATAATCGTGGAGTATTTAATCTTTATCTTTTGTATGTAACAAATATCCCCAAACATAAATCCATATCCACAACATACAGAAAATATTGTTTATTGATACTTAAGACAAACAGTAATACCCCATAAAAGAATATAGCTACAAAATTGTCAATTTACTCCAATTTATCTACTGATCTATAAATATTCATATAACAAAAGCAAAAACAAAATGAGGATTGTTTATTAGATAGTTTATTTTCTTTTTGCAATCAAA
Organism: Potamilus streckersoni; assembly: GCA_016746295.1. Classification (NCBI taxonomy): domain Eukaryota; kingdom Metazoa; phylum Mollusca; class Bivalvia; order Unionida; family Unionidae; genus Potamilus; species Potamilus streckersoni. The sequence goes on along the minus strand of JAEAOA010000993.1, from coordinate 565,028 downwards.
TTAATGTAATCATTTCATGTACTACATATAAACTTTAATATAAATGTATGCCACCCAGTAGAGTATCTAAACCATTATATAACAAATGAGTGATGATAGTCGCAAAGATTCAGCAAGAGGTCATAAGAAAACTTAATAAAGATCACTCCATCACATCAGTTCAAGCATTTTACAAGGCCATCCTTTTGGATTTATCATGCATGGGAGAAAGCTGTTAATATATGTATATTCTTATGGTCACATGGATTGATAAAATATTCTCAGTGTTGTAAAATGTTAATACATGTATACATTCTAGAAAGAGAATAACTGGACACAGTATTATTTAAATACCACTATTTTATAAAAGGCAACGGACACAAGCATTCCCCACAAAATGTTTTCAAGAAGTGAAGAAATACTACAAAGAAGTTTGAATAAATATACTTACTCTTCCAGCTCTTTGTTTATTCATCCCCTCTACAAAATTGTTCATTCCATGTTTCACAACAATATCTGGACGAAAGAGAAACTCTTTTAACGTGTACACAGTCCCACTGATATTAAAACTTTCAGGCATCAAGGGATGCCAGTGGTAAAGATGATTAAATTCAACGGCTATTCTGTTCTGATACTGGTGTGGTGTATCAAATAACAGCTCTGGTTTGAAGGTCAGTTGAAAATTATAATTGCTAAGGTGCTGCACATAATCCTCAATTACGATCTTGATTGTCTCCCCTGAAATAAGAAAAAATACCTATTATGCTGCAATAAAATAACAGTTCGGTTTAAAAGTGAGTTGAACATCATAATAACTAAGGCCCTGCATAGAAATCCTCAATCAAGATTTTGATTGTCTCTCGCAAAATAACAGAAAAAAGAACAGGAGTTTATAATTCTGCAATTATAAGTACTTGTCCACAAAGCAGAGATATGAAAGACGTAATACAGAAACATATTTGATATATGTACAGCCTCTTAATGAGCATTTCAAGGAGGTGCCATTTTATATAAAGAACTACACTCCAAAGGAAATTTAATATCTTAGAATATGATCTGCATAACGTGCTTTGGAGAGCTATACTTATATATTTAAATCGTAAGAAAAGACGAGGTTTTGTATGCTTGTTGAGGCGTGGGGTGGTGTTGCTGTTGTTTTGTTTTTGTTTCATTTTTATTTGCGTGATGGCAAGTCAATTCAGTATCAGATTACTGAACAAGTTTTATTCTGAATCCAAATCTGTTTTATAAATAGTATCACTATTTACTAGTAGTAGCTGACAGTTTTATGAATATTGCATTATCGCAGATGTGATTAATTGCTTCCCTGTGGTTACGATGCAGATTCAGGATTGAGAGATCATTTCGTAATAGAGTATCTTACGCAAAGGTATAATTGCATTGTACACGTGAAGATACATTGTTTACGTGTACACTGCAATTGTTATTTGACTGTGACACCTCTCATTACTTGCTTCTGTGGAATGTAGACATATCTCTGAGCTATACTTGAATAATATTCTCAACTGCTGAGGTTATCTAAGTTTGAGATCTAAGATGGCCGCTATCGCTTAATTGGATTGAGGCAGCTGTCTGGATTTTTGTAACGTTTTCATGATCTATATGCTTATTGTCTGTCTTTGTTATCGTTATTGTGTTCAACATGCACTGACTGTTCTATTCGAATGTCTTTCTTCATCTTCTTGTATTGGAAAAGAGAAACATTAGACTTTTTCTCAGCTGTCTTGCATCACAGTTATGGCTTACTTTGCTATTAAACAAGCTGATATCACGTATTTCTCGCCAGTCCACCCGTTTGGGCTATGATAGACCCTCATTAATTACGTTAAATGACCACTCATTGCCTCTCAACACTATATTGTGCACTAGACTAAACGACATGGGACTACATTCATCATTCAATAGCTGTAAACGGAAGCAAAAAAAGAAGCGTTGTTTCAAAGCTTGCAGACGTAAAACAGGAAGAAGAATTCCAGTTATCCCCCTTTCGCCATTTCGCGCACAGAAATTTAAAAGCTCGGCCGTTAATTTAGGCAACCTAATTCAAATTCCAATTGAATCGTCAACCTTTGTATCAACTATTGAAGAGATAAAACTGCGCATTGCATTATTCGATGCCCAATCAGTAGGACCATCGAAAAAGTGCTCAAAAATAGTTAATTTTATCAACGATCATAATATCGACATCTTTTCCTGACGGAAACATGGTTAAAAACACCACGCGCGGATCTAACAACCACCGGTTATTCCATCAAGTCGTTCCCACGCCACTCCCGCGGAGGTGGAATTGCTGTCATCGCAAAGAACTCCATGATCAACCGTCTTAACTACACTTCCACTATCAATTTCGACCACACATTGTTTGAACTAGTCCAAACTACACTCACATTGGAACAAATGTGAGTCCATTTTTTCCCTCTACCACACTCCTCCTAGTAGAAAAAACAAGCTGACAGAATCTCTCTTTTTGGAGCGGTTTCAAAATCCCCTGGAGTTTGGAAATTAGATAGTTGGCAACCTAATTATTCTTGGAGATTTCAGCTTTCAGCTTTACTGTCCTGAAAAGCCACGCACATCGAAACTCATAGATTGCATTCACGTTTTCAACCTCAAACAGTCAGTTAGCCAACCCATCCATAAACATGGTAACACTTTAGATTGGATTCTTTAAACATTTGATGATAATATTCTTCAGTCCTCCCTGGTGTCCCATGAACTTTTATCAGATCACCTCTGCATTATATGCCATTTTGGCGTATCAGTCCCTAGCCCTCCACCTTTATTCGCTACTAAGAGAAACCTCCGTATTATAAACGGAACCAAACTGTTACACTACATCCAAGCAAACCTAACAACTAGCTTGCCTATTACAGCAGAACAACTTGATAACTGCCTGCGTTCATTGTTTGACAAACATGCCCCAGCAACCAAGTGCAAAGTAACAATTGAGAAGTGTTCTCCGAGGTATAGCAGTGTTAGGACCAGCTTCGCACTGCTAAAAGAGACCGCCATAAACCTAAGAGGCCTTGGCTTTCCTCCAGACTCACTATTCATAAGCAGATTTATGATGCCACTAAGAAGAATGTCACAAACTTAGTATATGCAGCAAAATCGGTCCACTACAGTACTAAGATCACGGAAGGCTCCAGCTGCAAAGAGCCATTTGACATTACTAACAAGCTACTGTCAAAAAACAAAATGAATAACACTTCTAACTACCTTCTCTCTAGTCGACATTCAGGATCTGTTTGCAAATTTTGTCCGTGACAAAGTACGAACCACCAGAGACAAACTTGACAACACAATTTCAGTTGACTCGTCATCATCATACAGTTGCGATACAGAATTTCAGCGGCAACTGTTAGCAACATTTGAACCTATCTCTATGGAATTAGTATGTACAATTGTGATGACGAATGCATCAAAGTAATGTGAACTGGATATTATTCTGACGTCATTGCTGCAAGAGTGCTTGGATCCACCGAGATACAACCATGATATGTATGTATTTGGCATTCACGATACGGCCTTATTATGGTTTAAGTCCTGCTTGGTCAACAGGACACAAAATGTTTCCGCAAATGGAAAACACTCCAGCCCAGTTGATCTATGATGTGGTGTTCCACATGGGTGTGTTCTTGCAACTGTTCTATTTATTCTGTACACTCAGCCACTCTCATATGTCATAGATCATCTTTCAGTGTCTTACCAATTGAATGCTATTGACACCCAAATATACAAATTTAGCCATCCAGCTGAAGTTGAAACTATCATCTAATACAAAGAGAGGTACACTTCTGATGTGAAATCATGGATGACATGTAACAAGCTGCAGATGAATGATGATAAAATTGAAGCCAGCCATCCTGATTACAACACAAAGACTTTCTCATTTACATCCTTTACCTCAGACAATAAATATCATCAAACATCAACATTAAATTCAAGCAGTCAGTACGAAACCTCGGTGTCACTCTTGACAATACTCTCTCATTGCATTAACATGTCATGAACATGTGCAAGGCTGTATATCTTGAGCTTAGACGCGTCAGCTCCATTCGCAAGTATCTGTCAGTTGATTATATAGTCCATGATGTTCCTCCAAACGTAAATGATAGATAAGAATACATACATGTTGCCACTGACATCTTGCATTTGAATTGCATAAGGATATTCTCATGTGTGTTTGTGTGCAGTAGATGGAACTCCGAGCATAAGCCTCTAGGCTTTGCGCAAGCGACTGTGTCAAACATCGTCACTGGTAATTTTTTATTCCTATTGGTTCGATTCTTCTAATTAAGTCTGCCAATGCATGCTGGGGAAGATTATCTGGATCCTTGATTGTGTGTGGGGGTGGAACTGTTATTGGTTTGCATACATTATACACGTATAAACGTACTGACACCAGTTCAACAAAATCAAAGTTACAGAACAACTGACTTAAATCAGAGCCGTTGTTCCTTTGCAGCACTGCTGCTGATATTTCACTGGTTAATTAAATTCATCTGTCTACTTTAAACTATGTATACTTCTGTTTGAAAAACAGCCTTATATTCATAGTTTGTTCTATGGGCGACTGCAGATCACTTATAAGCAGCTAAATAGACAGTGGAAATGCAGCAAACTACTGTAAAACCGCGGTACCTTCACTGAACAGTTGAGTGGGAAAACCGCGATACCTCCACTGAATCGTTGAGTGGGAAAACCGCAATATCTCCTCTGAACAGTTGATTTCTACTTTATATTTGACCAAAAATCTGCTATTTTCTGGACTGCGAGTCATTCGTATTACTCATATTACTTCCACGTCAAGATAATTACATAGATTGAAATCATTTCAAACAAGTATCACATTAATTACGTTCTTAAGTCATAAAAAATACATCCAAAAAGGAATATAATGATAAAGAAAAGATGTCATAAGGATGTGACTGGAAGAGAGTGACATTGTACGTGAGGATAGAGACATCATCCAAAAGCGAAAAAGTTTGAGCAATCTGCCAAATATAAAAATAAGACATTGTTATTACATCTGATGATAGCTTTTGCTTACCTATGATAATTAGTTTTGTTGTCTGAAACAGTTGTTCATCGTCCCACTCGGGATGTTCATTCTTCAGTACATCACAAACTCTGTTATGTTCTCTGGCCCAAATTGTGGCATACATAAATAGCCCAGGTAAGAGCCCAAAACTTGAGTGTCCAAGTGCAAACTGACTTTGTTTTGGCACTGATGGTGGGTACGTCATGGGAACATTTGCATCCTCAAGAAATGGTGGCCAATCTTCTCCATTTATTTCCTGTAAGGATAATACAGTAATGTCCATTTTATGAAATCTATGAAATAAGTTAAATCATACGTTGTTTTGTACTCGTTTTATATGAAATTAATAGGACAAGTTCAATAACGTTTACTGCTAAGATAGACTTGTCAAGCAAACAAATGAAACTGTTAAAACATCAAACATTTTATATTACATGAGTACAAATGTATCAATATATTTGCTATGATGTATTAAATTTGCACACTATTATTCCATTTAATAAACAAGAAGTTAAATGACAGTCTTATATTTAGTTGACTATCTCGTGTGCTGCAATAAGGCGATATATGTATATTTTGATTGCAAAATATAAAATGTATGTAAAACGTCATGCTGATGAAAAAGTGATATCAAGTTACCTTCTATGATAGTAACATGCAGTTAACGCGAGTTTATGGGTGTTGAATGACCAAACTGATTGTGGTGGCTTGCTAAACTAATCAGCTGACTAATTAAATATAGTAATGTAAATGCTGTCTGAAAGATACGATACACACATAATGCACTGACAGTCTATTAACTACGTTAGTTACTACCTAATTATGACAAATGTGAACACATGATAAAGCTTGAAAGTAGTTCCTGTAGGTCGATTGTTCTTCCAAGTGTTTTTGCGGGTTCTTTTCTTTCGGTAGTTCTACTGGCCGCCAAGCATAATTAGTCATTGGCTCAAAAAGGGCGTTAAATCCACAAAAAAACCGAACCACTTAATTACACCTCACTTTGCAGTACAACATTCAAGTGTTACAGGTCAAATCAGGTCTCTCTTCCAATAAAACGTTAGTATTAGCCTGTGATCTACAACAGACATACTTATTAGCTGCTCTGAGGCCCGAATCAGGTCCGTCTTCCACTGTGATGCTGATATTCGCATGTGATCTACGCTGATCTTACTTATTAGCCGCTCAGAAGTCTTTAGAGATGTAATTAGATACATAATGTAATCCATTAAGAAGCAGAGAAGTCCTAGTTTGAGTAATATTGTTGAGTGGAATAAGTAATCACTCTTTGAGGTACAAGAACTTCCTGAATAATACCAGCATATGTAAATGAACAATACTCTGCATTGTTCTTCTCCAGAGCTATTGTAACATGATGTGCACGGTGCAATATAACTGCGAAGTCTAAGAGTTTGTTCAGAGAGAGAAGCTCTTGGTTCCCAATTAAAATCCTTGCATAATTTTGTTTTATTAAGGCCAAAGGCCATTCGTTTTAAGAATTACTCGATTGAGTGCATGTAAAATATTTTATAAGAATCAAGACTGAACACTGGAATTTGTTAATAAAACGTTTCATTAACAGATATTTTCTTGATAACATCGAACATGTGTCGGGGAGTCGGGGAACATCGATTGAGTAGAATATCTGTACATTAATATTTATTGACACTACGAGATTGAGGTTTACGACATTACGAACCATATGATGGAATCAATCATGACGTCCTGATTATAACTCTAATTAAATCTTCTTAACAAATAACAGCAATGAAAATAAGGAATAGAAAAAAAATAGACAAGACAATGGTTATGCAAATCCTACACGGGATAAATACTTTGTAATGGATATAAAAAGCATAATTTTTAAGAAATTTTAAAACAAATTTGATATATTCAGCAATAAGGACCTTTATTTTTGAGCCAGTTCATTGAAAACTCTAAATACTTGTACAATTAAATATTTGCATATTATGGGGAATTAAAATTTGTTTCGAAGACAAAACATGAATTAATTTGTGTATTATATTCCTTTCTTCCCATAATTCAATCCAGTGATCTAACAAAATGTTGTAAACACAAGGTGTCATGCATTTTCGATAACTGTTTCATATTTTATGTATATTTTTAGAGACAAAATAGACTGCCCATTTTTTGCAGATGAAGATATTATTCCTATAAACTGGTGTCATTCCTGTTAAAATCTCAGTGAAATAGAAATATGTTCGTCAAAAATGGAAGGATGGAATGATGTATGAATAGACAAGGCTAATAATGCATGCGCATAAAACATTCTTGACCTGGTATATAGATTTCTTGCCAAATACTTGTGGTGACATCGTTCATGATGAATATAAGCAATACGCGCTCATTATTTATTTAAATTCATTCAAAATTCCTGCTAATAAACCGCCTAAACATGCATCAACAAAATGCCTTTATTACCTATTTCTTATTTAATAATGAAACGTTTTGAAGTGGTTATAAAAAAAAATAATATTTGCAAACCTTATTTTATATTTCTTCAGCGACGGAAACATCAAAAATGACTTAAATAATTTGAATTAGATAAAATATTGTATATTTCCTTATGAGTCTTCATTTTATGTAAGAGAAAAATAACCCACCTGTACTTGTAGCTTGCCATTTCGGAAACTCCGCAGAACATTTTCAACACCCTTGTCTTTGCCATAAATATGAGATACATCGACCTGGAAGGAAGACAACTAGGGATTCAAGAAATGTGAAAGCTGTATTCTGCGGTACGCGATATAGAAACCAAACCAAAACGGTGATATATGCTCATTTTCTGTTACGACTAATCAAATTCAAAGACTCATGTGAAGATCTGTTTAAGATAGTATTTAGAAATGGATGGCAGTTTTTAACACATGTGACTAGTAGTGAATGCAACTCATATATTTGCCTATTCTGTATCACTGCTAGACACATATACTTATTAGAAAAAAGCATTATATAGGTAGAATATAGAAGCTGGCAGGTAAAGATACAAGAAAGTCGTCAGAGGGAAAGTCGGGCAGAGATCAAAACGCTGTTATATAACTAGACCGATAGCTGAAATAGGGAGACAGAGGCATCGTAAGTTATTAATTATATTATATAACAAAGTAACATCGAATGAAACCTTACATATCATTCCATTTTAATCAATATTTACCCCATGTCCTCCCCATTGAAATCCAGGGCCTCTTTTAAAATCGGTTTTGAAAAACTGATGCGTGAAATGTTGTGCAAAAAATGCGAACAAAGCATTTGAACCCCTAGGATCTGGAATAAATTTTTCTCTTCTCAGGAGCTTGTTCACTATAACTTGTGCATCTGGCAGCATCTTTTTCCCTGGAAGAAAGAGATAGAATAGTTCAAGACAGATGTTTAGGTGGATATTTTACCAATCAAATTTCTGTATTTAGCAATTGTATTTAGCAATTATCCATTTTATACAAGAAGATAACCTTACTATTAGTGTACTAAACAACTATGCGACCGAGGCAAGATCTTCTTTTATGTAATAAAAAATTTTGTTAGAGAAACAAATACCCAGCCTTTAGGAGCATGTAGACATAGTATCTAGTAAAGATGTTTAATTTCCGAACCCTTGGATAAATTCAATATTTTATGTTGCAGAAATAACAAAATGTTATATTTACATTGTCCGTTCCTTATGTAAAATTTTTATACTATTGAATGGTCATATTTGAAATAATTTGTGTAAATATATCTGAAGATGATAGTTCTTCCCATTTTGGTTCTTGAAAACTCTGTAAACTTAATCATTTATTACAAAATGTGTTTTTGTTTTAATTAAAAAGGAATATAAAAATGCTGCAAAAACTTGAACTCCACTTGACCATGACCAAACGATCGTGAACATTCTATATAAAGTTCCCAAAATGTGTTGATATTTTTCAGATTTAAATTAGCCATGGTTCAGTATGAATCAGGGGAATATCGTATCTCACTGAACTCACATTCGGAGATGCTTCTGCGGAGTAGGTTCTGGTTTGTCTTTGATGCAAAAGAGCATCACTAAATCGATCTTTGATGTTCATACATCTTACGATAGGTCAATATGGGACTTTTGTAGAAACTTACCCCAAACTCCTAAAGGTGTTGGACAATCCAAAGGAACTGGCGGCAGTGAACGGGTGAAATAGGAGAGATTAGCTGCTGCCTCCCATGTAATGTATGGATGGTCTGAAGTGTAGGTAGGTGGACTATCCACCATAGCTGACCTTACTGAAAAAATATATGATGCATTTAACATTATGTAACTGAAAGGATATGAAAGTATGTTAGTCATGTTAAAGAATAGACACATAACATACTTATCACTTGGAATATTTAGGCTATTTTTGTCTAAAATGGTATACTTTTCAAACATTCTTTATAGTTTACATAACAATGATCAATTTTCCAACTAGAGTGATGTTTAGTTCTGGAATACATGTATAAGTAAATGTTTTAAACAATGACTTTATTGGAATATTTCGTTTTATTTTGTTGATAACGCAAAAGTGATATAAGTATTTAATTGTTTTGAAATACACTTTGCAACACAGATGCAAATAGTATCTAGAATTTTGTTGTGCTTTGCCAAAATAGAATTTATCTGATACAAAATAAAATGCTAAAACAGTTTTATACTACCAGAAGATATGCGCAAATCTCAGCTCACAGCATTTGATTTTCATTTAACTGTTTTAAAATATGGATTTAACGAAAACCAAATATGCTTCGAGTTTGTTTTAGAAAAAGAGTTACATTTGTACACATTCCTGCATACTTACTGGTAATCACTTTCTTCATTACAAAATTGCTGAGTGAAGGGAAATAATTAACTACAGCCCAAAACCATGGGTAATTGGTCAATATGCCATTCAGTGTTTCTGAACTGGGCTTTAGCCATAGTTGAATCTTCTTCATGAATGTCGCTGAAAAAATAAAAGGAACTGACGTAGATAGATATGAGTTTAAGAACGTAGGTAGACATCAGTTTTAGAAAAGAAACATTTAATTGGACGCAATAAAAATTTGTCATGCTTAATATATAAACAATAGGAGCAAAAAGAAAAAATTGCCAACAATAAAATCAACGATGACATCATGATGATGTTTCTTTATTATATAGAATGCACATAAAACCATATACTGTAAATAAACTAATATTTCCATAAAATTTATGTAAGCAAAATTGCGATTGGTCGCTGCTGTGATCTTGTATTCACATTAGGCTTACGTGTATTTTCAGCAGTCATTTTATATTTGATTCATCTCAGTATTTTACTACGGAAACTTCAAAAGGATCAAAGTACGGCTACTCGGCTCATCCATAGAGTACGAAGAACAGAGTACACTTCCCTCCTGCTCTGTGACCTTCAACGGCTGTCTGCTCGATCCAGAAACAAACATAGAATGCACAGAATGAACATCTGTTCACTGTGCTACGCTTCTTTGATTTGTTTCAGTCCAAAGGACCTATGTGACCTTATCCATGTATAGATTCCATCTAGATACGTACTCTCCTCTACCAACACTCGTATCCTTATTGCTCCCTACTAATAAAATGAAGTCTTACCGATAACGTTCTTTTGCTTACTAAAGCAGAACTACGCGAAAGAAACCGCTCATAGATCGTTGACACAAAGACAGTGTGATATCATTCAAGAGTGCTCTAAAATCTCAACATTGCGACTACATGAACAGTTTAAAACGTTTATCTTGTTAATTATTGTGAGCAAATTTTTGTTTTCTCATCGTGTCGTTGTATATGTTTTTATGAGGTATCTGACATCGTAAAGCCCTTAGAGCTACTAAAGAATAGGCACTACATTAAGTTCGCATTATTATTATTAATTGTAAAAAGAATTTTGGGATCAATTCATAATGTAATATATTAAGAAATTAAAATCCTTGAAGGCCAGAGTGTACTTTATTTTGTTGTTTAAGATCAACTCTTTGTTTAAGATTATATTATTCGATTTCATTTGATTGAAATAATTTCAAATAACTTTACAAGTGCTACTATTGAAATACTCACGAGTTTCACAGTGATGTCCATCAAATTCTGTACCAGTACAATCACATATGTAGTTATCATAACCTTGTGTGAGACACACACCTCCATTTTGACAGGGAAATGAGCAGCACGGATTGCCTGTAAGAAATCAGATTGAAAACATTTTTAAAATAACTCACAATTTCTTGTCGTAAGCTACATTTATTTGTATACGCAGGACAACGAATTATTCAGAACATGCTAAATATAAATATTATGACATATAGCACTGGGCATGAGTCGTCTACGGGATTGGTACTCAATTAATTACGGAATTATTAACCAAATGTCCATGTCGTTTTAACATAAAATCCAGGTATATCCACACAATCAGGTCCTCCTAATATACTTGATATACTTCGTTTTCTTTAAATGAGTACCCAGTAATTCAATCAGATTACAATACAAAAGATAAAAGAGAGTAATTTAAATATGGACGCAAAAGTTTATTAAGCATGCAATCAGGAAACTAGAAAGCACTCACTTCCGGACATATTACACTGGCATGTCATGTAGAAAGTTATTCGGAGAAAACCATATTTCAGTAGAGTGGAACTCATTGGTAAAACTTCTGTCAGTGATGTCACGGAAGGATGCAAAGACATCATATGTTGCCTCCATACAGATGGCGGGTTATACTTATATTTATTGACCAAAGTGAAATTGCAAGTTATAACTTATTCTTTATGCTCGTAACTGCAACATGTTCCAATTTTCTCCTCCAAACTGGTTGCCCTATTACATAGACAAAAACTCTAAGTATTTACAAATGACAAGGTATATTATGTATGACTGCATACTTCATGTTACACGGTTATTTAAAATTTTATACATTGTTCTGTAACAAATGAGGACAGTATACATTGCAAGCAATAGCATTGCGATGCATTTTCCTTTGACTCAGAATAATTACATTTGAACTTTGACTCAGAATAATTACATTTGAACTTTGACTCAGAATAATTACATTTGAACTTTGACTCAGAATAATTACATTTGAACTTTGACTCAGAATAATTACATTTGAACTTTGACTCAGAATAATTGTATTAGAACTTTGATTCAGAATAATTGTATTTATTCTTTGACTCAGAATAATTGTATTTATTCTTTGACTCAGAATAATTGAATTTAGGCTTTGACTCAGAATAATTGTATTTATTCTTTGACTCAGAATAATTGAATTTATTCTTTGACTCAGAATAACTGTAGCTTCATTTAAGCTGCAAGATTAATTTCACTTTCTCACAATCTGCAGGATTGAGACAGTTTACGAATACGACCGTTTGCTGTAAAAAGTACCCACGGATAAAAAATTACTTAAAACAATTGCGAACACTGCATTACATATATGTGTTATAGAAATTAAGAGCAATAATGTTGGTTTCATTTACACATAAACAAATCCGAATTTAATTTAACAATTTAAAACAAGGTGTAATAGATATGTTCTATAAGTTTTAATAGTTTATTTTGGGAGGAAACGATCAACCCCAATCCTTAACTAAGTAAAGGTTGTTGTTGCTGTTGACTTAAATGTCTGAAAGAAGATAAGAAGATCATTTGTTTTAAATGGAAACAAAAATAATTAATGCTGAGATCAAAGTGCTAATATTACCATAAATCGCCAGTTGCAATTTTCTTAATTTTATTTAAACAAATAAAGTATTGTCGCGTGAAATTCCCTCAGAGTTTCTATTTTTATAGACAGAGACATGCTTACATATGTCATATATCCTTGGCCATTGTGGGAATAAATATAAAATTCAAAGTATAAACGTTTCTTTACGCAAAACAGAAGCAAGAAAAACAATTATATTATCGATTTTATAATGCATATGGATATACTAGAAACTCTTAAAAACAATATTAGGAACAAATCTCTTTGGGATAAACACCATTCTAAGGAAAACAAAACAAAAGCTAGTAAACAAATTTAAAGTGCAACATACATTAATATTCAGGAAGTTCAACACAACATATGTTGTTAGCAGGTATTTGATAAACTAATACTTCAAATCATTAACATAAGAATAAAAACGTTTTATAATGAAACTCAGAAGACAGCTCATAAAAACAAAAACAATAACTGATCAATTCGTTAACCTATTAACTGATTAATTACCTCTGTAGAGTTGTTTATTATTTGGAAGTAGTTCTTTGATATTAGCAGGTAAGGCAAATTATCAAAATCAAAGGATACAACACTGAACCTAAGTGGAAAGTTATTTCCTGGGAGTGTGTATGAAGCAAAGTGGACACCAACTGTGATTTGTTGTCTCAATTTATAAAAACAAATATTATCAATGTACATAACTGTTAAGAACAGTAGATTTTCCACATTTATATGTAATGTATGACAAATACAGTAATGTACAAAGCATGGTCCCTTCCGAAGACGAACCCCAATGTTTACTGATGTTAAAAAAAGATTTAAGCCTACCTAGACTGGTCACCAACTAAACACACACACACACACACACACATACATATATATATATATATATATATATATATATATATATATATATATATATATATATATATATATATATATAGGGAAATCATACATATGAACACAAGGTCACATTTACCAAAAGTCTCCTTGTTGTTTCTGGAAGAATTTCGTCACACTTAATCACACTTTAGTTGTTGACCAAGCCATTCAAACATCCGACTGGATTGATCATCCGTGTTTGCTAACTTGATGCCACAGTAATCAATGTGTTTGAAGTTCTTCATACAAAAGGCTTAGTAAATAGACTGGCAAACCCATTTTGATTAGTTTTGCTCCGTCATATATCCTCCTCTCAAGAGAGTATCGATGTCCCTATCCAATAAAACTGTACACTTTGAAGATAAGATCACCGCATGCATGTAATTTATTTAATCCAGGTTAACAATGGAAATTATAGTAATTGTCACAAGTGCGTGTGTACTGTTACTTGTAACTGGACGTGACATGTCAAGTTGATCAATGTAATATGGGTGTATTTTACAGCATGCTAATATTTTGGGACAAATTGTTTGCATATAAATCTGTCTTTATAAATTATTAATTGATTGCTTAATTTACTAAAAATCTATTTATAATTCTGATTCATAGAATATTCTACAAGGAAAAATATATCATTATACGGTTAACATTATAGTACCTGGACCAAATTCTCAAAACATGTGAGTCAGGCAAAACTTTTCGTACTCTTTATGAAGACCTAAAATTCAAAGATACTGTCCAGAGTTAACGAATATAATTTTAGATTTAAGATAATAAAGAGAAGAGACATCAGGTGTCAAATTTTACCCAGAGCAACTGTTCGAAGTTTGAGTCTATTGTTGAAGGTTTTCGTGAACGTAAAGATTTTAAATAATTGAGATCATAATCTTTAACTCAGCACAAATAATCTATATTAAACAACCATCAAGCACAGTGACAAAACAATTTAATCTGTCTTAAAATCTTCTTGCTAGAGCAACCACTCCTCATTGGTTAGAGCGTCCAACTCGTAGTCGAAAGCGTGCGGCTTAAAATCCGACTGTCAGAACATCCCGGACTTGATACCTTAGCTGCCACTGGACAAGGCAACTTTACTGCAATTTCCTCTACACGAAATAAACTTCATATGTTGCTCTACATTAAAATACCATACGAAATAATAATATTCAACCTTTGAGAGTTATTATTTAAACTTACCTGTTTTGCAAACTGCAATCGTCGCTCCTAGCACAGCCACATATAAGATGAAGTTCATGTTTTTCATTATTCCAGTGTTCTCTGCAAATTAATGTTATAATAATTTATACTACCTGCGTTTGGATGATATGCTAAACGTTTACATAACAAATATCCAATCTAACCAATTGGCAATGTTTTTACAATTCAAAGCCTTCATACAGTATAGACTTTTCTTTAACAAATTAAATCTAAATATATGTGCTGAGACCTATGCATGATAGTGTAAAACTTAGGAACAACTGAGAATATCATAAACCAAATTTATCGACGCATAATGCGCCGTTCGATCTAGAACCATGACCTTTCTTGCCCTTCTGTTTTCATGCCATAAGGCTTAACCTTAATTCGTTCCTTCATAATGTGATGATAGATCTATGCCTGTGCTGTTGGTTAGACTTAAGTGTTAAAGCTAGGGGAACGAGACTCTAATGTGAACATGGGTTATATTTTATTAGCTCTGGGCCTACATTGCTTGTAACATTTGTAAACTCACGCTAGGGAGCTAGAACCGGATCGTCCATGCATTATGTGGTGACATGTCTGGATCTGTGCTATTCGACAACAGTATGTCCTTGATGATATTGAGAGCATATTTTATTTATGCCACTATGTTATTTTTCTAATATACAAAACGGTAATGTAAAATTATGAACACTAAAACTCAAAACGTATCGTATCCTCAAAACTAACAATGGATCCAATGTATCCTGAAACTTTCACGGTGTATCAGATAATCTGAAAAACTCGAAATCTTATTCTGGTATGCATTTTCTGAAACAATATAGACTTCCAAACCCATTAAAAGCAATGATTATATAATAATTAAACTAATTCAATAAATTCGCAGAAAAATAGTATGCATAGGCCTAACTGTACATTATTCCAAAAGTTTTCATTACATTAACCATACAAGAAGAATTAAGACAGTTTGGTATTACAACGATCAGTAATCCTTAACTTCAATTGAACTAATCTATATTTGAGTCCCTGTGTGTGTTAACGTGTTATTGTCTATTAATATCCACTACCGTATATAAAACTTCTAATAGTAAGCATATTGATACAACATGTTTAGGATATATATATATATATATATATATATATATATATATATATATATATATATATATAAAAAAATATATATATATATATATATATATATATATATATATATATATATATATATATATATATATATATATATATATATATATATAGTTTTAGAAAAATTAGATATGACGAAGTAATTTTAGCACGTCTCAAAAGATTCGCATTCATGTTTTACCCTACTTTTCCTTTAACCTGTTTTCAACTGTCTTTGTATCTCGTGCTCCTTAATGTATTTTTTAATACATTAAGCTACTAAATAATCGTCAACAGCTTTATTTATAAAGTAATTCATCATTCACTGATGATCTGGATAATAATTAAGGATGAAATATAAATGTATATTAAGATACTTCAAAACATCAGCGAATAAAAGTTTACATTCCCTTTAAGACAATAGCGGTAACCTTTTGTAGGAATGGACATCAGACAAAAATCGAAAATTTTCATTGCATCGTCCTTTCCGTAAAACAGGAAAACTAAGCTAATAGTTGCATATGAGATTGACAGTAAATTTGTCATCAACTCAGCTCGTTGTCTACAGAACTTGGGACAGAAAATGAAAACGTACATTGTGATCTGAAGCCCACCCCATGAACAACAAGGAATGTTAGTATGTTGAACAAGATAATGATCAGCTTTTAATGAACTTACATTGTGTTGCAATCTAATATGGGTAATATCCAGTGTTCGATTAATAAAGCTTGGCATTTTGCTAGATACGATATTTTGTATGATTTACATGACAACGTGACAAAGACAATACTAAATTATAAAACCATATAATTTATAACATGTTGTATACAGTATTGAATAAATTCAGTTTATTTTTGTGACTAAGTTTTCAATTAAAACATTTTGTTCTGTAGCCACGAAAAGCATAACCTAATTTTAAATTATCTCATCATAACACGAGCCATATCAGTGCCGTCTTAACAACACTGTAGGCTCTGTACAAAGCACTGCACTAGGGCTCTTATGGGCCCTACTATTTATTACCAATATGGGCAGCATGATGCCCTTGAAGGGTGAGGCTCTGGCAACTGCCCAGTGTACCAATGCCTTAAGACGGCACTATGTCATATCCCATTGCATCAGGATATCATGACGTAATGCACCATTCCCTCAAGATAACATGACCTAATGTTCCATTTCCGCAGGATAACATGACATAATGTCCCACTGCAATAGGATATAATGATACAAATGTCCCATCCCCTCATCCTTAACTCTCTTTAAATGAACCCAAAGATATTTCTTTTCATGCATACAAAAATCTGCTTATCCGTGATGTATACAGCCCTAAGACATCTTACGATGTTGGAAGGACTGAAGATAGTGATTCAGATATGCGGGAAAACTAAAGCTTACATTTTGTGTTTACCTGCGATCAAAGAAACTGGAGCAGACATTGACGTCATTATCATTGTATAAATGATGACTAGAGTAGGTGTACACAAGATAAAAAAGGCATTGCGGCTACTTATCTTTGCTTTAAATTTTCTCTTGACCTACATAGTCTGTCTTGTACATGTAGACGCATTTTTATGTAGATCGGGAACAATACAATGCATTTCAATCAAGCGAATGATTATTAATTACTTTTGTGAGGCATTTTATTCACTATAATTTATACGTTTTCAAAAAATGAAAAGCATATTAAATATCAATAGTTAAATACAGAAAGAGACATCTTTTCCTGCATTTCGGATAGTATTTAGCGAATCATGTCAAAGATTTGTTTTTAGGTTTCTTTTGTTAAGGCGTTGATCTTAAATTAGAAAGCCTTGAATAACGTGTCACAACAACATAACATATTTCGATTTCATCAGTGAAACATTACTTTATGTCTATTCAGTCTACTACTTTCTTTTTATTATTTATTGTTAAAGGCAAAAACTTTTCGATTTGCGGTGATTTTTTTCCGCAATCCTATGTTATTGCGAATATCGGAAGCATTAAAACAAAAATTTATAAAACAAAACAAATTAAATTTTGCAATAACTTTAGGTCAGTGGCTTGTATGCTTTGATACGAAAATGAAGATACTTTTTATTTTAACACATTGTTCTTGCTCGGATTGATACCAATAACATTGGGGGAGAGGGTACCAAAGAGACATCACAGAGTGCTTTAACCGACAGACTTCAGGTATAACATGTTCAAGCAAAAGGGAGGAATTGAGATTAAAGGAGAATAAGAAAATTGAAATAGGTCTACATATGGAAATTTAGATTGAGTAATGCACAAACATGCTCCCTATATTAAAAAAATGCCAAAGTTGTAAAAGCGATATCGCCTCAGCTTCAGAACCAGCGACCTATGCAAAAACCAAGAAAATGAACATTTTGTTTTCTCTCTAGGCTTTAATGCTGTTTTGTATTGAAAGATTGTAAACTTTTCATTGGTCAGAAATATCTCCATGAAAAATCATGAATAAAAAAGCATTTCTTTCTTGACTGTCCTAGTTAATATAGTGCTACCTAAGAGACATCAGGAAATTATGATGCTTCAAAGACAAACACGTTTTCAAAATCCGATTTATTCGCCTTCCATACCTTGCACACCAATTGAAATATAATTTAATAGGAAGCTTCTATTAATTTGCAAAGAGTTTTAAGAATAATACAGAAAGGAAGCTGCTATAAAAACAAATCGATAATGCGGACCACAAATTGTAAATTTTATTTAGTCTAGATTAATAACAAAGAGCTGTGGCTAATATGCAGAATCCCTGGGGTCGTATATTTCACCTACATTTTTTTATAACAGCTTTGCTTCCACTAAACAAATAATTGCACTGACAGGCAACGTTTATTTCCGAGACAGGATTAATGATTTACCTTCACTTATTAGTAGAGACAAAATATATCACACGTTTCTAATTATTGTTTGAATTTCATTTAACACAACCTGTTTTTTCTTGATGATCCTTGTTACATGATCGAGTCAATAACAGGCTAAACTTAGAATTTTCGCTATTTGTTAGAAGATATAATTTTCCATCTGGGGAGTACAAGTTTTATGTCTGTGACTCTCTTCACAACATCTTATATGGACTATGACTATTTGGGGGTGCATTTATTTGAATAAATACAGGATTGATAATTGTTGTCACAGCAGCATTGATGGCGGCGTTGATAACATAACATTTTAGTGGCAAAGATGTTATAGTTTTTGCATCTCAAATACAGTGATAATATTTTTATACTTTATTGATTTTGTATGTCACATTTACACCAGGCGTCCTTGTTCTAGTTACCTGAGGCTCTCTATCATCTTTTTGGGACATATCTATTTTTCTCACCATTCCCGTAACAAGCTGATGTATAAGCAACAATGACATAACGTGCTAAGTAATTGATCATATTTGAAAAGCAAATGACAGGTTCGGTCAGGCGCTAAGTGACAGAACTCTCTCCGTAAAAGCTAAGCATGCCCGAATCAAACGAACATCTTTTTTCATGAATTCAAGTTACTCCTATTTGATCACTGTAAAAACTAGCTCAGTAATTGAAGATTTAATATGTGTATACTTCACTCAGTCTGACTTTAACAAAATTAATTTACACCTAACATCACTCACACTGTGAAGTAATCGATTTATAAGTTGATTTATTTTGTTAGAATGTTCAATAAATATTGCCTAAACAATCAGAATAGTCGCCACCGAAGCTACTAAGTCCAATAAATATTTAAAATTCAAATTGGATTCGATATTTCTTCGAATACACCATGAATCACTTGACCAATGTAAATTAAATTATACCAATGATCTTCCGGTGCAGGAGAAACATTTCTGAATCAACATATTCAAATTAAATATTGTTGTTTGGTAAATCAAAGAGACAATAATGACAGAAAACGTAGGTTGAAGAGTAGCGCTCATTTGTATACAAGGGATATAATCTCTTTTTTCATTCATTTAAATTATCAAATCAACGTAAATTGGGGGTATTGCACAGAAAAGATTACTAATCAACTGTGCAAATCAATTTTAGCTGCAAGAAAAAAAAATCCAGTACGAATTTCGAATATAATTGTGCTTTTCAATGACATTCAATAACACCTGTGCAAAAAAAGGATAAACACATAAAGGCATTTAAACCTAAACGTTCCTGTCAAAATAAATACAGATACATTAAATTCAATGATATGAATAAGTTTTCAAATATATTTAATTAAGCGTTTGCATAATAAATCGTCAGCACAGATATAGCTCCACATATTCGTTGGAGACATTTAACTATACCGCACAACTGTATTTATAGTTGACTTTTAGATCCAACAACAATGTTATCAATATCAAACATGGAAAGACATTTGGCTTAATCTATAAAATCGACTGCAAAAAATAGCAAAGGACAAATTAGAATTCAGAATATTTCCACAAATAAATAGTATCTTATAAGCATCTTATCAAATGCTACTGAACAAGTCTAAAGTATGAGTTTACCTTTAATAAATTTCTCTTGTGTAACGCTTGCAATCGCCACAAACTCTCACCTGTTCTTGAGTTCTCAAAAGACATACGGTTGACTTGTGGTAAGTAGCTCGGCAAAAGTGTATTTATATATACGTAGGCAGTGATACAAAACACGCCTCCCATTTGTTTACACATAAGGTGAGTCAGATAACTCATGGGTGCAACTGAATTACGATTATATGTATCTGGAACCATGATTGTGCATACCTTTATAAATGGTTTTGAAAAACTAGAACACAAAAAAACATGTGGATTTTAGTGCTCGCCTTACTACATCCGTTTTTATGTAATCACTTGTGAAGGAATTATAATTGATTTGTTAATCACAGTCTATCCCTCGAGCGTAAATATGCTGTCAGATAGATGATGGTGTGGAAGACTTATCCTTTCACTGAAAGAGAGTTGCCACTCCTCTCATCCGTCCCCCTCCCCGTTTCAACAACAGTTATGCAAAACTCTTGTTTTCTATTTATCCCACGTAATTGCTTTCAACACGTGAAAGTGTTTCTGTCTATCCCAACTTAAAGAATAAATGAAATCTGCTATATATAATTGGCATCAAGTCTTCATAACTAGTATCAAGTCTGCTATTCCTAATTGACATCGTTTCTATATTATACCATTTGTTTTATGACAGGATCCGAAAGTCTGTACGAACACTAGAGCGTGAAGTCTAGTTTACTGGCTGTATTTACCAACAATGTCTGAGAATCTGCTTTAAAAGTAAACATAATGTCATCAAGGAAGCATAAAAGTAAGCTACAGTGACCTATTTTCTCGTGAAGATTTGAACCATTGAAGATGAAGATACCCATTAAGTTTCGTTATCAGAGAACCTGATTTGAAATTAAAAACTTAAATTACTTGAGCGTGAAAAGGTCACCGTAACCTAGATGTATATGGTGAGTATTGCTCTATACAATGAACACAAAGTTTTATATATAAATAGCAGTGTGTATTTGTGTGTGTGGGGGGGTTAACGTAGCTTTAACAATTTGTCAGTCATATCGCTACGATATTGAAGTGTGACAGCTTTTTGTGATCTCCAACTTTGGTATCATTACGCAGTCATGTAGAATCATGTCCCACCCAGTCACATTATCCTATCACCAGGCCGACCAGTCTTAACACTAGCCTCTTAATGTTGAGTGCCAAGCGAGGCAGCTGCTAGTACCATTTTTATGTCTTTGTAATGACTCGGCTGAGGTTTAAACCCGCGACCTTCCGCATCCGAGGAGGACGCTCTAACCACTAGGCCCCTTGAACGTCTAAACACAGATTTATAAAAGAAACTGATCTAAGTGCAAAACTGAACATGAAAGCAATCGGCGAAAACAACGCTGACAACAATGTCTCGTCTTCGATTTGCAGGTAAGAAAAGATTGTCTCTTTGTGCAATAATGTGCATCTTCCTTGAACCAAAATGTCCTAACTCAGTCTGATTAAAATCCAATCCCCACTTTTATACATGAAAATCTGTATGCGACACCTTAGGGGTCATGTTCTGGTAACGTATGTTATTACCATAATTACTAATTTTATCAACCAATCAGACGAAGTCTTGTATCTTAGCGTTTGGAGACTGAGTAGTGTGGATGAAAAGCATCAATGTTTACCAAATGAATTCACTGAAAGCAGCATTTCCATAGACCAAGTCAAAGGTCACCAGAACATGACCCTTAAGTGGTCGTTGTCAGATCTTCATGGAGATCTGATTTTCATTAGATTGGGCCCTAATACAACAAGACATTGTTTGATGTAAACAAGATATTACTTGGATTAAACAAGATATAACCTGGTTTAACAAGATATTAAAAAACATTTCGTGACACTATTCAGTCATCGTAGCTTGGTGGTATAATGTTACACTGGGTCAGTGGGTCACGTATGTAAGTATGTATGTATGTATGTATGTATGTATGTATGTATGTATGTATGTATGTATGTATGTATGTATGTATGCATGCATGCATGCATGCATGTATGCATGTATGCATGTATGCATGCATGTATGTATGTATGTATGTATGTATGTATGTATGTATGTATGTATGTATGTATGTATGTATGTATGTATGTATGTATGTAAGCATGCATCTATTTTTATTTCCTTGTCCATCCGTATTTCTGCTTAACTCTCAATATATCTAAATACCTAGTAAGCCATCTCGGCGCTTGCATTCTGGGACTGCTAGATATACTGACAAGTTTCACGAAGCAGATTTTGGACCAAAAGAGTTCAACTGAAGAGAGCAACTGAAAACACAAAAACGATGTACCAAAGACTAATATCTAAATGATCTGATCCCCAAACAGTCGATACGTCATTAATATATAATCTTATCATATTCGTATCTTCTTTAAACACCTCTTCCACTCCCGTCCCGTTGTACGAAATTCATAGATAGAGCACGTAGTTCACTAAGACACGTATACTCTACATACGTATTGGATGAATCGATTCAATGGGTTGTTGTTATCTATACAATGTTTGTGTACACCTTCCTTGGACATGATGAATGTCCTAATGCAGTTATTGGTCTTCATTTCAACGACCATTACCTTAAACAATTACAACAATGCCATAATAGAAATGTTTTCATGTGAAAATAAGAACATATTTGAGAAAATAAATTATATAAATGATATTCATTAAAAGTCGTGTCTATACTTGATATCCTGCCTTGAAAAGGTAGAGATCACAGCAATTAATTTTTCAGAAGAAAATACACATACTATTTATTTCATCTTTTATCGTTAATTGACCTATCTTCATGTCAAAAATATTGGAAAACAGTTTCTATTTTATACAAAATGCACAAACATTGCATATATTATTAAAAAGGATATCTTATGTATGAGTGGTTTACGAAGCATATGAGACCGTTCCAGGGTCCTATTGGGTAGAACATCCGCCTCGGATTACGGAGGTCGCGGGTCAGAACCCCGGCAGAGTCATACCAAAGACTTATAAAAATGGTACTAATAGCTGCTTTGCTAGGCGCTCAGCATTAGTGTTAGGAATAGTCGGTTTGGTGTCAGGATAATGCGACTGGGTGGGACATCATGCTACATGTCTGCGGCATGATGCCCCAATGCTAGACTTCACTATAACATGTCACAATGCAGACATCTAGCGGTATGACTGAAAAATTGTTAAAAACTATCTTAAAACATCTAAATCACACACATCACAAACGAAGCAGGTACCACTTGTCAACACTAGGATCTTACAGTGCACTTGGAACATGTCTGCATCACAAATTTCTGACACATACGTGTCTTGATTCGTTACAGCAGACGATACTATATAGGACATCATCTTATGGTCCTACTTCTTGAAGCAGTTTAAACCTCCATGTTGTCAAGAGTTGGAAATCGTAAATTGAAACAGAGGAAACAAGCAACATCTAGTCATGATATATACATGGGCAAAATGTCATGAAAATCTCCTTTCTACCTGTTTCATCCTTGTTTTGTGGATTGTGTAAGTGTAATATGCAAGATATAATGAATGCCTCCACGTGGGCGACAGCATGGCTACCGTAATGAGATCTACGTTAGACCTACAACCTATTTCGCTTGGCAGACTGGAATAGTACAGAGCTTTATTATTAACTCTGTCTAGCTATAGAGATATTAAATAAAGTACCAATATATATATATATATATATATATATATATATATATATATATATATATATATATATATATATATATATATATATATATATATGTACATAAATATATATATATATATATATACATATATACATATATATATATACATACATATATATACATACATATATATATACATACATATATATATATATATATATATATATATATATATATATATATATATATATATATATATGTATGTATATATATATGTATGTATATATATGTATGTATATATATATATATATATATATATATATATATATATATATATATATATATATATATATATATATGTATATGTATATGTATATCTATATATATATATCTATATATATATATGTATATATATATATATATATATATATATATATATATACATATATATATATATATATATATATATATGTATGTATACATATAGTATATGTATATATAGTACAGCTGGCGGAGAAAAAAATCCGGGAAAAACAACCGACCCATGGGAGACTAAAGGCAAGATTTGTTAAATACCCACACTGGTCTACTCGAACCTCCGCGTACAGAGATGTGTTAGTGATCGGTAAAGGCTGCCGCCTTTGACCACTCGGCCATCTGGGGCCCCACCAAAACGATGGAACAATGTCTAAACTGAAACATGTTCATAAATTGCTCAGTTTTCTAAGATCACATTAAACAATTGAACTTGTTTTCTACCATTCATTTTTCAATGTCTGCTACAGGAGGTTAGTATTCAGTTTACAAATACGAACGGCTTGGATGGTCATTTGCTTGATGATTGTGCGTGGTTTCGTTTAAGATTTTAAATCCGTCTGATTTGGGACTTATTATGTTATGGCGTTATTTATCCGTCTATCCGTCTGTAAACAGTTCCAAGTCTCGTCCATAACTTTGCAAAGGTTGGAGAGATTTTCATGACATTTTGCCCATGACTAGATGCTGCTTGTTTCCTAACCACACACTTTTCTCAAGGTGAATGTCAGGGCAATTTTCCAGGTTAAATTTTTCTCCCAAGTATAACATTTGAACAAATAAAGAATGAAACTTTGGCCAATTTGTACCATATCATTAGACGCAGTACCGCGCACCATAGCTACTTTCACTGCCTCATGGACAAGGTCAAAAGGGAAAATGTAATTGTGCTACATGCAGTTTTGTTCAGTGTATTGCATTTCATACCAAGGCTCCATATCCCTGGGTCAATGTTACGCTAAGAGAAATTTTCTTGGGACACATCAGTCCAGTTCTTAGAACAAATGTCAAGGTCATTAGTGGAAAAAGGTCATTAGAAGTGTATTATGTGCCTGTCGATGTAGTTTTTTCAGTATGTTGTACTGTGTTTCCGCCAAATTTGTTTTCAAATTTTTAGATTGTGCGCAGTTTATGGAAATAGTTTTTTTGTTGATTTTCAGTTGCCTGCTCACTCAGAAAGTTGAGATATATTGTCTCTTCCTCTGTTTCTAAAATTTTTGTTCCTTCGTAAGTCATCGAGATTCTTTCATCTCATATCTTTAAATATGCCAATCCCCGTCTGCTCGTCAGGTGGCGTTCTTGTTACTGTCAATACGTCACTGCCACCAAGAGTGAAAATTATACACAGATCTTGCAAAAGCACCTGAGTTTACCTCATTTCCAGGTAATTAGCAAGTAGACACACACACACCCACACACACATATATATATATATATATATATATATATATATATATATATATATATATATATATATATATATATACAACACACACACACATATATATATATATATATATATATATATATATATATATATATATATATATATATATATATATATATATATATATATATATATATATATATATATATATATATATATATATATATATATATATGTTTGTGTATCTCTCTATTTGCTAATTACCTGAAAAATGAAATAAAATAAGGTACTTTTGCAAGATCCATGTATAATTTGAACTCTTTGTGCACAAGTTATTTGCACTCTTGCACAAGTTATTTATCTGTACTAAAACCTTTGTCAATTTAAGAAACAAACAACTATGATTTAAAAACAAATCATACAAGGCTGAACTATCGGTCGAATGGTTGGGGTTGTGTTTTGGCTATGTGTCAAGAAAATATATTGAACCTAATTGCCCGGGTGTTACTAAGTGCTATCACGAGTGTTACTGTGTTATCACGGGTGTTACTGTGTTATCACTGGTGTTACTCTGTCTTACTCTGTTGCCAATTAATGCACGCTTAGTGAGTATTAAGTAGAGAGGACAGATTTCTTTTTTTAAACAAATCTTGTTTCCGATCACACAATTTTCTCGTCAAGGTCGTTATAACATATACTCTTTCCCAAAATAATGATAAAATTGATTAGTGTCACATTGCACTCGACTATTGCCGACCTCTGATTTGTTTTTCTACAAAATATATATTTTCAAAATGTCTGCATTGTTATGGCCTAACAGTACCTTTCTCTTGCAGATGTTTAAGGAAATAAAACGTATTTTATGGTCAGTAATAAACCGATAACAACCTTGTGGGGGAATGCAAATCTGTTTACACGACGTTTATCTGCAAAGATAGCGCTGCTAGGTTCTCAAGCATTCCATTTATAAAGATTATGTCTCTATTTAACGTCGCCACTGATAAACCTCAGAGAAAGTATGTGATAACAAATATATCAAATAAGTATTTTTTACGTTTTATTGCCTGCTCGATGTAACTTTTCAGTTCTTAGCATACAAAATTCACTGATGAACTGTCGAAGGCAAATTAGCAGAAATATATGAAATCGCAGAAGTACTTTATTATTATTATTATTATTATTATTATTATTATTATTATTATTATTATTATTATTATTATTATTATTATTATTATTATTATTATCATTATCGAACCTCGTCAAATAATTAAAACTTTTTTGTTTGGCACGACTCGCAAAAAATAATTTATTCGTTTCGATTCAATAAAAGTAATCGTGTAAGATCTTCTATAGCCTGTAAGAAATCAAATTTAATGATGGTTCCTAATTCTGTGAATTTGTTATCACTCTGTGTGAACTCACAGTAATTTAGATGCTACACTGGACCGAAAAATACATTTTAGTACTCTTATTATAAAACATTTTTTAAATGAACTTGTTATCCTGATTTGTTGTCGAAGCAAAGTTAATCGACTGTTTTGGATCGAAATCCTATTCAATAACAAACTGTAGCAACCACCCGGATGTTTTTCTCACCGTATTTGATACTATTTTGAAATATGAATAAGTTTTTTTTTCATAACGGCCAGTATACAAATGCACCTGGACAACGACAAAAAACAATTTTCTGATCACAGCGATAACATCTTAAGTAGTTGTGATTGGCTGTAGAAAAAAAATCGCATAAATAATTTTATCCGTGCAAAACAATTCATTAGACAGACTGAAAGAGTTAAATAAGTGATCAACACACTTCCTTTTGAGTCATATTTATTTATTTATCTTGTTTAGTGTATCATTATGGACGTATATTTATACTTTTTTTATAACCACGTGTACCAGTATCACTATTTATGCTGTTATATCTTTTCCGGGAACAGTGCTCTTCCAACCTCATAAGACACATAATTCTAATTGTCGCAGGACAACATAACCTTGAAGATCTTGTTATGCATACAAACACCCACCAAAACGAAACAAAAACATCACCTGAGAGTGTAGTATTAGCCATCATATCCAGGTCTCACAATTCACGATAACTGCCACATATATCCGTCTTCATTTGGATTTGCAAATGATGTTGTCATTTGACATTTACATTAGGGGTGAATTTGCTGCCATGTTAAAATCCAAGCGAAGCTTACTAGTATGACAGGTTGAAGCTGGCTATTAGAGTGAACGTTTGGAAAACAATTTATATTGTCTTCTATTCTTTAATTAAGATTTGATATTTTGATACCACCTGTCACTTTAAAGATCATCCTCCACATTGCTGTATTAATTTGTTTTAATTTATTATAGAACCAACGAGAATGCTAATGCAAATGTCTCTCTTTGCTAAAAGTAACTATTCAGATTTAGATTTTAAAAAATCAAACAGATCAATGAAATAATGAATTGATTTATAATTAGTACCAATATAATTTAGCGAATTTATAATTAGAGTATACAAATTTAAATTTTATTTGTGTATTTAAAATAATTTCCGTATGTTTCATTCAACTGTCATTTTTGCAAGACTTCTGCATAAATGTGGTAGTAAAATACACCAGTAGAATGGTAACTTTCATCTTTATGATGGAAAATATAGAGGCAGCCTGGATTGCAAAATATATTAAATAGTTGTTATCTGAAATTATACACCACACTTCACATGTGGGGATAGACCTCAAATCTGTGGATTGCTCAATGGTACAAAAGATCCACGACAACTTGACAGCAGTCATTGCATATTAGTTGCGCAAACACTTGATCAAGTTAAAGTCTGTTTTCTATTTACAATATATGCAAGGGTGTATGGTGCCAATGATTTGTAAACTGATTTTATATTCAGAATGCCTTTCAAAAACAGCAAACGTAAATATTGGAAAAGTCAAGACGTTGCAACAGTTGGGATTGATCAACGGAATCTCTTTAAATGCATATAAAGCCTCGCTTATGAACATTTCAGCTTAGACATCACTATAAACTGTCCCACTTAAACATCGTAGCGATATCACTGTAATAATCTATATCCTGAATCATATCACGATAATCGTCTGAGTTTATGCATTTGACTTAATAATCGATTGATCGATTCATATATAGATCGATCGATAGATAGAGAGACAAGGATGACTCACTAAGTAACAAATATGTTACATGGAAAGAAAGATCAGGAGAGATAGAAAAGGCATCTAGTGTAATCTCAGAAAGATCAGGAGAGATAGAAAAGGCATCTAGTGTGTGTAATCTCAGAAAGATCAGGAGATAGAAAAGGCATCTAGTGTAATCTCAGAAAGATCAGGAGAGATAGAAAAGGCATCTAGTATAATCTCAGAAAGATCAGGAGAGATAGAAAAGGCATCTAGTGTAATCTCAGAAAGATAAGGAGAGATAGAAAAGGCATCTAGTGTGTGTAATCTCAGAAAGATCAGGAGAGATAGAAAAGGCATCTAGTGTAATCTCAGCTCTATGATTATCTGACAATCAAACACAGTAATATATAATGTACTACATGACAAATGTCACTGAATATTAAATTGATTGCCTAATCTAGCTGCACCTAGAGGTTCTAATATTTGCGGCATTTGGGAGTGGTACTGGTAGGCTAAATTATAGTCCTTGGAATAACAGTGTCCTTGAGTAGCCCAAAATGTCTGTTCGTGTGAAAAAGTTTCGTTTTATGCGATGTTTAAGGATAATATAGGTGGAGATACCCTAACCTCTTAAAGTTAAGTCATTCTATTATTTGTCCTCTTCGTTTTTTCCTTGCATAGGTAGTATAATTTTTTCCTCTGCTAATTGTGTTATTGTAACCCCTCTGGTTAAGGCAGTCATTCCAGAATTCCTATACCTATACCTCGCACTGTTAACTACATCGGAGTTAAAATATGAAACAACCAAGCCACACAATCTACTTTAATCTCACTATAATCTGCTTAAATCTCACCATAATCTGCTTTAATTGAACCGTCCACCACTTCCGTACTTCGTGAAAGAAAATGTTCAAACTAGTGACTTTTTCTTGAGCTTTAGAATTTTTCAAATAAAAAACAGCATATGGTTGTTATGAAATAAAAGGTTCGATGTATTACCTACCAATATAAATACAGGTTCAGGGCGTAGGGTACTAACTTTCTGTATCACACTGTTCTATTCTAAACCATTCCACTATACACTGAAACTTGCCTTTAGAGACATCTTCATAACAAGCACTCTTATTCACAGAAGGATGTTTTGCAGTGGCAATATGAAGTTTATTTTATACCATCTTTAAGGGCAAGCAGATCTTCACATTTCTACTCATTATACCATCTTTGAGGGCAAGCAGATCTTCTAATTTCTACTCATTATACCATCTTTGAGGGCAAGCAGATCTTCACATTTCTACTCATTATACCAGCTTTTGCTACGACATTCATGCATAGAAAAGATTTTCCCATTCCAAAAGCCACAAGAACTCCAAAAGCCACAAGCACTTTCCATGTTTCTGTATTTTCACATGTTGTGGTAAATTACATCTCCATTACTCACGATATTTATATATTCTCTTTATATATTTTCTGTATTTTATGTTCTCAATATTGGAGATTTTCAGTCAAAAACATGGCTGGTTCTTGTGTCAAATTATCACCCTCGTAATTAATATTGTAGCTATAAATTTATATCGTGAGTGTAGTGACCAGAGCTCCATGCTCCATCTCTGTCGTAGTTTGCTTTATCAGCATTCTTGATTTCATTCGATTTATATACGTGTAGTCATCAAGATGGCCGTATAACCATTTTCATACACACACACACACACACATATATATATATATATATATATATATATATATATATATATATATATATATATATATATATATATATATATATATATATATATATATATATATATTTAAATAAAAATCATGGATGGTTGGGTGGTTGTCTTTTGAATCCATTCACCCGCTATTCTAGTTAGGAAGAAACTGACTGAAACAACGGATATGCTTATGGATGATCCAATTTACTCAAAGGTCTTACTTTAATACAAACTGATGGGATTATCTCCTCGCCACTGTGTGTCATTTAGATATAATACAACTTACAAGCTTTCGTAAATCTGACGAATACATTAGCTAGTCCAGCTACCGCAAAGCCTTTGGTTGCCTCGGTATTAGGCTCCACATATACTTGCCATGAAAATCAGTCAGAAAGCTCATTGGTTAGAGTTTGGCAACTCAAGCTTTACATTTCAATCTCTGGTTACAACAAGGTGCTGTACGATATCATATACCATTTATTATAGTATAGGCAGAGGTGTCTGGAAACGTATGATCCTTCTTGCACGTTGGCTCCTACTCTACTGTTCACATGACAGGATTCACGTGAGAACACCGATAATTTCAGATGAACTTCGCCCAGCTAATGTGAAAATATATCTTTAATCCTTTCGACAGTTGTGAAGTTGAAGGACTTAATCGAAACTCTTTCATATGCTTATTAAACTAAAGCAGATGTCAAACTGACCTTTACTTGGACAAAGTTTCACATCACGTTAGTGATTATTCAGTGGTTTCGAGTGATGATTGTTAAAAAAGTATAATATTGCGGTAGCTGCAAATGGAATTACAATATGTATTTTTGTATATTTTAGACATGGTATGGGACACTTATTGAAAAATTGATGATCTTTTTATATTCTCACTTTCAATTTTCTTTTTATAACGAGTAGCGCACTAAACATTAATATGTTACGTCACCTAAAGCACCTTTTTAGATTTCAGATTGGTGTAGAAATAGAAACCTTGGGAAAATTACTAAGTCTTACATTTTCGGGCTAATAACTGTATTGAAAAATTGGCAATATATTGAATCTATTATCACATACCACACATGGGATAAACATTTAATCCTCGGAATGTCCTCAGCTTTTCCTTCGCATGCTAGAAATAAAATCTTATATATAAATTGTGCACATTTCTAATTACTCTAATAACGATGTTATTATTGCGGACGTGGTACCGTGGCCCCATGGTCATGTCGCACTCCTCATCAGTACTCACCCAAGGCTACGCTCGAGGCTGTGAAAACAAAGGATCCTACTTGAAAAACGACTTCAGCAATGAATCACGATTACGTGCATCTACCAAGAACAGCTGATGTCCTCTAACTTTCATGCCGTTTGGACCGGATCTTCAAGTTTTACAACTTAAGGTCGAGGTTCTCTCAGCAACCAAACGAACCATCATCTGCACTACTACCCACCATTATAATGTGGACACAATCTGTCTGCAGGAGATTCGCTGAGCAGACCAGGTAGCAGGACGATACACCATTAGAGGCTTTGACATCATCTTATTAAAGTCCGACTCCAAATTCGGCAGTGCAACGTATGCACGCTCTGACAATACTGGTAAGTATCCAATTTCCTCCACCAGACACTAAGACGTGATCTAGGTTGGAGGGTACAAGATTGCTAATGTCTACCAACTGCCCAGCGCCCACTGAGACAACAATATGCTTCAAAGTCTCGACCATACAGTAGTCTATATTGGCGACGTCATTAGTCATCACCCTGACAGCGAATATTTGCACAACGATGAAGAAAGACGTGGAACACTTTGTAGAGTGGGCAATGAACAATGGCCTCCTTCTGACCAACGACTCCAAAGTAACGTGGGACCTTTCATTCTGAATGATGGCAAAAGAGCTACTCAATGGACCTTTGTTGGGTTAGCCCCATTGGTGACCATCCTCAGCCAGCAAGACAAACAGTTCTAAACGATACCCCACATAATCAGCACGGACCAATACTGATACATATTGGACTTCATTTGCCGACCATTATCAGCTCACCACAGCGGCGTCGGAACTTCTGCAAAGCAGATTGTACGAGATAAAGTGATATACTGGAGCAAAGAATATACACTAAACCACTATACCATCTTTTTGCATCCCAAGTAAGAATTCTTATCACCGCTTTCAAAGTGCCATATTTACGGGAGCTTCCTATTTGGTTCCTAGTGCCTGTCGTCCAGTCTATACACCCTGTATGGATGAAGAGTTTCAGGCTCTTCTCAAGAAGTATGTAGCATCTGGAGTTTCAGGCAGAGCAGATCACCTGACTGAATCCCTGAACACTGCCAAGGAGGAAGGAAGGAAACTACAGGGTTACTCATATTCACGCTCTTCAGCCGTAAAAGCGATCAAGTTCTTGTTCTGGCTACATTTTGAAAACTGTTTTCAGAGGAATCGTAAAACTAATGTGTTCCTTGATTAAACAACAGCATACGACATGATCTGGCATTCAGAGATGTTGTTGAAAATTTCCTGAGTATTGCCTAGCTGGAATGGTGAGACTATCGAACTGTTCCTTCTCGACAGCGCTTTAGAATGCACATTGGAGATAACTGCAACTGGTGGAGATGTCAGATTATTGAACTCCCACAGGGGTCTGTTCTTTCGCCAAATCTGTTCAATGTTCATATCAATGTTTATATCAGTCGCGCAGGTTTATGTAAGCAGAAGACATTGCTCTCGGAACTCAAATTAGCTTTGTTACTAAGCTTGAGGTGGTACTGAACAAGGATTTGGAGTAATGACGAACTTCTGCGCAAGAAATTGCGTCTACATACGAGCAAAAAGAAGACAGTCATATGCGTCTTCAAACAATGCAAAAGCGAACCTTGAACGTTGCATTCTCCTCAATGATTAGCACCTAAAACATTACCCGAAACCATCATATCTTGGTGTGACTTTGGAAAGATAACTGAAATTCTACAATCACCTGAAGAAAACTGCACCAAACTCAGCAGTCAAAACAACCTAATCATTAAACTGACTGGCTCAACCTGGGGCGCTAGTGTTCAGACACTCAAGACATCAGCATTGGCCCTCTGTTGTTCGACAGCCGAGTATTGCGTTCCTGTCTGGGCTAGATCGTTCTATCCGATTTTTTTAAATTTAATATCCAGCTTTTCACAACGTCCTACTCCATTACCATGGCTGCCGATACTCAGCATCATTATTCCTCCACTTTTCGGTCGCCTGGAAGCAAGTACAAAATTTTTGTATAAGGTCTATACCAGTGAGAAAGTTCCACTATATTCGTGGACATCACTTCACGTCAAACAGTCCTCCTGGCTTCGAGATATCCAATCTTGTTAGATTCGTTGTCAGAATATATGAAAGCTATATCAGTATGGAGTGATGCGTGGAAATCAACAGATGTTTTAAACCATTCCCTAATAGCTGCGCCAGTCGTCCTTCCTCAACATCTCTGGACAACGCAGAACCGTCTCCAGACAGGACAGGGGCGTTGTGCAGTCAATTTTGCAAGATATGGCCAAGCCACTGACTCTTCCTGTAGCTGTTGAGCTCTCAAGACCATGCCACACATTGCGAACAACTGCCCACTGACAAAGTACCCTGGTGGACTGCAGTTTCTGCACATTGCTGCTGATGGTGCTGTTAAATGGCTGAGCATGCACTACACACAGTAAATAAATACATATTGCGGACGTCACAGCAGCTACATGGCATGTCATCATTATTAGTATCGTAAGCCATAACTTAAGGCTATTAAAACCAAATTATTTTCATCAATTTTTTCATTCAGAAGTCTCAGCAATAACATACAAATTCTAGGTGTCAGTACTTTAATGATGGATGATGCTTCATTAAGTGATATTTTCAACATATATCATTGTATTGGAATCTATTCTTCACACATCAAACGTGGTGTGCAAACGCCTGTAAAAAAAAACATCAAAATGTTGAAATTTTTACTAGAATTACACCGGAGTTTCATTCAGAGAGTCAAGGTTATTCATTCATATATTAAGTTAATCAATTCGCATTCGAAAAAGACAAAGATGTTCCGATTGCTTTAAAAAATCAATATGTATTTATCCTCCCAATTCCTTCAATATACAAATTATATTGGGATCAATACCCGTCAAAGGGTCAACATAATATAGTTGCTATGAAATCAATATTCCACGGTGATACCAGTGCAAAAGACAACAACATATGATCGTTGCAAATCGCCCGTTTCCGTCTGGTATAATTGTTACACTCTGATAATGGACTCGAATTCACTTGTGGTACACGCTAAAATTCTCTGATTGTTATTTGATATACAATTTCGCTATTTGCAGTAACATCGTAATTTATATTATGGGTCAGTGACTTATATCACTGATAAACTTTTGTCTCTGTCTGTCATAACATCCTTTGCTAGTCAAGGTTCCGATAACGCTATCCATACCATGGTGTAACGAGGAGATATTTCTGTATTTTGGGTCTGTGAATTTCATTGGATGAGGGAGCAAAGTTAAACTGTTCGAATCTTATCAATGTTCCTACATAATCGAGACAAGTGGAGCACACAACTTGAATGGACTAATTAAAAAGCAATTTTTGATACCCGGTCCGTGTTTGCACAAATACCTTTATCGCAAATACGCCTGTAATGGCATCTCTCTGGTACATAGTTCCACTTTCGATTTTAAACTTACAAATTATCCTTTTTTAGGTCAATTGCCCCCACCATTTTCGGCCGTTGTACAAAGCAAGACGCAAATTGTTAGTTGGCATTACATACTTAGGGAAGTAAATCATGAAATCCAATAGATGTCTCTAAGACGAAACATCAATAAATGAGCTCGATCCGCCAAGTTGTAGATAGGGTTATCATATCATATCAGAACCTTGGATAGCGAAGAAGGTGTTATGACTATGCAATTCAAATACGCTTAACGCTATATAATGCATGGCAACTACTGTCTGTCGCATGTCAACCTTAACATATCATGACCATCATCAACATTTTAGTGTTACTGTTGTCTTGTATCGTGCAACTTAATTTAATTTGATATAATTAGAGATTTAGGAAGAAAAGGCATAATGCAAAAACAATCTTTGGTATCTGTTAAGACTAATTTAAAGGTCACATCAAGCATACCATTTATGAAGATGATATGATAGATGAAATCATGAATCTGCACTGGACAACTTTGCCAAACATATATATATATATATATATATATATATATATATATATATATATATATATATATATATATATATATATATATATATATATATATATATATATATAGTACTTCGAATTTGGGACCAATGTAACTCTACTCATTTACCCAGCATGCACCCAGATCTGGCATTACATCATGTGACAGTAGGTTAAAGGCAATACTATACATTAACACAAATTTTTACCACAGAGTAAATCGGCTTGACAAAAGTAATGATATTCTTTCAACCAGCATGTACCCAGTTCTGGCATCAAATGATGCCACCGCAGGTTAGTCACAATTCTATTCATTAGTCCTGATTTGTAACAATGAATGTATCCGTAGGGCAAGGGTAACGCTATTCAAACAACATTCACTTAAAACTGGCATATAAAACTGCGCCAGTAAGTAAAGTGGGACGCTATTCAAACAACCGGAACGGACTTAAACGTGGCTCCATGTAATGTGCCATCATGGTTTAGGGCTACACTATTCATTCACTCGGCATCAACCGAAATTTTGCATCACATAATATGCATCCGTGATTAGGGTGACGCTATAACCACTCGTTATCAGCCTAGATATGTCATCGCACATTGTGTCAGTAAATAGAACTAAGATTATATAACCTAATATACCTGAGCTGTAATGGCACAATGGTTCAGGCGTTGGATATATGACCGAGTGAGTCCGACTGCAAACATTTTGATCGACCCAGAGTTGCAATCGTGTCGCATCATTATGCAAGACGCATAATGCCGAATGACAATATAACCTTGAAGTTCTTGTTGTGTTTACAAACATACACCTAAAAAAATCTTCACCAGCCGTTGTATTCTCAGCCTTTATACCCGGGTCTCAACCAGGTGTGCACTTGGTAAAATTTTACACACGGACTAATGACTGACAGCTCTGTTAAAAGAAAATATTCTAAGCTCATTTTAGCTGCCATATATCACCGGTTTCACTTGGATATCTTTATTCAAATGAGGCTGTCATTTGGCCTGTATGATACAAAGTAAACTAGATGAGAATTTGCTGCCAGGTTAAATCCAAGAGAGGTTACCTAGGTGACAAGTTTATAGTCAGCTAGAACAGTTTTTGTTTGGAAACCGGCATATTTTCTTCTTTTCTTTTCAATTAAGTTTCAATATTTTGCTACACTATCAAAGCCGCATCGAGGGGTGGGAATCCCAGACGAAAAATACAGTTGCTGTCTGGTTTCAATATCTGTTCCATACTTATTATAAGCATTGATACCCCACACTTCAAAACTGCGCATTACACAGGGAATACAACAGATAGACAACTGCTTTACAGCATTCGGTGCAAATTAGTTATGTAAACAATTCAGAAATGCAAAGAAAGTAAACATATAGTGCGGGAGTCAATGAGTACAAACAAAAAAAGTATAGGATGTTGTATGAAAAGAGAGTCGCGAGAATAACCAACAGAGAAACTTCATCTGCTGAAAATTTATTTACCAATCATTGCATCACCCGAAGGATACGTCACACCAATTATACAATACGACATTCGGCTTTCCACACCTTAATTTCACATACAGTTCATTAAATTCTACCCTTAGATATGCCTACCTGAGACTAATTATCATTAAAGCGTTGTCTATTCAAAATTCATTGAACCGCTAACCCCATGCTCATCCTCGGATCTAATAAAATCAGAATGTAACTATTCCTGGAATGCTATGAAGTACACACGTATTATGTGGGGAGGGAACTTATTAAGAAATAAGTTGAGATGGCAGGGTACAGGTTTGTAAATTAGCCCTTGCAAATTTCCTAGCTTAAGACTATGGTGCGACTTTATCAGCTATTATTGCTTACTAATTAAAGATATGGATATCTTTGTAAACTAGGTGTTTCGGGATTTTGTTGTTCTTGAACTGATGTCAGGCATGTATATCTTGCATAGTTACTCTGCAGTATGTAGATGGCGAAACACCAATAGTCGGCTAGGAAGAAGAGGTAGCCTCCCATAGCAGTAATCACGTGGGTTTGGGGCAAGTAGAATATCTAGAAAACGGCTTGGATGACAACTTTTTTTCAAACGCATCCGTCTGTTTAGTACACACTGTTTTGTAGAATTGTCATCCAGGAAAGGGACTGTGTTTAGCACTATGAGCATCACATGGTGTCAAAAAATGACCTTCGGACATGAAAATTGCAGGCATAAATTTGGGATTGGATTGCATAAACTTTTGCTATTTGCTATGAACTGCCATTGACTTCTCTGCTCAAGTGGATAATATTCTTATGCATTGTTTTATGTAGCAGAAGACACTTCTCTCGAAACCCAAATTAGCTTTTTTACTAAGCTTAATGTGGTAATGAACAAGGATCTAGAGGAATGACGAACTTCTGCAAGAAATGGCCTCTACATACAAACACAACGAAGGTAGTCTCATGCATCTTCCACATAAACAATGCAAAAGCGACATTGAACGTTGCATTCTCCTCAATGGTTGGCACATAAAACACGACCCGAAACCAGCATAACTTGGTGTGACTTTGGAAAGATCACTGACATTCTGCAATCACCTGAAGAAAACTGCACCAAAACTTAGCACTCGAAAACAACATACTCATCAAACTGGCTGACTCAGCCTAGGGCGCTAGTGTTCAAACACTCAAGACATCAGCATTGGCCCTCTGTTAATTGACAGCCTGTCTGGGCTCAATATTTCCATACAATTTAATTTAATTTGACGTCCAGCTCAACACAATAATACGCATAAGCTCTGCGCTTACGTCCTCCTCCATTACCATGGCTACTGATACTCAACAACATTCCTCCTATACTTCTCTATCGCCAGGAAGTAACTACAAAATTGTTGGCTAAGGTCTATGCCAGTGTGAAAGTTCCACTATACGTGGATATCACTTCACATTAACCAGTCCTCTTGGCATCGACATTTCCAATCGTGTTCGATTCGTTGTCGAAATATATGTAAGCTATTTCGGTATGGAGTGATGAGTGGACTTCACCAGATGTTGTAAACCACTCCCTCGTAGCTGGGTCATTCATCTTTCATCGACATCTCTGGACCACGCAGAAACGTCTCCAGACAGGACATGGGCGTTGTGCAGCCAATCTTGCACGATATGGCCAAGCCACTGACTCTTCCTGTAGCTGTTGAGCTCTCAAGACCATGCCACACATTGTGAACAACTGCCCACTGACAAAGTACCCTGGTGGACTGCAGTTTCTGCACATTGCTGCTGATTGTGCTTTTCAATGGCTGGTATGCAATACGCACAGTAAATAAATACATATTGCGGACGTCACAGAAGCTATATGGCATGTCATCATTATTAGTATCGTAAGCCATAACTTAAGGCTATTAAAACCAAACGATTTTCTTCAAATTTTTTATTCAGAAGTCTCAGCAATAACATACAAATTCTAGGTGTCAGTACTTTAATGATGGATGATGCTTCATTGAGTGACATTTTCATCATATATCATTGTATTAGAATCTATTCTTCGCACATCAAACGTGGTGTGCAAACGCCTGTAAACAAAAACGTCACAATGTTGAAATTTTTACTAGAATTACACCGAAGTTTCATTCAGAGAGTCAAGGTTATTCATTCATATATTAAGTTAATCAGTTCGCATTCGAAAAAGACAAAGATGTTCCGATTGCTTTAAAAAATCAATATGTATTTATCCTCCCAATTCCTTCAATATACAAATTATATTGGGATCAATACCCGTCAAAGGGTCAACATAATTTAGTTGCTATGAAATCAATATTTCACGGTGATACCAGTGCAAGAGACAACAACATATGATCGTTGCAAATCGCCCGTTTCCGTCTGGTATAATTGTTACACTCTGATAATGGACTCGAATTCACTTGTGGTACACGCTAAAATTCTCTGATTGCTATTTGATATACAATTTCGCTATTTGCAGTAACATCTTAATTTATATTATGGGTCAGTGACTTATATCACTGATAAACTTTTCTCTCTGTCTGTCATAACATCCTTTGCTAGCCAAGGTTCCGATAACGCTATCCATACCATGGTGTAACGAGGAGATATTTCTGTATTTTGGGTCTGTGAATTTCATTGGATGCGGGAGCAAAGATAAACTGTTCGAATCTTATCACTGTTCCTACATAATCGAGACAAGTGGAGCACACAACTTGAATGGACTAAATAAAAACCAATTTTTGATACCCGGTCCGTGTTTGCACAAATACCTTTATCGCAAATACGCCTGTAATGGCT
Organism: Potamilus streckersoni; assembly: GCA_016746295.1. Taxonomy (NCBI): domain Eukaryota; kingdom Metazoa; phylum Mollusca; class Bivalvia; order Unionida; family Unionidae; genus Potamilus; species Potamilus streckersoni. The sequence goes on along the minus strand of JAEAOA010000993.1, from coordinate 524,933 downwards.
TCTCTCTGGTACATAGTTCCACTTTCGATTTTAAACTTACAAATTATCCTTTTTAGGTCAATTGCCTCCACCATTTTCGGCCGTTGTACAAAGCAAGACGCAAATTGTTAATTGGCATTACATACTTAGGGAAGTAAATCATGAAATCCAATAGATGTCTCTAAGACGAAACATCAATAAATGAGCTCGATCCGCCAAGTTGTAGATAGGGTTATCATATCATATCAGAACCTTGGATAGCGAAGAAGGTGTTATGACTATGCAATTCAAATACGCTTAACGCTATATAATGCATGGTAACTACTGTCTGTCGCATGTCAACCTTAACATATCATGACCATCATCAACATTTTAGTGTTACTGTTGTCTTGTATGGTGAAACTTAATTTATTTTGATATAATTAGAGATTTCGGAAGAAAAGGCATAATGCGTAAACAATCTTTGGTATCTGTTAAGACTAATTTAAAGGTCACATCAAGCATACCATTTATGAATATGATATGATAGATGAAATCATGAATCTGCACTGGACAACTTTGCCAAACATATATATATATATATATATATATATATATATATATATATATATATATATATATATATATATAGATATATATATATATATATATATATATATATATATATATATATATATATATTACTTCGAATTTGGGACCAATGTAACTCTACTCATTTACCCAGCATGCACCCAGATCTGGCATTACATCATCTGACAGTAGGTTAAAGGCAATACTATACATTAACACAAATTTTTACCACAGAGTAAATCGGCTTGACAAAAGTAATGATATTCTTCAACCAGCATGTACCCAGTTCTGGCCTCACAGGATGCCACCGCAGGTTAGTCACAGTTCTATTCATTAGTCCTGATTTTTAACAATGAATGTATCCGTTGGGCAAGGGTAACGCTATTCAAACAACATTCACTTACAACTGGCATATAAAACTGCGCCAGTAAGTAAAGTGGGACGCTATTCAAACAACCGGAACGGACTTAAACGTGGCTCCATGTAATGTGCCATCATGGTTTAGGGCTACACTATTCATTCACTCGGCTTCAACCGAAATTTTGCATCACATAATATGCATCCGTGATTGGGATGACGCTATAACCAATCGTTATCAGCCTAGATATGTCATCGCACATTGTGTCAGTAAATAGAACTAAGATTATATAACCTAATATACCTGAGCTCTAATGGCACTATGGTTCAGGCGTTGGATATATGACCGAGTGAGTCCGACTGCAAACATTTGATCGACCCAGAGTTGCAATCGTGTCGCATTATTATGCAAGACGCATAATGCCGAATGACAATATAACCTTGAAGTTCTTGTTGTGTTTACAAACATACACCTAAAAAAATCTTCACCAGCCGTTGTATTATCATCCTTTATACCCAGGTCTCAACCAGGTGTGCACTTGGTAAAATTTTACACACGGACTAATGACTGACAGCTCTGTTAAAAAAAATTATTCTAAGCTCATTTTAGCTGCCATATATCACCGGTTTCACTTGGATATCTTTATTCAAATGAGGCTGTCATTTGGCCTGTATGATACAAAGTAAAGTAGATGCGAATTTGCTGCCAGGTTAAATCCAAGAGAGGTTACCTAGGTGACAAGTTTATAGTCAGCTAGAACAGTTTTTGTTTGGAAACCGGCATATTTTCTTCTTTTCTTTTCAATTAAGTTTTAATATTTTGCTACACTATCAAAGCCGCATCGAGGGGTGGGGATCCCAGACGAAAAATACAGTTGCTGTCTGGTTTCAATATCTGTTCCATACTTGTTATAAGCATTGATACCCCACACTTCAAAACTGCGCATTACACAGGGAATACAACAGATCGACAACTGCTTGACATCATTCGGTGCACATTAGTTATGTAAACAATTCAGAAATGCAAAAAAGTAAACATATAGTGCGGGAGTCAATAAGTACAAACAAAAAAAGTATCAGGTGTTGTACGAAAAGAGAGTCGCGAGAATAACCAACACAGAAACTTCATCTGCTGAAAATTTATTTACCAATCATTGCATCACCCGAAGGATACGTCACACCAATTATGCAATACGACATTCGGCTTTCCACACCTTAATTTCACATACAGTTCATTAAATTCTACCCTTAGATATGCCTACATGAGACTAATTATCATTAAAGCATTGTCTATTCAGAAATTCATTGAACCGCTAACCCCATGCTCATCCTCGGATCTAATAAAATCAGAATGTAACTATTCCTGGAATGCTATGAAGTACACACGTATTATGTGGGGTGGAACTTATTAAGAAATAAGTTGAGATGGCAGGGTACAGGTTTGTAAATTAGCCTTGCAAATTTCCTAGCTTAAGACTATGGTGCGACTTTATCAGCTATTATTGCTTACTAATTAAAGATATGGATATCTTTGTAAACTAGGTGTTTCGGGATTTTGTTTTTCTTGAACTGATGTCAGGCATGTATATCTTGCATAGTTACTCTGCAGTATGTAGATGGCGAAACACCAATAGTCGGCTAGGAAGAAGAGGTAGCCTCCCATAGCAGTAATCACGTGGGTTTGGGGCAAGTAGAATATCTAGAAAACGGCTTGGATGACAACTTTTTTCAAACGCATCCGTCTGTTTAGTACACACTGTTTTGTAGAATTGTCATCCAGGAAAGGGACTGTGTTTATCACTATGAGCATCACATGGTGTCAAAAAATGACCTTCGGACATGAAAATTGCAGGCATAAATTTGGGATTGGATTGCATAAACTTTTGCTATTTGCTATGAACTGCCATTGACTTCTCTGCTCAAGTGGATAATATTCTTATGCATTGTATTTTGTAGCAGAAGACACTACTCTCGAAACCCAAATTAGCTTATTTACTAAGCTTAATGTGGTAATGAACAAGGATCTAGAGGAATGACGAACTTCTGCAAGAAATAGCCTCTACATACAAGCACAACGAAGGCAGTCTCATGCATCTTCCACATAAACAATGCAAAAGCGACCTTGAACGTTGCATTCTCCTCAATGGTTGGCACATAAAACACGACCCGAAACCAGCATACCTTGGTGTGACTTTGGAAAGATCACTGACATTCTGCAATCACCTGAAGAAAACTGCACCAAAACTTAGCACTCGAAAACAACATACTCATCAAACTGGCTGACTCAGCCTAGGGCGCTAGTGTTCAAACACTCAAGACATCAGCATTGGCCCTCTGTTAATTGACAGCCTGTCTGGGCTCAATATTTCCATACAATTTAATTTAATTTGACGTCCAGCTCAACACAAAAATACGCATAAGCTCTGCGCTTACGTCCTCCTCCATTACCATGGCTACTGATACTCAATAACATTTCTCCAATGCTTCTCTATCGCCATGAAGTAACTACAAAATTGTTGTCTAAGGTCTATGCCAGTGAGAAATTTCCACTATACGTGGATATCACTTCACATTAACCAGTCCTCTTGGCATCGACATTTCCAATCGTGTTCGATTCGTTGTCGAAATATATGTAAGCTATTTCGGTATGGAGTGATGAGTGGACTTCAACAGATGTTGTAAACCACTCCCTCGTAGCTGGGTCATTCATCTTTCATCGACATCTCTGGACCACGCAGAACCGTCTCCAGGCAGGACATGGGCGTTGTGCAGCCAATCTTGCACGATATGGCCAAGCCACTGACTCTTCCTGTAGCTGTTGAGCTCTCAAGACCATGCCACACATTGTGAACAACTGCCCACTGACAAAGTACCCTGGTGGACTGCAGTTTCTGCACATTGCTGCTGATTGTGCTTTTCAATGGCTGGTATGCAATACGCACAGTAAATAAATACATATTGCGGACGTCACAGAAGCTATATGGCATGTCATAATTATTAGTATCGTAAGCTATAACTTAAGGCTATTAAACCCAAACGATTTTCTTCAAATTTTTTATTCAGTAGTCTCAGCAATAACATACAAATTCTAGGTGTCAGTACTTTAATGATGGATGATGCTTCATTGAGTGACATTTTCATCATATATCATTGTATTAGAATCTATTCTTCGCACATCAAACGTGGTGTGCAAACGCCTGTAAACAAAAACGTCACAATTTTGAAATTTTTACTAGAATTACACCGGAGTTTCATTCAGAGAGTCAAGGTTATTCATTCATATATTAAGTTAATCAGTTCGCATTCGAAAAAGACAAAGATGTTCCGATTGCTTTAAAAAATCAATATGTATTTATCCTCCCAAGTCCGTCAATATACAAATTATATTGGGATCAATACCCGTCAAAAGGTCAACATAATATAGTTGCTATGAAATCAATATTTCACGGTGATACCAGTGCAAGAGACAACAACATATGGTCGTTGCAAATCGCCCGTTACCGTCTGGTATAATTGTTACATTCTGGCAAAGGACTCGAATTCACTTGTGGTACACGCTAAAATTCTCTGATTGCTATTTGATATACAATTTCGCTATTTGCAGTAACATCTTAATTTATATTATGGGTCAGTGACTTATATCACTGATAAATTTTTGTCTCTGTCTGTCATAACATACTTTGCTAGCCAAGGTTCCGATAACGCTATCCATACCATGGTGTAACGAGGAGATATTTCTGTATTTTGGGTCTGTAAATTTCATTGGATGCGGGAGCAAAGTTAAACTGTTCGAATCTTATCAATGTTCCTACATAATCGAGACAAATGGAGCACACAACTTGAATGGACTAATTAAAAAGCAATTTTTGATACCCGGTCCGTGTTTGCACAAATACCTTTATCGCAAATACGCCTGTAATGGCTTCTCTCTGGTACATAGTTCCACTTTCGATTTTAAACTTACAAATTATCCTTTTTAGGTCAATTGTCCCCACCATTTTCGGCCGTTGTACAAAGCAAGACGCAAATTGTTAGTTGGCATTACATACTTAGGGAAGTAAATCATGAAATCCAATAGATGTCTCTAAGACGAAACATCAATAAATGAGCTCGATCCGCCAAGTTGTAGATAGGGTTATCATATCATATCAGAACCTTGGATATCGAAGAAAGTGTTATGACTATGCAAGTCAAATACGCTTAACGCTATATAATGCATGGCAACTACTGTCTGTCGCATGTCAACCTTAACATATCATGACCATCATCAACATTTTAGTGTTACTGTTGTCTTGTATGGTGCAACTTAATTTATTTTGATATAATTAGAGATTTAGGAAGAAAAGGCATAATGCAAAAACAAACTTTGGTATCTGTTAAGACTAATTTAAAGGTCACATCAAGCATACCATTTATAAAGATGATATGATAGATGAAATCATGAATCTGCACTGGACAACTTTGCCAAACATATATATATATATATATATATATATATATATATATATATATATATATATATATATATATATATATATATATATATATATATATAGATGCAATAAACTGACGACGAACAGTACGAAACTAGTAACTAACTAGCCTAAGCGCTTTCGACTCTTAATGTTTATTTGTTTGTCGTAACTATGTTTTGTATTTGCCTTTGAAAAAGACTCATTAAGAGTCGAAAGCGCTTAGGCTAGTTAGTTACTAGTTTCGTACTGTTTGTAGTCAGTTTATTGCATCTATTTTAATTAGTCCCTGACAAACGTGATCCCTTGGTGGATCCAGTACGCTTGAGAGGGTTGTTATTTGCCATATGATTTGTATTCTTTATATATATATATATTATTTCGAATTTGGGACCAATGTAACTCTACTCTTTTACTAAGCATGCACCCAGATCTGGCATTACATCATGTGACAGTAGGTTAAAGGCAATAGAATACAATAACACAAATTTTTACCACAGAGTAAATCGGCATGACAAAAGTAATGATATTCTTTCAACCAGCATGTACCTTGTTCTGGCATCACAAGATGCCACCGCAGGTTAGTCACAATTCTGTTCATTAGTCCTGTTTTTTAACAATGAATGTATCCGTAGGGCAAGGGTAACGCTATTCAAACAACATTCACTTACATCTGCATATAAAACTGCGCCAGTAAGTGATGTGGGACGCTATTCAAACAACCGGAACGGACTTAAACTTCCACATAATCAATGCAAAAGCGACATTGAACGCTGCATTCTCCTCAATGGTTGGCACATAAAACACGACCCGAAACCAGCATACCTTGGTGTGACTTTGGAAAGATCACTGACATTCTGCAATCACCTGAAGAAAACTGCACCAAAACTTAGCACTCGAAAACAACATACTCATCAAACTGGCTGGCTCAGCCTAGGGCGCTAGTGTTCAAACACTCAAGACATCAGCATTGGCCCTCTCTTAATTGACAGCCTGTCTGGGCTCAATATTTCCATACAATTTATTTTAATTTGATGTCCAGCTCAACACAATAATGCGCATAAGCTCTGCGCTTACGTCCTCCTCCATTACCATGGCTACTGATACTCAACAATATTCCTCCTATACTTCTCTATCGCCAGGAAGTAACTACAAAATTGTTGGCTAAGGTCTATGCCAGTGAGAAAGTTCCACTATACGTGGATATCACTTCACATTAACCAGTCCACTTGGCATCGACATTTCCAATCGTGTTCGATTCGTTGTCGAAATATATGTAAGCTATTTCGGTATGGAGTGATGAGTGCACTTCAACAGATGTTGTAAACCACTCCATCGTAGCTGGGTCATTCATCTTTCATCGACATCTCTGGACCACGCAGAACCGTCTCCAGACAGGACATGGGCGTTGTGCAGCCAATCTTGCACGATATGGCCAAGCCACTGACTCTTCCTGTAGCTGTTGAGCTCTCAAGACCATGCCACACATTGTGAACAACTGCCCACTGACAAAGTACCCTGGTGGACTGCAGTTTCTGCACATTGCTGCTGATTGTGCTTTTCAATGACTGATTTGCAATACGCACAGTAAATAAATACATATTGCGGACGTCACAGAAGCTATATGGCATGTCATCATTATTAGTATCGTAAGCCATAACTTAGGGCTATTAACACCAAACGATTTTCTTCAAATATTTTATTCAGAAGTCTCAGCAATAACATACAAATTCTAGGTGTCAGTACTTTAATGATGGATGATGCTTCATTGAGTGACATTTTCATCATATATCATTGTATTAGAATCTATTCTTCGCACATCAAACGTGGTGTGCAAACGCCTGTAAACAAAAACGTCACAATGTTGAAATTTTTACTAGAATTACACCGGAGTTTCATTCAGAGAGTCAAGGTTTTTCATTCATATATTTAGTTAATCAGTTCGCATTCGAAAAAGACAAAGATGTTCCGATTGCTTTAAAAATCAATATGTATTTATCCTCCCAATTCCTTCAATATACAAATTATATTGGGGTCAATACCCGTCAAAAGGTCAACATAATATAGTTGTTATGAAATCAATATTTCACGGTGTTACCAGTGCAAGAGACAACAACATATGATCGTTGCAAATCGCCCGTGTCCGTCTGGTATAATTGTTACATTCTGATAATGGACTCGAATTCACTTGTGGTACACGCTAAAATTCTCTGATTGCTATTTGATATACAATTTCGCTATTTGCAGTAACATCTTAATTTACATTATGGGTCAGTGACTTATATCACTGATAAATTTTTGTCTCTCTCTGTCATAACATCCTTTGCTAGCCAAGGTTCCGATAACGCTATCCATACCATGGTGTAACGAGGAGATATTTCTGTATTTTGGGTCTGTGAATTTCATTGGATGCGGGAGCAAAGTTAAACTGTTCGAATCTTATCACTGTTCCTACATAATCGAGACAAGTGGAGCACACAACTTGAATGGACTAATTAAAAAGCAATTTTTGATACCCGGTCCGTGTTTGCACAAATACCTTTATCGCAAATACGCCTGTAATGGCTTCTCTCTGGTACATAGTTCCACTTTCGATTTTAAACTTACAAATTATCCTTTTTAGGTCAATTGTCCCCACCATTTTCGGCCGTTGTACAAAGCAAGACGCAAATTGTTAGTTGGCATTACATACTTAGGGAAGTAAATCATGAAATCCAATAGATGTCTCTAAGACGAAACATCAATAAATGAGCTCGATCCGCCAAGTTGTAGATAGGATTATCATATCATATCAGAACCTTGGATAGCGAAGAAGGTGTTATGACTATGCAAGTCAAATACGCTTAACGCTATATAATGCATGGCAACTACTGTCTGTCGCATGTCAACCTTAACATATCATGACCATCATCAACATTTTAGTGTTACTGTTGTCTTGTATAATGCAACTTAATTTATTTTGATATAATTAGAGATTTAGGAAGAAAAGGCATAATGCAAAAACAAACTTTGGTATCTGTAAAGACTAATTTAAAGGTCACATCAAGCATACCATTTATGAAGATGACATGATAGATGAAATCATGAATCTGCACTGGACAACTTTGCCAAACATATATATATATATATATATATATATATATATATATATATATATATATATATATATATATATATATATATATATATATTATTTCGAATTTGGGACCAATGTAACTCTACTCATTTACCCAGCATGCACCCAGATCTGGCCTCACAGGATGCCACCGCAGGTTAGTCTCAATTCTATTCATTAGTCCTGATTTTTAACAACGAAAATATCCGTAGGGCAAGGGTAACGCTATTCAAACAACATTCACTTACATCTGGCATATAAAACTGCGCCAGTAAGTGATGTGGGACGCTATTCAAACAACCTGAACGGACTTAAACTTGGCTCCATGTAATGTGCCATCATGGTTTAGGGCTACACTATTCATTCACTCGGCATCAACCGAAATTTTGCATCACATAATATGCATCCGTGATTAGGGTGACGCTATAACCACTCGTTATCAGCCTAGATATGTCATCGCACATTGTGTCAGTAAATAGAACTAAGATTATATAACCTAATATACCTGAGCTGTAATGGCACTATGGTTCAGGCGTTGGATATATGACCGAGTGAGTCCGACTGCAATTGCAATCGTGTCGCATTATTATGCAAGACGCATAATGCCGAATGACAATATAGCCTTGAAGTTCTTGTTGTGTTTACAAACATACACCTAAAGAAATCTTCACCAGCCGTGTATTATCAGCCTTTATATCCGGGTCTCAACCAGGTGTGCACTTGGTAAAATTTTACACACGGACTAATGACTGACAGCTCTGTTAAAAAAATTATTCTAAGCTCATTTTAGCTGCCATATATCACCGGTTTCACTTGGATATCTTTATTCAAATGAGGCTGTCATTTGGCCTGTATGATACAATGTAAAGTAGATGCGAATTTGCTGCCAGGTTAAATCCAAGAGAGGTTACCTAGGTGACAACTTTATAGTCAGCTAGAACAGTTTTTGTTTGGAAAGCGGCATATTTTCTTCTTTTCTTTTCAATTAAGTTTTAATATTTTGCTACACTATCAAAGCCGCATCGAGGGGTGGGGATCCCAGACGAAAAATACAGTTGCTGTCTGGTTTCAATATCTGTTCCATACTTGTTATAAGCAATTGATACCCCACACTTCAAAACTGCGCATTACACAGGGAATACAACAGATCGACAACTGCTTGACAGCATTCGGTGCACATTAGTTATGTAAACAATTCAGAAATGCAAAAAAGTAAACATATAGTGCGGGAGTCAATGAGTACAAACAAAAAAAGTATCAGGTGTTGTATGAAAAGAGAGTCGCGAGAATAACCAACAGAGAAACTTCATCTGCTGAAAAATTATTTACCAATCATTGCATCACCCGAAGGATACGTCACACCAATTATACAATACGACATTCGGCTTTCCACACCTTAATTTCACATACAGTTCATTAAATTCTACCCTTAGATATGCCTACCTGAGACTAATTATCATTAAAGCATTGTCTATTCAGAAATTCATTGAACCGCTAACCCCATGCTCATCCTCGGATCTAATAAAATCAGAATGTAACTATTCCTGGAATGCTATGAAGTACACACGTATTATGTGGGGAGGGAACTTATTAAGAAATAAGTTGAGATGGCAGGGTACAGGTTTGTAAATTAGCCCTTGCAAATTTCCTAGCTTAAGACAATGGTGCGACTTTATCAGCTATTATTGCTTACTAATTAAAGATATGGATATCTTTGTAAACTAGGTGTTTCGGGATTTTATTGTTCTTGAACTGATGTCAGGCATGTATATCTTGCATAGTTACTCTGCAGTATGTAGATGGCGAAACACCAATAGTCGGCTAGGAAGAAGAGGTAGCCTCCCATAGCAGTAATCACGTGGGTTTGGGGCAAGTAGAATATCTAGAAAAACGGCTTGGATGACAACTATTTTTTCAAACGCATCCGTCTGTTTAGTACACACTGTTTTGTAGAATTGTCATCCAGGAAAAGGGACTGTGTTTAGCACTATGAGCATCACATGGTGTCAAAAAATGACCTTCGGACATGAAAATTGCAGGTATAAATTTGGGATTGGATTGCATAAACTTTTGCTATTTGCTATGAACTGCCATTGACTTCTCTGCTCATGTGGATAATATTCTTATGCATTGTATTTTGTAGCAGAAGACACTACTCTCGAAACCCAAATTAGCTTATTTACTGAGCTTAATGTGGTAATGAACAAGGATCTAGAGGAATGACGAACTTCTGCAAGAAATAGCCTCTACATACAAGCACAACGAAGGCAGTCTCATGCATCTTCCACATAAACAATGCAAAAGCGACATTGAACGCTGCATTCTCCTCAATGGTTGGCACATAAAACACGACCCGAAACCAGCATACCTTGGTGTGACTTTGGAAAGATCACTGGCATTCTGCAATCACCTGAAGAAAACTGCACCAAAACTTAGCACTCGAAAACAACATACTCATCAAACTGGCTGGCTCAGCCTAGGGCGCTAGTGTTCAAACACTCAAGACATCAGCATTGGCCCTCTGTTAATTGACAGCCTGTCTGGGCTCAATATTTCCATACAATTTATTTTAATTTGATGTCCAGCTCAACACAATAATGCGCATAAGCTCTGCGCTTACGTCCTCCTCCATTACCATGGCTACTGATACTCAACAACATTCCTCCTATACTTCTCTATCGCCAGGAAGTAACTACAAAATTGTTGTCTAAGGTCTATGCCAGTGAGAAAGTTCCACTATACGTGGATATCACTTCACATTAACCAGTCCTCTTGGCATCGCCATTTCCAATCGTGTTCGATTCGTTGTCGAAATATATGTAAGCTATTTCGTTATGGAGTGATGAGTGGACTTCAACAGATGTTGTAAACCACTCCCTCGTAGCTGGGTCATTCATCTCTCATCGACATCTCTGGACAACGCAGAACCGTCTCCAGACAGGACATGGGCGTTGTGCAGCCAATCTTGCACGATATGGCCAAGCCACTGACTCTTCCTGTAGCTGTTGAGCTCTCAAGACCATGCCACACATTGTGAACAACTGCCCACTGACAAAGTACCCTGGTGGACTGCAGTTTCTGCACATTGCTGCTGATTGTGCTTTTCAATGGCTGGTATGCAATACGCACAGTAAATAAATACATATTGCGGACGTCACAGAAGCTATATGGCATGTCATCATTATTAGTATCGTAAGCCATAACTTAAGGCTATTAAAACCAAACGATTTTCTTCAAATATTTTATTCAGAAGTCTCAGCAATAACATACAAATTCTAGGTGTCAGTACTTTAATGATGGATGATGCTTCATTGAGTGACATTTTCATCATATATCATTGTATTAGAATCTATTCTTCGCACATCAAACGTGGTGTGCAAACGCCTGTAAACAAAAACGTCACAATGTTGAAATTTTTACTAGAATTACACCGGAGTTTCATTCAGAGAGTCAAGGTTATACATTCATATATAAAGTTAATCAGTTCGCATTCGAAAAAGACAAAGATGTTCCGATTGCCTTAAATAATCAATATGTATTTATCCTTCCAATTCCTTCAATATACAAATTATATTGGGATGAATACCCGTCAAAGGACATCATAATATAGTTGCTATGCAATCAATATTTCACGGTGATACCATTGTAAGAAACAACAATATATGATCGTTGCAAATCGCCCGTTTCCGTCTGGTATAATTGTTACACTCTGATAATGGACTCGAATTCACTTGTGGTACACGCTTAAATTCTCTGATTGCTATTTGATATACAATTTCGCTATTTGCAGTAACATCTTAATTTATATTATGGGTCAGTGACGTATTTCAATGATAAACTTTTGTCTCTGTCTGTAATAACATCCTTTGATAGCCAAGGTTCCGATAACCCTATCCATATCATGGTGTAACGAGGAGATATTTCTGTATTTTGGGTCTGTGAATTTCATTGGATGAGGGAGCAAACTTGAACTGTTCAAATCTTATCACTGTTCCTGCATAATCGAGACAAGTGGAGCACACAACTTGAATGGACTAATTAAAAAGCAATATTTGATACCCGGTCCGTGTTTGCACAAATACCTTTATCGCAAATCGCCGATAATGGCTTCTCTCTGGTACATAGTACCACTTTCGATTTTAAACTTACAAATTCTCCTTTTTAGGTGAATTGCCCTCTCAGTGATTTTGACAGCAAATTGCAATATGCCTATCCAGCTGCATATAGGTGTACATACTTAAGAAACAATGACTGGTGCTATGTTCCACATTTATTGTTTCAGGTACTTGGGCAGTTGTTTGTATAACTAATAGCCCACTCAAATTTAAAGTTTTGATGGGACCACTACCATGTTTTATAACAAATATGCATTCCATTTTAATGTCGATAACTACAAAAGTCAACAATGCAATACAAAAATACAGTTTCAGGGAGGTTACACCTTTCTGAACAATGATGCGAATCTCTCTCATGAAAATCTAAGCCATCTCTTTGAAATGCTGTATATCAGTGTACTGATATGAACTCATCTTGGTCACTTATAGCAGCATACTGCACATATCCTTATGAGACCTTGCTATCACCATTGAGCTTCCAAATTGATCCAATTCTAATACTTTGTTCCAGATATCAGACTAGACCTGAAAATATATAACATGTTTCACTTAATTCTAAAATACGAAAGATGTAGGCAAATGAAGTTAAAATGTGTTAGATATGGTGATTTCAAAATAACATTCAGCTTGCAAATATGGGTAAAAAAGGTAAACTTGACAGAGTGACACTCAAAGATATGAAGCACTGGGCATGTATTAAAGTGATATATGCATCCTAAAAATAGATAAAGTTTTTACAAACATATTTAGCCATTTACAGGTGAAATAACTAATCAGGTAGAGTATGTATCATAAAGTTTAAGGCAATGTTGGAATGGTGAGGTTTGATCATTGGTGTAAACATTGATACATACCAGTATAGTGGAAAGTCAAATGACAATGTACCAAATAAACATTTATTACTATATGCAATCCTATTCATGAAGTAAAAACAAAGAACTAAATTGAGATGTGCTACCACATATGCAATGCACTTGTTAAAATCACATGTGCAAACATGATTCAAATAATCTGTTTGAACATTTTTAGTCTATTTTTAAGAGTGTTGGCTACCAAGTTATTAAGCTCAATGATTCAATGATTCAATGGAATCAGATATCAGCTGATGCTGCAATATCGCCCTCTGTCAAAGAACTAAATTGAGATTTGCTACCATACAGAGGCATATTCATGATGAAAAAAAAACATCTTGGGATATTTTAAGTGCACACAGTCAGAACTGAGCCTTACAGATTCACTCTAGGTACTATGTCAGCTTAACAATGTCAACTTTTGACTCCAAACTTTTCAAAATATATGCATATTTGTTCATGTTAGCTATATAACCATGTTAGGATCAGTTATAGAAAGTTTAATTCAAATAATCTGTTTGAATATTACTTATGTAATCTTTAAAGTGTCAGATAACAAACATCATTAGTCATTAATAATGCATAAAGCAAAATGTATGATTAGAATTCCCATAATATCATCTGGGCCACAATGCCACACTACATCAATCAACATCTTAAAGAAACTGAACAATATATCCATATCTTTAATTAGTAAACAATAATAGCTGATAAAGTGGCACCATAGTATTAAGCTAGGAAATTTGCAAGGGGCCAATTTACGAAACTGTACCATGCCATCTCCCCTTATTTCTTAACAGGTTCACTTCCCACATAATACGTGTGTACTTCATAGCTTTTCAGGAATCATTACATTCTGAATTAATTAGAAGCGAGCATGAGAGTGGGGATAGCGGTTCAATGGTTTACTGAATAGACAATGCTTTAATAAAAATTAGTCTCAGGTAGGCATATCTACGGATAGAATACATGCCCAGTGCTTCACATCTTTGAGTGTCACTCTGTCAGGTTTACCTGTTTTACCCATATTGGCAAGCTGAATGGTTTTGTTTTTAAATCACCATATCTAAAACATTTTAACTTCATTTGCCTCCCGGACGATAAATACAGATGCAGTCTGGTTTCAAAATCTGTTCCATACTTGTTATAAGCATTGATAACACACACTTCACAACTGCGGATTGCTCAGGGAATACATTAGATCGACAACTGCTTGACAGCATTGGGTGCACATTAGTTAAGCAAATAATTCAGAAATACAAAAGAGAAAACATATAGTGCGGTAGTCAGTGAGTAAAAATAAATAAAGCTAATGGATGTTGTATAAAAAGAGAGCCACTACTTGATGATCAACAGAGAAACTTCTTCTGCTGATAATTTATTTACCAATCATTGCATCACCCGAAGGATAAGACATACCACTTATATCATAAGACATTCGGCTTTCCACACCTTAATTCCATATACAGTTCATTAAATTCTACCCGTTAATATGCCTGCCTGAGACTAATTATCATTAAAGCATTGTCTATTCAGTAAACCATTAAACCGCTATCCCCACTCTCATGCTCGCATCTAATTAATTCAGAATGTAATGATTCCTGAAATGCTATGAAGTACACATGTGTTATGTGGGGAGGGAACCTGTTAAGAAATAAGGTGAGATAGCAGGGTACAGTTTCGTAAATTGGACCCTTGCAAATTTCCTAGTTTAATACTATGGTGCCTCTTTGTCAGCTATTATTGTTTACTAATTAAAGATATGGATATTTTTGTAAATTAGGTGTTTCAGGATTTTGCTGTTCTTGAACTGATATCAGGCATGTATATCTTGCATAGTTACTCTGCAGTATGTTGATAGCGAAATACCAATAGTCGGCTAGAAAGAAAAGATAGCCGCAGTAATAACGTGGGTTGGAGCAAATATAATATCTAGAAACGGCTTGGATGAAAACAAATTTTAAATTGCATCCGTTTGTTTAGCACACACTGTTTTGCAGAATTGTCGTCAGGGAAAAGGGATTGTGTTTGCACTGTGAGCATTACATGATGTCAAAAATTGTCCTTCGGACATGAAAATTGCAGGTATAAATTCGGGGTTGGATTCTATAAACTTCTGCTATAAAGTGCCATTGACTTCTCTGGTCAAAAGAATTCTTCAAAATGTTGTTTATTAATGGATTCAAGATTCCAGAGTACCCTGATCACTGAAAAACAAAAATAAAATAATTAGTATGTGACATATGATATGTGAAATATCATGTGATATATGATGTGATAACAGTATGTTATATATGGATGTTTGTGACACGGGCATACCCTGTAAAACAAAATTATTTAACATGCTAAGTTAAAGAAATGTTTTCATTTTGTTGTGACATGTATTTTATACAAGCATTCCCATTAATAAAGACTTTATTTATATGATTTTTCATTATGTACATATTTTAATCATACTGCCAAACCAGAATTAGTAAGCGATCACCTCATCCTGAGTACGAGGTACATGACATAAAAAAATCAATACATGATTATATTTGTGCTAAATTTAGATGCTACGACAATGGCTGTTTATATTAATAATTCCACCAATCACTTGCAGAAAGTTTCTCTTGCACATATTTTTTCCTTCAATACATTTTATGGACATAAGTCACGCAACAATCTTAAAATCTTTTATTCTTTTGATACCACCTTCAACGTCATCTGAACATCCTAAGCATATATACCTCACTTGAATAATGATATCCAAGTAAACCCGGTGATATATGGCAGCTATAATGAGCTTAAAATAATTGTTTTCACAGTGTCGTCAGTCATTAATCCGTGTATATGATGTTTTCAAGTGCACACCTGGTTGAGACCCGGATTTAAAGGCTAATAATGCAATGGCTTGTGAAGACCTTGTTTAGGTTTTTGTTGGTAAACAAAGCAAGACCTTCAAGGTTATATTGTCCTGCAGCATATATATATATATATATATATATATATATATATATATATATATATATATATATATATATATATATATATATATATATATATATATATATATATACAGAGAGAGATTGATACCCGGCGCGTGTTTGCACAAACACCTTTATCGCAAATACGCCTGTAATGGCTTCTCTCTTGTGCATAGTTCCACTTTAGATTTTAAGCTTACAAATAATCCGTTTTAGGTCAATTGCCTCCACCATTTTCGGCTGATGTAAAAATCACCACTCAGTTGGTTAGTTGGCATTACATACTAAGAGAAGTAAATTATGAAATCCAATAAATGTCTCTAAGACGAAGCATCAATAAATGAGCTCGATCCGCCAGGGTTATCATATCATATCGGAACCTTGGATTTCGAAGATGGTGTTATGACTATACATCTAAAATACGCTTAACGCTGTATATTCCATGGCAACTACTGTCTGTCGCATGTCAACCTTAACATGTCATGACCATCATCAGCATTTTAGTGTTACTATTGTCTTGTGTCGTGCAACTAAATTTATTTTAATTTAATTAACTTGGCTGCATATAATGTGCCATCATGGTTTATGGCTACACTATTCATTCACTCATTATTCAAATGAGGCTGTCACGACCATCATCAGCATTTTAGTGTTACTATTGTCTTGTATCGTGCAACTTAATTTATTTCAATTTAATTAGAGATTTAGGAAGAATAGTCATAATGCAACAACAATCACATGGTATCTGATAAGACCAAGCAACCAAGCAAGCATGCCATTTATGAAGATGATATGATTGCTGAAAGCACGAATCTGCACTGGATAACCTTGCCATATATATATATATATATATATATATATATATATATATATATATATATATATATATATATATATATATATATATATATATATATATATAACTGTAAATTCAGAATCAATGTAACTCTATTCATTTACCAAACATTCACTCAGATCTGTCATTACTTCATGTGACGGTAGGTTAAAGGCAATGCTATACATTAACACAGATTTTTTTAACACAAAATGAATCGGCATGGCAAAATTAATCATATTCTTTCAACCAGAATGGACCCAGTTAGAGACAATAATGTTCATTAGTCCAGACTTGTACCAATGAATGTGTCCGTATGACAGGGTAACACTATTCAAACAGCATTCACCCACACCTGGCATCTAAAATTGCGCCAAAAAGTGAAGTGGGACGCTATTCAAACAACCAGAACGGACTTAGACTTGGCACCATATAATGTGCCATCATGGTTTAGGGCTACATTATTCATTCACTCATTATTCAAATGAGACTGTCATTTGGCCTGTATGATACAAGCTAAAGTAGTTTTGAATTTGCTGCCAGTTTAAATTCAAGAGAGCTTACCTAGGTGACAATTTTGTAGTTAGCTAGAACTGTGTTTGTTTGGAAAGCGGCATATTGTTTCTTTTCTTTTTAATTAAGATTTAATATTTTGCTAATACTTTCAAAGCTGCATCGAGGGGTGGGGATCCAGGACGAAAAATACAGATGCAGTTTGGTTTCAAAATCTGTTCCATACTTGTCTTAAGCATTGATACCCCACACTTCACAATAGCGGATTGCTCATGGAATATAATAGATCGACAACTGCTTGACCGCATTCGGTGCACATTAGTTATGTAAACAATTCAGAAATGTAAAAAGGGGAACACATAGTGCGGGAGTCAGTGAGTACAAACAAATAAAAGTATCGGATGTAGTATGAAAAGAGAGTCGCGAGCATGACAATAGAGAAACTTGATCTGCTGCTAATTTATTTACCGATCATTGCATCACCCGAAGGATACGTCACACCACTTGTATTATACGACATTCGGCTTTCCACATCATAATTTCAAATACAGTTCATTAACTTCTACCTATAGATATGCCTACCTGAGACTAATTCTCATTAAAGCATTGTAAAATAAAATTATTTAATATGTTATGTTAAAGAAATATTTGCATTTTGTTGTGACATGTATTTTCTACAGTCATTCACATGAATAAAGACTTTATTTATATGTTTTTCATTATGTGCATGTTTTAATCACACTGCCAATCCAGAACTAGTAAGCGATCACCTCATCCTGAATACGAGGTACATGACATAAATAAAATTAATACATGATTACACTTGTGCTAAATTTAGATGCTACAACATTGGCTGTTTTTATTAATAGTTTCACCAATCACTTGTAGCAATTTTTTTGCACATATGTTTTCCTTCAACAAATGTTGTCGACATAAGTCACGCTACAATCTTAAAATCTTTTATTCTTTTGATATTTATAAAGTGAGTGTGACAGACAGACAGACAGAGAGTGACAGAGAGAGATCAAAAAATGTAACTGCAACAACAGATATTTTATATTTTTTAAACGAAAATTGTTAAATATTATGATGGATGGTTAACTTACCCACAGCTACCTATGCTCGGAAAAGTTGAAAACAAATGATAGCAAAAAGTGATTCACTCTCAAAAGATATTGTAATCATTTTCTGCAACATATCAAAATGCTATTGCTATTGGTCAGAAGCCTGGTTCCTTAGAACACGTGACTGTTCCACCTCTATGACTATCATGATGCTTCGTCATTAATACGATAAAGACATAATCGAGGTCAGTCTTAATAATCATGCATAATTTCACTGACACAAAACAGCCGAGGTAGTCCAAATGGCCAAAATTGGGTTATCATGCAGACCCAACCCATTCTATACATGTGCCCTGTATGTTACCAAACGCGTATTCAAATGCATTTGATTCCTTCAGTTTCCAGTCGTTTGGTTTCCAAATGTATAAAAGGACTCGTAAGGTCTCACTGGACTGTTTATCTGGTGAATTATCATCCGACAATGATCTATTCCATAAAAATGAGAATAATTTTACTCTGAAGATGCAAATAAAAACAAACTAATGATTTTTGTAGAAAGCATGCATGTGAGATTTGTGCTGTGGCAATCAGGTTAATTCCTTAAACAATTGGTGGCTTTTAAAGTGAATCAACACTGCCATCAACACCTTTTTTTACATTAATTTTTGACAGCAAAGAACTCTTTTGAATAATTTCCTGTAACAAGGCAACTAAAAGAATCAGTATATATGCCTTATGGCTGAATTAAGTTCACTAACAAATTAGCACACTTTTCATTACCCTTCAACCATCTCAAATTTTAGATATTTATCTCTGTAGCAGACATGCGCAAATACGTAAGCCCATTCGGCTGTTCATTTGAAATCCAAGTTACGCATATGATTTCAGCAATTTACAAGGTCCGTCATTTGGATTTATTATATATGGGAGAAAACTGTCTGTATGTACTTGTGTTCATATGACTTTATACTTCATTATCAAGTAAAATAACGGACACATTGTTATATCACATTTTGAGAAAGGCCAAGAGAATGTTTTCAATATGTAAACCCATGATATAAAGAAGACATTTAAAATTTAGGTATAAAAATATAATTACTAGTCAAGTATTAAAATATAATTACTATTCAAATGTAATTACTATTCAAGCTCTTTGTTTAATCATTCCAACTACAAAAGTGTTCCTTCCCTATTTCACAACAAAATCTAGCTGGTACAGAAAGTCTTTAAACATGAACACAGTTTCTCCAATGTTAAAAGCGTCTGAAATCAATGTATTGCCAGTGGTAAAGATGATTCAGATCAGAGGTTTTCAAATAACAGTTCTTGTTGAAAAGCAAGTTTGACAATATCGCTATCAGAACAATACGCTGCAAGAGACAAAATGTAAACCAGTTATAATGTAAACCTGTTTGGTAGATGCATTGCTTCACAGTGTGCATGTCTATGCACACACGTTCCAAGGTATAAAAAGAACCACATTCCAACAGAATTTTAAACTGTCATGATATGTCTGCATAATGTATTTTGTGTTTTTAAACCGAAGTGTATGAGAAAAAGACTAGACCCTTGTATGTTTCATCTTTTTTCTATTTTTAGTTAAATGATGTTAAAATAATTTAGTGTCCGATTATTAGACAAGTTTTATTCTGAATCCAAAACTATTCCATACATAGTATGATTCGTTATCAGCTGTAGCGACAGAACATTGTATGAACAAATTTTGGGCATTGCATTGTCACAGATACGATGTCCTGTTTCCTTTGGGACTAAGAGCTAATGTGGAGTCGAAGTGTCTTGCTCTCATGTACCATTGCAGTGGAGACGTAAAGACTTTCTGTTTACGCGTCAACTGCAATTGTTGTCTGATTAAGTAACATTTCTTACTTGCTCTTGTGAAATGTATACCACTACTAATAAGTTCTACATGAATACAATTTTCTCAACCATCAGACAGTTTTCTCATATGGTACCCTAGATCATAAAGCTCTATTCACTTTGATGTAGATAAGGTCGTCATATGCAAACTGATCCAACATAGATAAAATTCCACTGATAATCATTTCAGACGATAGAAGGTGATGACTAAATGTCTGTTACAGCACATTCCATATGTATCTCCTTTGAAGAGATCTGTTTGAGTAAGAAATGTCAATATGTACATATGTATATCATATTTTTACTATCTCACCCTTCGAGTTTGGGGATGTAGAATGGACAGCATAGACTTTCCTTCATGTCGTAACAGGAGACTAATGGAGGAAACATGTTTCGTGTATAATGTACCTTTGGTGGTGTCTAAATTTGGAAGGTCTAAAGTCTTTAAAAGATTGCGATATATACATAAACAAATGTTGATATTAATATTAAAGATTTTACTTCAATTTACAATTATCTTTGCTGTGGGATTTTTAACATCCTTATATTATTTCCTTCGTCTCAAAGTGGATATTACCTTTATATGGAAGTGTTCCACCTTCATAAAGTTATTACCTGGTTTTAAAACAAAATATGTCATGTGAGTGTGGTGTTAATTATCTGCAAGCTTTAAATATTTTCAGCTTGCTTTTTAAAACAAATAATAAAAACAAGTTTAAAGGAGCGACTGAAAATATTTGGGACTGATGAAATGAATCTCTCCAAATAAATATGAAACGACATTTATACTTTTCTTAGCTTAAATACGAATTTGAATGAACACCTTAACTTTCTCAATAATAACTGGTAAAGTTTTTAACTGATTTCATCTCGAATATGTGCGGTGACCTACAACACGGAGATTCCTTTTTGTATCCTCAAAATGCTATGTTTATATAACAAGATATTAACGTATTACCAGCACCATTAATGTATATATGAAATGATTATCTTCAGACTGACAAGCAGTTTGCAATCTTATAATATCCAGTTCCTTTGAACATACTCATCCCTATCCTTTTCTCCATTTCTGTACTTCTGTGGCTGTTCTATTTCGACAGCATTAGAATAATCAGATTCAAGCTACATTTGTTACAGTTGCAATCGTTTTGGCTCCGTGTTTTTAGCAGTAGACATGTTTCTCCAGCATTCTATGTTGTCATTCTAATTATGACAATACTTTTCCTTTGGGTCGCCATTATTTTTTACACTTACGCAGTTCCCTAATTTGAAATGTGTTTTCTGATAACTTCAATATGGAACAGATGGTATTTGGGTGTACAATTCTGTGAGATTTCGCTCGCCCTATATAGGATATGTTAAACTATCATATCACAATCGTACTGTTCAGAAATGCAAACAAAATGAACTCATTATGCTGGAATCAAGGACAAACATAAAAAAGACTTTTAATGCGTTTGTTTAAGAACAGAATCATAAGGTGACAAAGATGAATTATCATGATTTGTTTAATATTTTAACCATTCTATTGCATCACACAAAGGGCGAGTCAAACAGTTTATTTAATAAAACATTCCACACCTTGGTTTCATGGTTTAATGCTATCAAGTAGACTGGTTTCCTGCATTGTGTGCTCTTTTTCTTGCACTCCTCTATACAAAGTCACGTGAACACTAACACCATATTGGTATTGATCAAACCAAAATTGCAGCATAAGGAGAATGATCAGCAATTAAATATTAGGATGTTTCTATAGATTTTGGTGGGAAGTTAAATAAGTACAGCGAGTCCCAAGGTCAGTTGACGGCTTTAAGAAAAGTAACGCATAAGAATAGATACGCTGTATACAGAATTATAGAGAGAAATAATCGGAGTAAATACTTTGTATGCTTCACTGATGAAAAGATTAGATTTTTTTCGATCAGTATGCCCTGAAGGAAAATATTTAACTTATGGAATGATTACTAAGGTAAAGACAAACACATCCTTTAGTACAATAAATTACACGTCATTGCCGGATTACAAATATTACTCTACACACAGATTCTGTACGTCTGATGAAAATGCAATTACAAACCCAGATCATTTGCCTTTTTTTGAGGTGCATGAAGCAACTAAATAAAAGCAAAACGTTAAAACGAATCTAGGATACTGTGGTGAGAGGACGTTACCAAAGCAATAATGAAATTCACTGAGAAAATCTGAAAAATAAAGGATGTGGAAAGTGCATGGGTACATGATTGCAATGTGTTAGAACAAATGCAGAACAGTAGAACATTGTCGCAAATCGCTGCAACAGTTTTAACCGCTCTAAAACAAAGAAGTTAGATAAAATACTTGTAAAACGATACTCAATTACGGTAACATGTAAACATAAAACTGACGTATTCTTACAAAAATACTCCATTGATTATGGCAGCTATGTACAACCTATCTTATGCTGAAAAATTGCGTTAAACCCTAGAACAACAACAACAAAAATACTTCTCAAACGATACTTAATTTTAAATTCATTTATACAGATACAACTCATGTATTCATACGAAATACTTGTAAAAAAAACAAAATTACAAGTAATATTTATTATTATGCGATATTTAGTTACAGGTAAAGATAAAATTAGAATATTCTTGAGTTATGTAAATGGAGTAATCTTTTAAAGTTAGAATTAAATATAGCAACTGATTTTCAAATATGTGGATTTAAAAATCAAAACTGGTTGAATAAGACACAAGTAGCATATCGTCGTAAAAACTTTTGAGGTATGGAAATATTATCGCAAAGTTTCAATAGAGTAAGGACATGATATAGGAATTAATTTTCAAGAGTGTTAAGAAAGTAATGAGATAATTGACACTGGAATGCACTTGATACATACTTTCCTAGGTATTTCACAGTTGTAAAATCTTCAGTTTTGAGTAATTGTAGTTGTTTATACATGCTTGCTGTGTACTAAGTCCCAATAGAGGATTCTCTAAGTGAGAGGGAAAAAATTAAACATGATACTTATCTTACATCTTTTTATTTAGATTCATTGACATAAGGCTAGATTCATTCAAACGAGTTGATAAGCAAAAGAAACAGTTAAATTAACAGAAAAATGAGAATAGTTATAACAGGTGTAACGTGCAATCCGATCTACAGAATATAATTGCTATACATGCACTGGAGTATGTAATATAAAGAATGCCGAAAACTATCGCAATTCATATAAATTCGAGAGCTACGTCCAGCTGCAACTACGTGACTTAATTGTTTACAGTTCTTCTGAGTGGAACAGATAGGCTAAACTTCAGTCATTGGCATACTAGTCTACCATTGGTAACAAAAGTAGCCCAAAATATCTCTTTCAATGAAAACTGTTTGTTTAAAGTGATTTTATCTAACATCTTGAGATAAGTTAGTCCATAACTTCGTCTCCTCGTTTGTCCTTTCATCTAGTAATAATGTTAAGAGGGTCCGTCTGGTTAATTTTTTTATCTCCATATTTCCATAACCATCCCTCACACTGACAGCAAAGTTCGGGACTAAAATATGAACCAGCACAGTAATATGTAATATAATTTTCTTGTCTCCAAAGATACCGCCCAACAATTTTTCATTCGGTGAATCCTCTTATATGAAAATGTTATTGACACTGTTTACTTTTTCCTCTCGATTTAAATAAAAATTGATTGCAAGCTATTCAACCATCAGAATTATTGATTGATTGTGAGGTCACAATAATAAGCTTGTTGTGCCAATATTATAATAATTATATTTTTAAAACATATACAGCAAATTGGTTTTATGTGCAAAGTAGAATGATCATGAAATGGAACTAAGGTGTCATTTTGATATCATAAAATAAAAATATCACTAGAAATTCAAAAATGAAAAACAAACAGAAGTATACCAACATGCTGAAAAGGAAACTTTTTGGGCGACCAAAACATTGCATCAGCTGAAAGTTTTGATACCCTAGAAGTCCATGTTTCTAAAAGAGCGTAGATAGCACAAATACACGTTTATCGCATGGGGCAAATGGAAGCATAAAGCTCCCCAACCAGTACATGCATGGCCATCGGCATGGTCATCTGCATGCGATGTTGCATAGTGGTTTATATATAAATATTTTATTTACATAAAATCGGTGGAAGACTTTATAATAAGCTGTATATAAAAATATCCTTAACTAATATTCAATGGATAGCTGGATGCAAATAATTTCTTTTAATCCTTCCACGTGCAATTCGTTAAGAGGAAGACGCTGGCTGAAACTATGCAACAGAGATGCTCGTGAAAGATTCAATTCACTCAATCAAACGTCTTTACTTTCACTAATGGGATCATCTCCCTTATAGCACAGTCATTTATTAATAATACAATATATTGTCGTTGGCGTCATCATACCAAATTGTCTATTAAGACCATATACAACTGTTTTTAAATCAAATGGCCAATACAATTCATAATTTTTACTAAATCTGACTTGAAAACTTGTTAGAGTTACCGAACAACCTTTTGTAGCACCTGACCTTATCATTTGTACTCTAAACACGCTTACCTTGAAAACGAGTTGAGATAAACACATTGTTTTCAGGGTGGAAACTAGAGCAGCCTTTTTCAAAGTCGGTATATATCTGGATATTACATCATCATAATCTAGTTATGATATCATAGGGACATGCGTCTCGAAATTTAGGAACATTCTTTCTCATTGGCTGCTACTCTACTCTTCACTGGCTGTGTTCATATATGGGAACCGATAATTTCAGATGATTCTTCACTCAACTAATGCAAAACAGGTTTTCAATCCTTAAGCAGTCATCGAGTCCAAGGATTTAATTTGGATTCGAACCTGTTTCATATGTTATACTATTGTGCCAAAAGTAAGGCAATTTAAATTTTCTTTAACAATATCCCTTCAATTCATTTGCAGATTATTCAATGGTTTCACGTGTTGGTTCTCAAGACAAGCTTTACATATCATAGATGCTAACGAAATTACATGAAGCAAGTACATTACTCCATGTATTTTCATTTTTGAACACGGTTTGGAATACTGATTGAAATCAAATCAAGCCTCAGGTGGGGTCACAATAAGCATGAGTTTGTTGCATCACATAAAAGTGTCTTAAATATATATCGTAGCGTTGATTAGTCTTACTTTCCGGATTTATGATTTGTAATCAAAAACTGGCCGTTACTGAATCTAAGTTGATGTTGTCACATAAAATTCCATACTTTTAAACTTTAAATTACACTCGTAAATCCTTCTCCTTTTCCGTCGCATGCCATAAAATGCCTCATTTATAAATTGTGGTCATTTTTTAACTGGATATACGTTTCCTAAAACCTTACAAATTTTGGAATTATCGCCATGATTACCTCGAAATTATTAAACTCATAAAATTAAAAAGCTATTAAATCAGTGTATCGTTGGCATGAAAACAAAGAATCACTGTATTTCCTGCATTGAGAAATAAAGGTAAGAAGTGTATAATACTGGTTTTCTGCATCAAGGTGTACTAATCTACATGACATATATTTCGAAACTTGCCTTTGCAGACATCTTTTTATAAAGGACTTTTTTACAAAGGAAGATGGAAAATATTTCTACTTTATTTTGGTTTGCGTTTTCCCAAAACAAATTGGAAGATTAATTGTTCTTTCACATTATGTAAATTTAGATATTATTCACTGACATTTATTTTAATTTTTTGCTTATTAGTAATTATCGTCCACATAGTACTGTCGTCCTTACGCACTTGACAATTATAAATCCATTTTAAGCAGATAAAAATAAGTTGCCTGAATAGCTACAGTAGTAAAACAATGGCGATGCAAAACCAAATATAGAATGTATAGATGGAATGTACATGGATTAAAGCCAGGATCAACTTATGTTTCTGGTTTTCTTGAAGGTGTCTAGCTTATTTGACGACAATAAAAAAGGTCAAAATAACTAACCAAAATTGTTCAAATTTTAAATAATTATCTTAAAATTAAACTCAATATTTAAATACTCTAATATTTGGTTTTAGATAAAATAAAATTGGTCATTTCATCATCGTCTGTTGCTCTCTGCTTACAATAAAATAGCCTTAACTGTTATAGTACGTGCAAACATTATACGTATATCTATTATTTATCCCAAATAAGCCATAATAATGCTTAACAAGTTTTCATTTGTATCGCTTCAAAGACTTCAAGGAGAGAATGTTTGTTATAGCTCAAGTTTGTTGATCTTTTGTTGAATCACATGTATATTATTCTAAGACTGAATACACTATAAATTCCAATGAACTTCTCCATCCAAAATTTTTATCAGAATACTTTTGTAGTTCTCTACGTGACCTCAGATCACAATTAGCATTTTGTATAACACAAAATTACATAATGAAAATAACCTTCTACAATAATGCTGATATTTACAAAACAATAACCACAACCTGGATTACACCGAGGAAATTCAAAAACTTATACCCAAATAAACATATTTACTTCTTGTATTCATTAATATTGATTTTAAACCCACATACACAGAGAATAATTTAGCTATGTATTAGTCATTTACAATGAATAAAATAAACATTACAAATTTGAATCAAGCAGAAATGAATTCAGTTTTGGGCAAGGTCGCGTCCAACACGCAATGATATCTGACAACAACACTTAATGAAATAAAACAAAATAAAACGTGTGTGTGTGTGTGTGTGTGCTGCTCGTTCAACGTAATCGTGTCATGTTATATGCATACAGTCCATTATAGGATGCTATAACGTCCTATGTATTAAACTTGTATTCCTCATTTGAGCAGTTTGAACCTTCTTTTAGGCTTGGGATGCAGAACAAAGTTATGTTCTAATATACACAAAAATAAAACCAATAGTGTACACGACACGGGTATATAGTTTGAAAATGGTGTCACGTTCCCTTTCCGCTTCTAGTATGTATTGATGGATAGATGATCTAGTTTTAAAGCAAACGGAATAATTTTCTTTGAATAAATCAGCAGTCTTTATAGAATTTATGGCGGAGCACAGCATCCAAACTTTGCCACATCCTCCATACAGCGTTTGTTTTAGTTCCAATTGATATTTCACTGAATCCTACTGTCAAAGATTCCCTAAAGGGCCGATGTTTTTGGAGATGCCGTGCAATAAGTGCAGCTTTTCAGTGTATAAGCAGCATACAAGAAACGTGGATGCAAAATAGCATTTAATTCTTTATTCCTCAGATAGAAAAAATGTCCAGAACTGCACGTGGAACTTTTTTGCACAGCAAACTAATATTCATAACTTTACAAATAAATTTTATTTGATTTCCTTACTGCATGAACTGTATCAAAATAAATGTCAGCTATGATGAGACTAACACAAATTAGAAAATTTCTGCAAAGATTGTAATAGTGTTAAAATGATACCAGTGTTCTCTTGCCAGCAATCTAAGTTACTCCTTGAACCACTACCCCTAGCCCATTTATTTTACTGCTAAATTAAAACAGGGATCAAACCGACAACCATCTAAACATGGCAAGATTGACCTTTTATGGGGGATTAAAGTAGCTTTAAGAATTTGAGTCATAACGCTACAATGTCTGCGGGAGGGGGACAGTTTATAGTGATGTCTAGCAAGGAGGTATCATGCCGTTGACATGTGACATTATGTACCACTAAGTCATATTATCCTGACACCAGGCCGACCAGTCTTAAAAAATCTCTTAAGGATGAGCACCAGGCGAGGCAGCTACTATTACCATGTTTTTTGTTTCTAAAAGTCTATGGCATAACTTGACCGGCTTTCGAAGTTTGAACCCGCAACTTCCTTCATCCTAGGCAGACACTCTAAACAGTTAGTAAGCGATACATTTATTTTAATTTTCATGAACATATCAGTGTATTCAGATACAATATTGATAAGGAAAGAGAAGGCATGTAAATTAAACATTTCTACCTGAACTCTTTATTCTCATAGACAGTATCCGTAACCGGTTTGTGACTTGGGTCGATTTTTCACACAGCACCCCAATGCAAGACAGGCAGTAAACAACACAATATGTGTACATGTACATGAGGTGATATTTGGCTGCGACAGTAATAACACTCATCTGACGTATTTGTCTAGGTTCAGCAGAATTGTTCTTGTTAAAATTCCATGACTGATGTTTTTTGCTGTTGTTGTTATAAGGTTTAACGCCATTTTGCAGCACACGATAGCTTATACATGGCAGACAGTATTAATAGTGGATGATGAAGTCTGTGAAACCCAGGAAAGAAACAACGACCCATGAGAAGCTATCGACAAGCATTCTTGCATACTCACATTGGCCGAACCAGAGTTCACAAGTTCATGTTCAAAATGTTTTTCTATTTTTAGCTCAATGTATGGGCAACATAGTTACCCTTGAACTACTCCCCCTAACCCATTTCTTTTTTTGCTAAATTAAAATAGGGATCAAACCGACAACTCTAAACATGGCACGATTGGCCTTTTTATGGGGGATTGAAGTAGCTTTAAGAATTTGAGTCATAACACTACGATGTCTGCGGGAGGGGAGACATTTTATAGTGATGTCTAGCAAGGAGGCATCATGCCGTTGACATATGACATTATGTCCCACTAAGTCATATTATCCTGACACCAGGCCGACCAATCCTAAATAAATCTCTTAAGGATGAGCACCAGGCGATGCAGCTACTATTACCATGGTTTTTTTTGTTTCTACAAGTCTATGGCATAACTCGGCCGGTCTTCGAAATTCGAACCCGCAATTTCCTGCATCCCAGGTAGACATTCTAAACAGTTAGGCCACCAGTGCGGTACCTTTATTTTAATTTTCATGAACATATGAGCGTATTCAAATACAATATGATAAGGAAAGAGAAGGCATGTTTTGTAAATTAAACATTTCTACCTGAACTCTGAACTATTTATGCTCATATACAATATCCGTAACCGGTTTGTGACTTGGGTCGATTTTCCACACAACACCCCAGTGCAAGACAATCAGTAAACAAGACCATATGTATATAGGTACATGGGGTGAAGTTTGGCTGCGACAGAAATAACACTCATCGGACGTTTTCGTTAGGTTAAGCAGAATTGTTCTTGTCACAATTCAATGACTGCTGATATTGCTGCTGTCTTTATAGGGTATAACGCCATTTTGCAGCACAAGATATCTTATACATGGCAAGCAGCATTAATAGCGGATGATGAACTTCGTGAAACACAGGAAAGAACCACCGAACCTTGAGAAGCTATTCTCACATGCACACATTGGCCGAACCAGACTTCACAAGTTCATGTTCAGAATGTTTGCTAGTTTTAGCTCAATGTATGGGCACCATTGTAATGTACCACAATAAGTCCATAACACTAGTGTACAAAAAGCGAAATCCTGAAGGTTATTAATACGTCATCGATTGCTACAGGTACGATCGTGTGGAGTGGGATGTGGTGGGTTATATTTCATGGTTAGGGCTACAGGTGGGAAGAGTGGAATAGAATGAGGTAATGTTTAGGATTTCAGGTTCGATGTGACGTTTATGTTATGGTTGTGCTGGTAGGGGTTTTAGGTGGGGTGAGGTTTATGTGACGTTTGGGATGTATGTGATGGTCAGGACTACAGGTGCGATGAGATGGAATGCAGTAATTTGAGGTACATGTTGTGGTCAGTACTATTCTACAGTATTGGTAGGATGAGTAAGGTGAGATATATGTCACGTATAGTTAGCAATGTATTGAAGAAAAAATGTTTCCTATTAAAAGGAAGCTCTTAGAATATATAAATCAGCTTAATAGTAGATGGTAAGAGTGTTTTGATGTGGCCACTGTATTGGACATGTATAATTTATGCCATTAGGAAAGCCATAAAACATTGTCCTAAAGAAGGGGAAGTTAAAAGATTTTTTTTAAAAAAAAACAGAAATAACTACTGAGGAATATCGAAAGCTTTCGGTTTTTCAACTTAATCGACATGGAGTTTGGAGAGGGATGGCAGCATAAGTAGTACTATGTGGCACTATGGGTACTAACGGAAATAATATTAAGTTATAAGTTATAGGAAATCTTGTATTGAAAGCATCCATAGATTTAAATCATTCTTGGCACACTGTGTACGTACGGAAGACATCATAGCGATGACGAGCTGACAAACGAATACGTGCAATAGCAGTCGATTCTGACACTGGGCTTGGGAAGAGTTAGAGTTGTGCATGGTGGGAAGGGTCATATTGTGCAGTAATATATGCACTAAAGTATTTGGCGGACAGCGAATCTAGTTTGCCTTCTACGTTCAATACTGCCCGTTTTGACATAGCGAAAAAGATCGTGATTTCCTGTCATTAATTCTTGCTCTAAATATACCATTATTCAGGTCAACAAAACACAGGAAAACACATGAAGCAACAGAAAATAAAAACAAATTGCTAAGAAGTTATTTTTATTCATCCATTAGATAAAATCAGAAATATCATGCTAGTATGTACAATTCAGCATGAAAAACATGCAATAGATATTTTGCAAATTATCATCAACTTATTTATGTGTTCCGATTCACACACACACACACACACGTATATATATATATATATATATATATATATATATATATATATATATATATATATATATATATATATATATATATATATATATATATATATATATATATATATATATATATATATATATATTCCAGCATATATCTATGGTAGCTTTAAATGGTCTAACGTTTTAATAACTTTTTTCATTTTACCCCACAAAATAGTTATATGCAACATGACCAGTATTACAATATCCATTTTGCACAAATAAAAGTATGATAAATTAAGTCATCCAATTTTATAACACTTTTCGTAAACATTTCCAATAGCAACACCAGCCATTATATAGAAATGATTATATCCAGCGATAATGGGATGATGTATATTCATTTTGCTTTAAAATAAAATAGAAAAAAATGAGAGATTACACGACGAGTAAAATCTAGGATGTATAAAAGCCATATCCATCAAAACTTTATTATTTTTATAGCTTGTTACTGTTGTAGGGTGAAAGGCAGCTATGGTAGACGACAACTTAAGTCCTCAGTCAACATGCTCCAGTTTCAACAAATACCGCAAATATTCTTTCTCAAAATTAGTTTTTAACAATCTACGTTACTAATTCCCTGGCAGCAATACAATTTTCAAAGAAAATACATCTGACATCAAGAATTTAAATAAAGATGAAATCATAACATCTTCATGTTTTAAAAAATCTTGTTAATATAGAAGGAAAATGCAAATTTCCTCCAAACTGTGCAATATTATGGATTTTGAATATACTAATTCCTACATGCAACCTAAATGGTTTCTTTTCATTTTAAAATATTAATTCGCTGAACTGTCTGAATAAAAGTACGGACGACAATACAATTTACAAAATCTTGAGTTAGGTGCCCGTCTATGATTGCATTCTCAAAATACACTTCTTTATTTTCTGAATATGAACGTTTCCTAATTATAGAATACCCTTAGTTTACCTAAACTTAAAATATTCAGATTTTAGGAGTTTATTAATAGAAGTGAACTCTGTTAAAAACATTGACGAGTCAAAAGCCTGAACTCCTATTAAAATTATTTTTAATTTAATTCTCCAGTATTCTTCACCGCGTGATCATGGTTTGAAGGTATTATATGACTAGCTTCTATAATAGCAATGATCCCACAAAGCCTAAACATAACAGCAGAGTACTATTTTTAGCTGTGTCAGTAAGTTGTTTCCCTTTTTTATGGAACTCTTGGATGAAATAGTTTTCTCAGTAGTTATAACATATTATCAGAACTCTAATCTGAATTTCATTCTGGATAATCACCAATAGTCAGTTATTGCAAAGTATGTAAATGGCAATATATAAACGTAAAGGTTTTTAAAAATTATTATCATTTTATCAAATTATGTGATGTTTGCAGGAAAACAGTCTGGTTCTTTTCAAATTCCTCGTGGAGTTATTCAAAGAGTAAATATTGCCTCAATACAGTTTTCATTGTTTCTAAACGGTCAGGAACGTTTTCTGCAAAAGAATAATTTTACAGTAGTTACACTAGAACTAAAAGGTTCTGACAAGGAAATATAATTCAAAATGTTTATTATAATGTATTTACATGGCACATTATTTTTACAATATGATGGATACATTTTCAATTGAAAATTTAACTACATTAAAATTTTGAACTAAATGTCAAATAAACAAATTTAAACATATACATTTTTGGATCACCAAAATTAAACTGCTACAAATTAACATTTTTAAATGTGACAAATTGTACATTTTCCAATACATTTAGAGAATTTTAAAAGTAATAATCCACAATTTCCAATAAGCCCAAACATAAACGAATCTTCTCTATAAACAAATTAGCAATGTGCACATTCCAATTGATCTAATTAAAATCGCTCGATGATAAAAATTTTGCACCCATATTGTTGATTGGATATGAGGTTCGAGGGCATCTAAAATACCATATAGACAATGTTCTCTTTACATATATAAGATATAAAAAAAACGTTGAGCACAAACGCGAATTACTGTATTCAGAAATTGAAAGGAAATCGATTGACATTTATATTAATGTCTTATCAATGGACTTTAGATCTAAATAAATTAATGGAAAATACCCCAAAATTTCCCAAATATTGTACAGTATTATGTTGACTGTAATACATAGGAACGGCATAAATTAAATGGTCAAAACGTATCAGAAACATTTTGATCATCACAAACAATTGGTATGCCAATCTTTAAGCTCTAAATGCTAGCATTGCACAATCCTTAACGGATTTATTATGGCAAATGGCGTGCAGGATTAGAAGCTTCTTTGAAAGGTATGACTTAACAAATATTCAAACCAGACATAA
This sequence comes from Potamilus streckersoni, assembly GCA_016746295.1. Lineage (NCBI taxonomy): Eukaryota > Metazoa > Mollusca > Bivalvia > Unionida > Unionidae > Potamilus > Potamilus streckersoni. The sequence continues at coordinate 491,330 of JAEAOA010000993.1, read as the reverse complement.
GCTTTGAAAATTAACTGATATCTTTAGAAATGAATCGTTGTTTTTCTTATTTAGAACTAGCATCCACACACTTCCTGTAATAAAGGCATTGAGAACACATACTGAAATAGTGCAGAAAATCCACCCTTGGAATCGCATAGGTGATGAATTTCAATATTTGTTTTTATGTCCTTTCTCAAGATAAAGGCTAAAATTCTTCCATCCTATTATTTACTAATCTTACTGTAATGACATCATGTAAATTTTAATCCTCCAAATCCCGCTGATCTTTAATTAGTCTTGCAAAATTTGTTGACATAATATGAAACATAATTATTTCAAAATGTATGTAGCTGATAGGAGCATACAAGTTATAGTTATATCACCTCTTGGATGTGCACGTGTATGTAGGTAGGTAGGTAGGTAGGTAGGTAGGTAGGTAGGTAGGTAGGTAGGTAGGTAGGTAAGTATCTTAATTTCTTGGTCCGTTTAAATTTCTGTTTAACTCTCAATATGTCTGAATAGCTAGTAAACCACCTTGGCAAGTCCATTCTTGAACTGCTAAATACGTTGACAAGTTTCCTGAGGCAGATTATAACTAATTTCTAACCAAATGAGTTCCACTGAATGGCGCAAGTGAACACGCTAAAAATGTTTCACTAGTACAAAAGACTTATATGCAAGTAATCTGACCCTAAAATCCGTCGTTTTACATCATTCATATAAAATTACTTTCATATCTTGTTTAAACACCCTTTCCTCTTGCCTCACATTTGTACAAAATTTCTAGATGGAGCACAGAGTTGACACAGACATGTATTATCTTAATATGCATTGAATGATTCTATACAATGACTAGTTGTTCTTTAAACAACGTGTTAGTGCACCTGGTTTTGAGGTAATGCTTATCCTTGTGAAGTTCTTGGACTTCCTTTAAATGAACATTACCACATGCTATTACAAGCATTATAACAGAAATACTATTATTTGAAAATAAGAATATATTTTAGAAAAACAATTAGATAAATGATAATCTTTAAAACTCATGTCGAAATTTGGAGCAATTAAGCAATTTAATTTAAAGAGCACAACTATTAAATTTCTCAATGAGATACAATTTATTTCATGTTTTATCATTATTTGAACTATCTTCATGTCAAAAATATTGGAAAAAAGTTTCTATTTTATACAAAATGAACAAACAGTGCATATATTATTAGAAAGGATATCCAAGGTATGTATGCGTTACGAACCCTATACTGCTTTATAAACTTGTCTGACCTCTTAAACCAATTGAAATCAGAATCTTACAGTGTTCTGTAACATGTTTGCATTACCAGTTTATTACATAAACAAAACATTTTGTGCTCCCTTACAAGCTGCAAGTAATTTCAGAACTCGTCTCAGGTATATTATAAAGATAACTTTTCGATTCGTTGTAACAGACGGTTCTCCATTTGACATCATGCAAAAGTTGACTATCTGGGACTGGAAAAAGTGTAATAAATAATGTAGGAGGGAGAATGAACGATTTGCTGCTATGAAAGCACGTCACGATACGGAAAAACGAGTCGTAATTAAGCAAATAGTTAAGCACCCTGAGACAAGGCAATAAAACAAGACACGAGAATAGAAGAAACAGGCAGAAAGAAAAGACACCAGGAAAGACAGGAAAAGCAGAGAAAGAAGGTGTGAGCGAAGGAAAACATGGACAGGAAAATATCAACATTGGAAGAGGGAGAAAACGAAGGCACGGATAGGAAGACGGCGGAGGAAAATGCTAGGAAGCCGCCGGAGGATGGAAGAAAATGTCCTAAGGATTCATACAATGAGAACGAAGTCACCACGCCCGATCCTCTCTCTCTCTCTCTCTCTCTCTCTCTCTCTCTCTCTCTCTCTCTCTCTCTCTCTCTCTCTCTCTCTCTCTCTCTCTCTCTCTCTCTCTCTCTCTCTCTCTCTCTCTCATATTGTTGGCTCATGTTTAAAAAAAAAGTAACTGTTATTCGCATCTACCCTGTAGGTGTTCTACAAACCTTTTTAGGAATATTTGTGTAGGCAGGATTAGCCATGTATATATAAACTATTTACTTCATTTTAACTTAGTACCCTTAGGGCATTCGAAGATGGACACGATCATACTATTTAAACCAGTCAAATCGTTTGAGCGTCATTGTCCATACTGTAGACTTCCGATACTGGACAGAGGTTAAACCGCTTGGTAAGTTGGCCATACTTTTATACACATATCTTATTCATTTGATAATTTTTCTATTCAATATCTATCACAGATTATAGTCTTTCAAGGTTTGATGGTGATATATATATATATATATATATATATATATATATATATATATATATATATATATATATATATATATATATATATATATATATATATATATATATATATATACCTAAGATTGCGTTATTGATTTATTGCAGATGCACTATTAGATTTGGTGCATTTGCATTTTATGTGTTTCTAATGCTAATAAGAGATGATTTTTCCTCAGTAATCCAAACTACTGTAACTGAGTTAGTAAATGATGATTTAGCATATTCCTTCTATGGTCAATGAGGAGAAAAAGAGAACATATCCTTTCAATAGCAAATGAGAAGAACAACATAGCATATCTCTTCAATAGTAAATGACGAGAACAACAGAACATAACCTTTGAATATTAACTCAATATTGTGCTCAAAATATTAACATTATCGAATGTATTCATTATTAAAGAGTTTTAATTTTATTTTTGTAATTGCTGAAAACGTTTTCTCAACCACATCATTTCTCAAGTTTGAATTTTAATGGTCACGTGATTCATGTTGTCGTCTGTACATGGTACTAAATCAATGATGTTGATGTTTTGTGAGCATATATAAGGTAATAATTTTCATGAGTGAAACGGAAAAAAATATCACGGTTATCCAGTCAGTTTTTTAATTATGAATATATGATAAGGCAAGAACATTATATCTGCATTGATTTTTTCCTCCATTCTGTCGGATTGATTGCCGGCTGCATTACTACAACGATAAAAAAAAGTTCCGAAAAATCCAACACTTTTAGTACAACGCCTACTTGCAAATTTAGACTACACATTTAATGTTTAAATTTGTTTAATTTGTCAAACGCAATGGTGCTTTGATACGATAATAAAGAGCTTTTTAATCTATCAACACATGTCTCAAAGGGATTGGGCGACATAGCTGACGTTTGGAACTGCCGGAACGTGACAGAACGACAACAGAGTTCAGGATGTAATATGAACATTTTAATTAATCTTAACTTATCAATTAGACTTTCACTTTAAGCTAAATTTCGGTTTTCATTTAACTTCGGATTCTTTTTTCTCCTTTACTCACCCCTACATGATATTCAAATCTAAACAAGTCTAACCTTCATGTTGAAAATTGTCACGTGACTACCGAGATGCACTCATAAAACACAAGTTGAGAAAACAAAAGACAGGCACCAGAAGTTACTTTTCATGAAAACTTTCCCCTCAACATAACACACCAAAATCAAAATATACCATACAAATGTAAAGCAACCTTATTTTCATTTAACTTATAAGAATACAAATATGAAGTCACATCGAATGTATAGTTATGAGAAAATCACGAGTACCTCTTGGTGACACGAAACGTTCCTTTGCTTGAGGAACTCACGGTAAATTAGTTCTCCAGTGAATTGTGCCACTATATTTATTATTATTATTATTATTATTATTATTATTATTATTATTATTATTATTATTATTACAAGAGCGGCTGATTAATCTGATTAATTAAAATTATCACCCTTTGAAAGACAACCCGAATAAAGTACTAACCAACTTTTATGACTGATCAATGCCTGATCTACATGAGTAAGGAAACGGGTATATAGTTTATAAATGTTACAGCTTATTCATACATTAACAACTGAAAATTGGATTTGTTAGAAAAAAAAATTAAACGTTTAGATTTTCATTTTCACCAATTAACTCTCCATCCATATTGCCTGACCTGTTCTCGGCTTTTATTTTTCTAATGGGTAATCTCGTTTATCTTAAAACTGTAAATCCTTCGTGCCTGCATACTATTCGTTTATGGATGGATAGATGAGATATTGATTTACTCGTGCATTGCTGTGTGTGTGTGTGTGTGTGTGTGTGTGTGTGTGTGTGTGTGTGTGTGTGTGTGGTTTCGGGGGTAAATGACGCGAAATGCAATAACTACCTAAGTATCCTAATTTGTACGTCATGCCTTGGTATGCGTACACATTGGAGACATATATTGCCAAAAGGTGGTCAGCCATATATCTCGTGGTCAGGAATATGTGATACAAATTCATTTGAACAAATCATCGATAATTTTATAGTGTCTCTTTCTTTTAAACTCCATATAAAAATGACTAACTGCTGATACACAAGCCTTGGCTACGGTCATTACTCTATAGGTGTTACTGGCATCAGTGGTGTGCTTATGTGTTTATTTTAATTGGTAGCATGACCTAAAGTTGACCCAAGTGAGTAAAGTTCAGTTTTTCTTATGACCTAAAGTTGACCTAATTGTGGCAAGTTCAGTTTTTCTTACACAGTCACTGTGCGTGTTATCTTAATTAAGCTCCATTTTTAAGAACTGTAAAGTCTTATAGGGCCCTGTACCTCATATATAAGTAGATATTCCATACATGAATTGCCATGACTAAATATTAGAATATGAATGTGAGAATACTGAAAGGAATTTCTGCTAAAACAGCAGACAGAATTTCATTTAGTTCACTTGTAAGAATTACGTTTATATGGAATTAAGCCTGTATTATTCCTTGTTTTGAAGATTTCTAAAATAGAAACAAAACATTCAAACGTCAATACTAATACTTGCAAAAGTTTCATCAAACACTTAGACATTTAGTTATATTACTTTATGGATAAGGAGTATATTCAGCCTTTCTACCTGTTACCGAATCTTATGGCTTTTATTTATCATTTTGGCGTCTGCCGGGGATCAATTTTTCTGTATCTTTTTTTATTAATCTTTACTGAGTTCTAATTATCACATGTAAGACGAGTTGTGTATAAGTTCTATTATCTTACATTTGTAATTATATAGTACAATAATTCCGTTTCCAATTTGTAAGTTTATACGTAATAGTATAACTTCAATTTATAAATCACATATAACAGAGAGAGAAAAAAAAGAGATTTGAAGATCCAATAACAGAGGTGCATTTTTCATACATAACATCGGTCTTTTATATTTCCAATAAAAGTTCAAATGATCATGCAGATTGAATTAGGAATAATGAAAGTTATAATTATTAACTTATTCTTGCAACTAAAGATTTGTGAACACTAATTTCATCAATGTCTTTTCCAATTTTATCTGCTCACCGATATGCATCAAAATATTTGATAAACAAACTTTTCAAACTGAAAACTTGTATTCATCCATTTATTGTTTGCTTAGCAATATTTACGCATCGTCGAATGTTAACAACCACATAAAGAGATCATAAACACCAAGTGCACATGTTACAGTTTCTGTTCATCGATCATACTTTGATGTTTGTGTGATCTGAATTTTTAACGTAGCTTTAAAAAAACATATTTCAGTCATATCGATAAGATGTCTCCAGTGTGGCAGTTTATAATGATATTTATCACTGAGTCATCATGTAGCATGATATCCCACCCAGTCACATTATTTTGACAACAGGCCAACCAGTCTTAATATAAAACCTCTAAATGCTGAGCACCAAGCAAGGCAGCTGTTAGTACCATTTGTGTCCTTGGTATGACTATGCCAGGATTCGAACCCGCGATCAACCGTATCTGAGGATGACGCTCTAACCACTTGGCCAAAATATACTATCATACAGGCTAGAGAATGTTTATTAAATATTAATTCTGCCTGCTATTATCAAGCATTCTCCAATGGAGGTAACACTCCTTCTTAATTAATTAAAATAAAATAAATTTTAGAAATAAAACAATCGAGCAAGTGAAACACTCTAAACTATCCTGATATTAGATAATGTATGTTGAACATTTTTTCAACAAGAATGACTCGTAGAAATAATCTATCATGCAGACATACAAATCTGTAAACAAGTTGATAAACCGTATTCTCAAAAACATCCTAAATTTACCCTTTTGATGGATAGCTTGTAATCAAGTACAAATTATGTTTAATTATAATCACGTTTTATGCGAGATTGAGATCCTTGGCAAATCGTCAGGGAATTTAATCCATTTGAGCAGAATTAAGTTCTATGATTTGAGAATGCTTGTCATGAGTCGTTTTCAAAGGCATTTTACAAAACAGAGACAAAACAAACAAATAAAACTGAAAGACCGTATTGTTTTCAAAACTTGTTATGGCTGTTTCAACAGTAATTATACCTTTAAATTTATTCTTTCAACTTGTGTTTTTTTTTCAACTTGTTACGGATACTAGAAAACAATTTGTATTGATCAAGAAATCAATGCGACAGAACGACATGATTTTTATATACATTTATGTAAGCGCAAATAATATCCCATATATTTCATTTTTATAGTATTAATTGAAGACTATTAAGCAAATTAAGAGAATTATTTAAAAGCAAATTCGTCGGCTGCAAAAATAATTTTATTTGTGCATGACTGTCATTTTTTAGTCTTTTTGTTTTAAACCGATTGCTTTCAATGTTTTAAGGCGGTGAATCTAGTAAGATTTCTCTTCTTTCCTGATTTCGGAACTCCATTTTGGGTTGTGAGCAATTGCAACAAGTGTTAAATTACTGAAAGTGTGGCATGGGGAGAAGTGTTCTGCAACCGGGCTTCTGAGCAGCGTCTTTGTCATCCAATCAGATCTATGACGTCTGATCCTTTTGTGTAGCTTTTCAGTTTCTCCGACATACTGAAGGTTATAGATCTTACATGTGATGAGATCAATTACATTCTCTGTTTTGCACTTTTTGTTTGGGCAATGTACGTTACGTTTTTCTCTAATCACTTGTGCTAGAAAATCTCCAGGTCTCTATAATATCTTGACATATTTTTCTTTTTGTTTTTTGTCATTGTGGCTAGATTGACTAGGGTGGTCTTGATTAGTGAATGGCATTAGCTTCACCCTGACCAGAATGTCCTAGGGGTTATTTTGGTCTCCGATTGGTTACTAAATGTTTGTTCGGAAGGATTAACTTTAGTGCGTCTGACGATTCCACGATGGGTCAGTATGTTGGGTGGTTGTTGGTTGAATTTTTACGGCGCACCAGCACAATGAGGCTATTTAGCGCCATACAAAAAGTTATACATTTCGTTACTTAAAAGTGGTAAAAGGTTTTGTATCGACCAGCTATATGAAACCAAACAGTTGAAGGTAGAAACGATAAAATGATAACGGTGATAAATAAATAAAGTTTTCAATTAAACGGAGAGTGAAAATGATGTATGACAACGAAAACAAATAAAAGGTAATTAAAATCTAGCGACAGTCTCTATATCTCATACAACTGTTAATGATGATGGCATAAAATATATAGATTATGATACATGTTTACTTCCGTCAGGATGTATATTATCTAAGAAATACTAACTGTGTCAAAGAGCTACCTAATGTCACGCACATTGTAATAATGATTACGCGTAGGTTTGAAACACTCTAACATAAAGTGTGCTTAACAGTGAATGGTTCATTGCAAGATTTTAACTCTGGTGGGTCTTCTCCTTTAAGTATGGTCGATTCGAAATCTATCAATGATTACCTCCTCCCTACAGACGGCTCTAGAGAAATGAGTCCTGATGGCATGAAGCTTATTATTAACGGCATCATTCCATGATGCCTGCAATTTCTGACGTAAACAGTCTTTGATACGACGTTTAAAATTCGTATTACGGTGTATTAAAATCAGATTATTCTAGTGATAGGGCCATTTTAGTAGCTCGGTCTGCTTTGTCTTTGCCTTTAAATCTAATATGGCTAGGTAACCAATATTATACTTTTTGTATGAGGTACTCAGCTCAGTATGTTTAAGGAGAACATTTGCTAATAATGGATTCTCCAGTTTTCTATTATGTGGTGACTGAAGTACTGATAATGAATCGTAGAAGATTATGCTGTTTAAAATACGCTTGTTTCAATGTATTGCAAAGCAAGGTCTATTGCTCTAATTTCGGCTGAAAAAATAGACGTACCATTTGGCAAGTGAACTTTTGCTGTGTTTTCCACTAACGAAGACTGCAATAGCCTTTTCCTCATCTTTTGATCCATCAGCATATAGTCTTGTATAATTTTCAAATTAGGTGAGGAGTTCAAGGTATGAGTTGTGGAAGATTGAAGGATTTGTCTTCGATTTTTTGTCCATCGTGTAAAGTTAAATGTAACTTTAGTTGTTGAAGTAACCAGAGAGGTATTTCGGAGACGATCCTTTTCAGAATAATTGAATGATCAATTTTAGTACTGACTAGGTATGGTAATATTCTGATGGTTGTTGTTGTTATAGTGTTTGACGCCATTTTTCAGCACAAGATAGGCTATACATGGCGGCCAGTATTATTGGTGGAGGAAGAACCCTGGAAATCCCCAGGAAGAACCACCGACTTATGAGAAGCTAATGGCAAGCTTTCTCACATACCAACGTTAGCAGAGTCTGGACTCGAACTCACGTAGACAAAGGTGAGATGGCAGTGATCCGTAACGGTCAGCGCTTTAGACCACTTGGCCACTTGGAGCCCATAATATTCTGATGGCAAAGGTAGGTGTGACGTTTAGTTTATTGTCATACAAGGTTTTAAATTTAGGTTCAAAACATCCAAAAAAGCAGGATTCAGAGGGTTTGATCGTAATTTGAGAGCATACTGAGCGGAAAGCATTTCTCTACGGTGTGATAAAGGTGGTTGGTTCGCTTTACCGAGTAGGGTTTCACACAGGGAAGTTTTAAATGCTCCCACAGCAATTTTTATTACCTGATGATGAATTGGTTCCAGCATCTTCAAATACGGCTTTTCTAGCTGAATCATTGACAACGCAACAATAGTCAAGTTTCGAGCGAACAAACGTTCTATATAAACTGAGTATGACTCTAATATCAGCACACCAGTCAGTGTGCGCTATTATTTTAAGTAAATCAAGACTTCATGCTTATAGCTTTCAAATTCCTCAGGTGTAGAATAAAAGTCAGTTTCCTGTCGAAGATAATACCTAAAGATTTTGCTTCCTGAACAACTGGAATTTTTCCAGCATGAGTTTAGGTCCATCAAGATGTTTTCGTAACTGACAGAAATGCATATAGTTTTTGATTTTGAAACCGTTAGTATTTATCTTTATTTTCAATCTTGCTGATATTTTGCTGCATTTGTCATTCAATTGAATATTTCTGCTTGAAACGGTAACATATTAAAAAGTCACCAACATATAGGGAGCAATTCAAACCTGGCGTCAGACACTTTTGGTGATACTATTAAATTCTATGTTGAAAATGTCACCGATAAAATACTGATCGTGCATATCAGAAGATGGAGCCCACTCATACCTTGAATTCACTGAATAATTAGACGATAATTAGACGATGAGGAATTATTTGGAGAAACAAAAAGCAAGTACATTAGCTATTTCATGTTTCATATTGCACATCTTGTCATTTGCCTTCACATGTCAAAAGGAATTATATTTTTCATTTCCGTTTGTTTTGCGGATGGTGTCCCAAACTTTCTTTATTGAAGAACGAGAGTTTAAAGCTGAAACATTTATTCCATGAATGCTCGTTTACTTTCTTTAATTGTACGGCGAGCTTCGGCCCTAATAATACGGTACTGAGTGAAATTTTCGAGCGTTGGACCATTATTAATTTTTTTCATTGCTTCTCGGCGTTGTCTAATGGCTTCTTTACATTCTTTAGTAAACTACGGTTTGGGGGTTCTTTTACAATTTGGAGAGGACTAAGGAATGGATTCTTCTGCAATCTCAATTAAGACGGATGTAAATTGTCGAATAGGATCATTATCGTTTAGGACGTTATTCCTGTTAAGACTTGCTATACAAAGTGTTTCAAATTTGGCCCAGTCAGCTTTCTTTCAATTCCACTGTGGAATGGTGTCATCAATTGTAAAGCTAGTGTTGGTAAGAGAGATTGGAAAGTGATCACTGCTCTAAAAATAGTGAAGGAGAATAAATTGTTAAGTCAGTACATTTCTATGTACCCGTTCCTGGGTGAAAATACGACAAAGACTTTCTATTATACAGACGCAAGTTGTGTCTAGCAATAAAAATCTTCAATCTTTTTGCCCCTGTCGCTTATGTAATTTTGATCCCCCAAAAATGTTATGGGCAATAAAGTCACCGAGTAAAACAAATGGCGCGGGAAGTTGTCTAATGAATTTGTTAATAAAATGGTGTTCGGTGGTATGTAAATAGAATAAAATATAATCAATCGATGTAGAGTGACACTTACAGCAATTGCTTGCAAATTTGTATTGAAACGGATGATTCTATGTGGGGCTCTATTGTTCATAGCAATAGAAACCCCTCCTGAGGCCCTGTCAACGTTTTGCAATTAGGTGTTAAACAGGGAGTAGTTTTTAAGTGTGATGTTGTCTGTATCTTTTAAAAAGGTTTCCTGAAGGCATATTATTGCTGGATCATATTCGTTTGAAAGCAGAAGAATTTCATTGTAATTGGTTCTAAGCAATTGACAGTTCCATTGTATGACGGTATTCTTCATTTTAAGATTGAAGTGAAGATTTTGGAGATAAGTTATACACTTTGCAGATACAGTCAGTGCTATATTTCTTTGGAGGAAGTACGGGGATGATATTTTGTTTGGAGCTACTTTGACGACACGGAGCAATATCTGCATCATTACTCTCTATGTCCCCAAACCTGTTATAGAGTTTGATGGGGTCATCTAATCCCTTTGGCTGCCTATTTCCGTGAGATCTATTATTATTATTTGGTGACTTCGGTGGTGGGGTATTATTAAAAGTTGTTTGGATATATGCCGTGGTCTTTTGTGCTTGGTAATGGGGGTGTTAGTGTTTGATATTAACTCGGGTGCATCTGTCTGCGTTTGAGCGTCATTCGATGCCTTGGGATTGTTCTTCACTATATTGGAGAATGATGCGCCAGTAATTCTTTACCATATTTCTGGCCTCTGGATAGAGAATCTTGGATGTATATTTTACCCTCTGAATTTCCTTCTCTTGTTTCCAGGTATCACAATCCTTGGAATTAGCGTGGTGCAATTTTCCACAGTCGACAAATTGCGGAGTTCCTATGCAATCAGCTTCCTGGTTTAAGTAATCACTACATCGGCCACATATTTGGCTTCTTGAACAGCGGTTTTCATGATGCCCATAGTTTTGACACTTATAGCATCAAAGTGGGTTTGGAATATATACGTCAACCTTCACTTGCAAAACTCCAACTTTGACCATTCTGGGTGCTGTTGGTTTATTGAAGGCGAATATAATGGTGTTGGTGTCCTGCAGATTGTTGTAACGTTTGATACATATTCTGCGGACTGCAGTGATACCTTCATTTTTCATTCCTTCAATAATATTTTTGTTGTGATTCCAGCCACTTCACGACAGCGAATGACACCTTTGGACGTATTCAATGTCGTGTAAGCGAACAAAGTCACTGGAATATCGAAGAAAGATTTCATTTTCCTGAGGTATTTTGTTTGAAGTCGTCGCTCACATTCAACAAGTAGGCATTCAGATCTCAACTTTATAACACTTTTGGCGTCTCAATCAATCCGGTTATGGTTTTTTCTATAACAAAGAGAGAAAGTGCAGTAAGCGGTTTTGAGGCATCTTTAGACTATATCATCATGATGCGTGGAAATAAATCTGCACCACATAGTTCTTCATCTGAGTCAGATCCAGTTTTGGTACGCTTTATTTGATTTTGTTTTAATTTTCCATGTTGGTTTATTTAATAATCAGCACCCGTGCTCCCCACCCACAATGGAGCCCAACACGGGACACTTTTCTTTCAAGTGTCAGGGATGCTTAGATGTTATACTCAGTCGGTAAAATTACATCCCGATTCACCCGGTAATCCATGGTCTTCGAGAAAGCATTCTAAGATATAGTAAAGGGAAAGTTAAAGGGATAGAATGTATGGGCAACGATGGTATCAAGAGAGATACAAGGAGAAAGAAAAAGGAAGTAAGCGTGTAAGTAAATACCTCCTAGGATTCGGTGAGACCAGCCGATTTGTGGACACTGGGCCCATCTCAACCACCCGTCTAGCTGAAGTAGACTACTTGCTCAATTACCAGGATCCTTTCCTCCTCGGACACAGGTCGCAACCCACGGCAAACAGGTTGCCTCTAATTAGTAGCCTCTTACGACACGTAGCAATGCACGGCGGGCCAATTCTACAATCCCGGACAAGCAGGGGGCGGGTCAGTCTGTTTTTGTGTGTGTGTCTATATATATATATATATATATATATATATATATATATATATATATATATATATATATATATATATATATATATATATATATATATATATATATATATATATATATATATATATATTAGAAGTATTATCTATGCTATGCAGTTTCTGACGCGGATCATTTCAATGCAATTGATGTAACTCGTTGTGACATTACTTTGCAGAGAATATCGAATTATGAAGATCATGTACCGGCTCTTTAGTGTGGTTGTTCTAGGAGTGATGTTCGCAGTTTGCAATTCAGGTATGGTTTGTATTTTATTGTGCATGCAAGTGTAAAACTTGCTTTATGGTACAGATCAGCGTTTTTTATGCAGAAAAGTCTTTTAAAAAAATCCCAATAGAGAGCATACAACTGGCTCATTTGCCACGAGAGAATAATTTGGCTCTAGATCAGACAGGATCACACACACACACACACACACATATATATATATATATATATATATATATATATATATATATATATATATATATATATATATATATATATATATATATATAAAGTTATACATATACATTTTTCTTCAGTCAGGTCAATATATAATATATATATATATATATATATATATATATATATATATATATATATATATATATATATATATATATATATATATATGTGTGTGTGTGTGTGTGTGTGTGTGTGTGTGTGTGTGTTTCAGAGACACTCTCAGTGACATAGTGGCATGTAAACACACAGACACTAGCAGAGAGTTTATGCATAGAGAAACACGTATAATAAGGACACTCAAGTGACCATAATGTTGTCTTGTGATGTCCATATTTCTAACTTTTATAGTCACAGATAACAGACCTCATTCTACAATGGTCTCCTTTTCTTCTTTTTCTTTAGACATCGTCGTAAGTACTGATGATTCCAATCTGTGTCAAACGGTCAATATGTCCTGCTCCATTATGCCACTTTGTGTGCATGTGCGCGTGTGTGCGTGCAAGCATATGTATGTTCTTTACTAATTCCTGTTGAAGAATTTAGCTACGAATAAAATGTACGGAAACCTTGTTTTCCCGCGCATCGAATTTAGTGTTTTTATATAATATTTATGCTGTTTGTTTACATTCCCATGTTATTTCTAACTTCTTTTCGATCAGTATATTTTAGCTTTAATGTTATACTTATTTGATTTAATGGATTTTGGTCGAGTTCATATCGGTGGAACAGCTAGGCATATCTCTTACTAACAGCAGTAGCAACAAAATTGTCACCGTTAAAAGGGTTTTGCAGTGGTTTTGATTAAAAGTTTGATTTTAATAATTGGTCATGTTGTTTTAATATGCACATATTTGATTTCTTGTTAATGATTCTTTCATTATTTGCGCAAAAATCATATCGATAAATCATTACGCATGAATAACTAGAAACGTTTTCTATCAAAACAATATCATTTTTATTAATTAAAATTGCAACTCTTTTTTTTAAACATGATCTTCCATTTTATTTCTTCCAGCCAATCCTTGCTGCTCATATCCATGTCAAAACAGAGGTGTTTGTCTCACAAAAGGTTATGATAATTATATATGTGATTGTACTGGTACAGAATTCTATGGCAAGAACTGTGAAACTCGTAAGTATTAATAGAATTTTTAAAGTTGTCTGAGCTTATGTTCACAAAATTATATGTATTAATATGTATTAAAGTGTAATATAAGTGTTACACGATGGAATTTAAAATAAAAATTGGACTTTTTTATTCTTTACAATTTAACTGGATCTTTATCACTTTTTCATTTTTGTAATAAACACCTCCACCCCCAATCAAGTATGTCATCTCAGTGGAGTGTCTAGTTTTCTTATCTCCAGCTTATATTTACATTGTTCATGCACTTTTTATTGAAATACAGTTATTCTTACCACATAGGTTCTGACTGCATTTCCCATGATAAAAAAATATACTTATTTATCAGCATTTACCTTCGTTTAAAATACCGACACCAGGCCAGTATGTTTGCCATATGAGTGGAGTGTAGAGTTTTTTAATTTCCAGCTTATATTTAATTTTATTCACACACATTATTGAAATGCAGTTATTCACCACCAAAAAGGTTCTGATTGTGTTTTCCCATGTTTTCCAGCCTTCTCTTTGATGGTTGTATTCTTGCTGCCGTTATATTTTCTTTTCTTCTTGTAATTACAGTCGTTTTTACATGTATTGTTGTATTTCTCTGTATTGAAAATATCTTGCTAATGCTTTAGTGTTCACCAAATTAACTTATTTCAGCAACATTCATGAAGAGGATCAAATTATGGTTTAAGCCTAGTCAAGCAACTGTGCACGGCTTATTGATACGATATGATTGGATTTGGTCAATTCTGAACTATTTTCCTACACTCAGCAATTTTATAATGAAAAGAATATATCTCAGTAAGTATGAAGGTTTTCTGATGCACATTTTCCTTGCTTATAAGTAAATATGGTAATTTGTTTTCGTACACGTCCGAAGTTTAAGTACTGTTTACAACACATTCAATTTGTTACTTGCTTGCTGTAGAAAAACATCTGCTACTGACAAAATCATTTTGTTAACATTTCAATAAATCATCTACTGACAAATATTTTGAGGAAAAAAAAATTTAGATCATTATTTTTATATGTGAGCAGTATGATGAATTTTGATATTATTTATCACATATTGTTAATAAGCTTTAAAAAGTAAAACAAGTAATGTATATACTTTTTATCATTAAATTAAAACCTAACGCAAATGATATACTCTATATTCAACGTCATGTTTATTGTTTTTTCCCTATGACAAAACACCTTCACCGCATATCAGCTTTAAACCGTGTCGATTGCATATTTTTATAAAGGTCATCATTTTTCTTCAGTCAGGTCAAATATTGTGGACAGTCCACCTACCTACACTTCAGATCACACATATATTACTTGGGAGGCAGCAGCTAATCTTTCTTATTTCACCCGTTCACTTCCACCGGTTCCTTTAGACTGCCCTACGCCTCTCGGAATTTGGGGTAAGTTTTTTAAAAAAAGCTTGATATTGACCTTTTGCTAGACAGATCGTGAATATGAGCGCTAACAATAATAATGCTGTAATATATCGCAAAAAATATCCAAATACTCTAAACTAAATAAAACTCACATATATGAATATTGTTTACAGACCACTGCGGGGTTTTTTTTAAAATAAATATTTAGCATATGTGTGCAATGTAGGAACCGTTAATTTTGGAACATAATCATTGCTGTTTTAATGCAGTCTTAGATAGTACAAGTGAATTGGTTTCGACATTTTTTTTATATCTATTTGCTTAATTCTTATTCTGACCCCCTGTTAGCAATTCTTGCTCAACCGACACACACACACACACACACACACACACACATCATATGACGAACACTAGTCCTGGTAAGTGCATTGGATGCTGCAAAGGATAACGTGTATCAAAGATTATGATAAATGTAGTAAGCTGAGAACGGACAGTGCAAAACTAGTTTCTAACTTTAGAACAAGTCACACGGGTCATGCAGGCATTCAACGCCGACCATTTCAGTAATCGGTACCAAGTTATAATTTTATTCTACAAACCTTTAAGAGAGGATAAACGATAAATATCTCAGCTTATTGATGTTGCAAGTATTCGCTTCATTTGGATTCGTATACATCCAATATTCCTTTGGAAGGTCATTATTTTCAGAGGCCTTAGAGGTGCATACGACAAAATCAATGTTAGAGTATGTAGAAATTTTCGGACGCAATGAACCTAAAGGTGTGATCCAGTACAATCGGAATTAAATGTCGCGTGCTGTGATGTCACAACAAAAGCTACGCAGATTGATAAGCACATTCTTACTATCCTCGATTTTGACGATTACTCTCGACGCGCTCTTATCTTGACCCAAGTTTATTATATGGCCACCATTGTAAAATTTCATAACGATTGATAATCTTCGTATGGAAGTTTCTTGATGACAGTTAAGGTGCGGAACATTCAATAACCAGAATTAAATAAACCTTGACTAAAGAATATTAGTGTTAAATTTTAAAGAACATTTTATATTTAAATTAAAATGAGTAAATGCAAATACATGACCCATGGTCCAGTTGAAAAATCGCGTTTCCTGTTTTCCGTTTTTGGATTCGCTTATTAGCATTTCAGCAGAAAATGTAGAATTTATCTTAAGAAAGCACAAAAGGTAGAGAATATAATTTTCACCTAATGCAAATTCAGAATTTAAAAAATATTTTCAACGTTGTAAATAAATTAATGTTCCAAGACAATGCTGCTTGCTCACAAGCAAGTGGCACTTATGTGTCCCTGTACAAAATGTTTCCATGACGTCAAGCAGTTATGTTTGGAATTATTATGGATTAAAACGACATTAGGTGATCTGTAGTCAGCTGCTGCTATTTATCAGTTAAATGTATGACCAATACTTTAGAGTACTAAAAGATATTATCGCAACCAATCGCAAACAATGCAAAGGTCAACTGAAGTGATTTGTGATATGAACACGAAAAAAGGTCTTCATTAATGTAATCAGAAATAAGAGTATGAATCTACGCTCCAGTGAGTACATCCTATCAAAGGTGTACTGGTGGTAATAAAGGGCCATAACTTAACATTGGTACCTCTGAATGTAGGGACAGTTTGTGACGTCACGCTTAGTGAATATACTCAGTCTTGGATAGATGGAGGTTGTAAAACATTACCGTGTACAATAATATAATTCTTACATGAACGTGAATGTTTTATTTACGTGGTGGTGTGTGAATAAGATAGAGAGAGGAAGGGTTGCCAGGCAAATTCAAACATAGCATACGTTTATAGTACGTTAGGTTTGAAAACTACAGGTCTGACATTCATTGTCTTTTGTGCCGTTTTCTCCCCAATCTTCCTGAAGGAATGTAAGGTGGAAACAAATCGTTTTCAAGATGATCATAAGCTCATAACTGACTTCTTACAGCTACAAAGATTCGAGTCCATTGGTGTTTGATCGATAGTGTGGCAAATGCATTAATGCTCTCAATGTTATCGGACGTCTAATAACACTCACATATGTGATAAGTATTGACAATAGAGAAAAGGAAGCAAAATCAAACAGCCTTGCCATAAGAGATTTTGGTACCTTATGAATGTTAACTATGCGTATTTGGTACGCGGAAAATACCGATTGTTTACGGAGATTGCCGAATAATTTTTTCATGTACAAAAGTGGATTTTTGGTCTAATTAAGCAATTTTATGGTGTGCATACCTAACAAATGTGTTTTGTTTATGACTATAATAATATCACACTTTTGTACAATATCGGTCGCCGGCGACCTTTAATTGAGCTTAAATAATCAACATTTCATATTTTACTCTTTTTATTTTTGCATTGAACATTTTTTTATATTAAGTTTGCAGTTTCTCCGATAACATTTAATCGAATCGAATTTGGGAAATATACCATTAAAACATGCGGAGGAAGATTTTCAAAACTCGACGCCTGCATTACCTGCTAAAGTTCGATGAGATGTAATTGGGACATCGTGCCTGAATGAGCCGCAAAACTCTTACCAATGAATCGTTGTCGCCCAAAAAAATATAACCACACGCAACGTATTTCAAGTAAGGCTTTCATAACTCATTTATTTGCCAGAACTGACCGCGATTTCAAACGCTGTGACAGGCGCATACCTGAAGTAATCATACTTGGGTCATCTGATGTCCCAAATAGTTTAGTATAAAATTTTCTCTGATGTGTTTATCTACTAAGCCGTAAAATACACTACTTAACGAAGTACAAATCAAAGGTCAATGTGCGTGGTTTATATATTACTTCTCCGTCGGGCAATCAATAAAGGTGCTGCCCACTAATCTCCCTTAAAGGTGACTTGGTCCTGTTTACAGTTTCTTTGCAGAAGAATCAAAACAGGTCCCTTTGTGTTAACTTATTTCTGCACAACTGTCTGAAATGCATACCGCTCACTTAAGCTTTATCAAGCAAGTTAGAAAAAAACAACCTAATACTTTAGGACAGTACTCGAATGTGGCTCAATCGACACTCTTGACAAACTTATCAGAATATTTTGATCGAAACAATATTTGTAATAAACATATCTTATAACGTATTTCTATCAAGTGAAAGTTCGTCGTGGCAAAAAAAGACTGAAAATTAACAGCAGAGAAATAGAGAGAGAGAGAGAGAGAGAGAGAGAGAGAGAGAGAGAGAGAGAGAGATGAAACTTACCAGTCTGTATACGTTTGTCAGAAGCTGTGCTTACTTATCGTAGTCTTTGTCCATTTAAATTTAATTCATATTTTTTAAATTATACATTGCTGACCAGCGAGTAGTGTTTATTGGATTTTTAAAACAAAATTGGCATTTAGGAGTAAGTATAAATATTAGTAGAAAATACAATTCGTATTGAATTCAGCTTTTTCACTTTTGCGTAGGACGATAACAAAATAGGCGTGGTACAGTTGGTCGGCAAATAAAAGTTTATTTGCACAAACAAAATCCAGTCACACTAATGAAATGCAATTTTGATTTAATTATAAGATTACTGCAAAACCAACAACGAATTTTGTTATAAGATGCGTCGACGTCTATGCATGACATGTGCATGATAATCTTAGTATACCTAAACTTACAAGAACTGAACTGTATTTCATTTTTAAAAGTATATTAAAAAAATTAGGAAATATATAATGAACTACATTGTGATATGCTTTACAAGCTTCTTTCAAAAACTTTACTTCTCAAAATACTTACACGTAATCAATATTACAATGTGCAAGACATGAGGGAGCTCTGACACAGTTAGCATTTCTTATCTTATATTCTTTTCTTATCTTATATTCTTTCTTAAGGAAGTAAACATATATCATAAATTATAACCTTTATGTTATCATCTTAAACATTTTTATGTTATATATATGTTCGGTCGCTAGATTTTAATTACCTTTCAGATGTTTTCGTTGTCATACATTATTTGCAATCCCCGTTGAATAGGGAAACTTAATTTTTTATCACCGTTACCATTTTTATCGTTTTACCTTTAGCTATTTGGTTTCATATCGCTGGCCGATACAGAAACTTTTTACCATTTGTACATAATGAATGATGTGACCTTTCGTATGGCGCTAAATGGCCTCTTTGTGCTGGTGCGCCGTAAAAACTCAACCAACCAACCTAAACTTACAACAACTGCACTGGATTTCATTTTTAAAACTATATAATGAACTAAATTGTGATATGCCTTACAAGCTTCTTTCAAAAACTTCACTGCTCGAAATACTTCTCATACTTTTTAAAAAAAAAAAAACTATCCCCCCAAAAAATAAGGGAGGATAAACGATAAATATCTCAGCTTCTTGATGTTGCAAGTATTCACTTCATTTGGATTCTTATACATCCAATATTCCTTTGGTAGGTCATTATTTTTAGACGCCTTGAGAGTTGCATACGGCAAAATCAATGTTAGAGTATGTAGACATTTTTGGACGCAATGAACCTAAAGGTGTGATCCAGTAAGTCCGAATTAAATGTCGCACGCTGTGATGTCACAACGAAAGCTACGCATATTGATAAGCACATTCTTACTATCCTCGATTTTGACGATTACTCTCGACGCGCTCTTATCTTGACCCAAGTTTAGTACATGGCCACCATTGTAAAATTTCATAACGATTGATAATCTTCGTATGGAAGTTACTTGATGACAGTTAAAGTGCGGAGCATTACATTACCATAATTAAATAATCTTTGGCTAAAAAATATTAGTGTTAAATTTTAAAGAACATTTTATATTTAAATTAAAATGAGTAAATGCACATACATGACCCATGTGACTTATACTATAGCCTAAACACGTTCGATTCTAAATGAGTCTTTTTCAAAAGTAAATAATGCAAAAAAGAGACAAGGAAAACAAAAGAGATATAGAAGGCGCTGAGGTTACAAAATTTTACATTTAAGTTATGAAGCCCCTTAGTACGATAAATTCATCGTAAATTTGTTTTGCCAAGAAAATGAGCACCCTGGCCAATAGTGGCCCCTGTGCGTAAGAACACCTAAGCATAATGGTAAATTCAGTACTGACTGCAGGTCTCACTACATAAAATGAGTCAATCAGCGGTTTTGTATCACCATGTAGCCCCTACAGCAATTCATCCGAAGCACAGGCGAGCTCTTACATTTACACTTTTCAATACACAGTGGCCCGGTTGAAAAATCGCGTTTCCTGTTTTCCGTTTTTGAATTCACTTATTAACATTTCAGCAGAAAATGCAGAATTATTTTTAAGAAAGCACAAAAGTTAGAGAATATAATTTTCACATAATGCAAATTCTGAATATAAAAAAAAATATTTTCAACGTTGTACAAGAAATAATTGTTCCAAGCAACGTGATAATGCTGAATGCTCACAAGCAAATCTCAATTATGTGTCCCTGTACAAAACTTGTCCATGACGTCAAGCAGTAATGTTTGGAATTATTATGGATTAAAACGACATTATGTGATCTGCAGTCAGCTGCTGCTATTTATCAGTTAACTGTATGACCAATACTTTAGAGTACTAAAAGATAGTATCGTAACCAATCGCAAACAACGCAAAGGTCAGCTAAAGTGATTTGTGATATGAACACGAAAAAAGTCTTCTTTATTAATGTAATCAGAAATAAGAGTAGGAATCTACGCTCCAGTGAGTACATCATATCAAAGGTGTACTGATGGTATTAAAGAGCTATAACTTATTATTGGTAAATCTGAATATAGTGACTGAGAGTTTGTGACGTCACGCTTAGTCAATATACTCAGTCCTGCCTTAGAGGAGGTTGTGAACATTACCGTGTACAATAATATAATTCTTAGCTGAACGTGAATGTTTTATTTATGTGGTGGTGTGTGAATGAGATAGAGAGGGGAAGGGTTGTCGGGCATTCATTTTGTTATGTCCAGTTTTCTTCAAAATCTTCCTGGAGGAATGTAAGGCGCAAATAAATCGTTTCCAAAATGATCATGATGTCATAATTGACTTCCTACAGCTACAAAGATTCGAGTCCCTTGGTGTTTGATCGATAGTGTGGTTAATGCATTATTGCTCTCAATGTTATTTGACGTCTAATAACACTCGCCTATGTGATAAGTATTGACAACAGACAGAACAAAAGAAAAAAAAACAAACAGCCTTTCAATGAGAGTTTTTGATACCTTACGAATGTTAACTATGCGTGTTTGGCACAAGGAAACTACCGACTGATTAAGGAAATTGCTGAGTTTGTTTTGTTTCATTTACAAAAGTGGATTTTTTTAGTCCAATTAAGCAATTGTATGGTGTGCATACATAACAAATACGTTTTGTTTATGACAATAATAATGTCACACTTTTGTACAATATAGGTGGCCGGCGGCCTTTAATTGTGCGTAAATAATCTACATTTCATATTTTATTTTTTTTTTCTAATTGCATAGAATATTTTGTTTATAGCAAATTTGCCGTTTCTCCGATAACATTTAATAAAATCAAATTTGGGAAATATAACATCAAAACTAATGAGGAGTTAGATTTCAAAACTCAACGCCTGGATTACCTGATAAAGTTCGATTAGTTGTAATTGTTGCATCATGCTAGAATGGCTGTCGTCACCCCCAAGCACAGCCACAAACAACTTAGTTCAAATAAGACTTCAACAACCCATTTATTTGCCAGACGTGATTGCAATTTCAAAGGCTGTGAATGGCGCATACCTTAAGCAACCGTACTTGGGTCATCTGATATCCCAAATAGTTTAGTAAAAAATTGTCTCTGTTGTGTTTATCTACTAAGCCGTAAAATAATCTACTTAACGAAGTACAAATCAAAGGTCAAGGTCTGTGGTTTATATATTACTTCTGTGTCGGACAATCTATTAAGGTGCTGCCAGCTAATCTCCATTAAAGGTGACTTGGTTCTGTTTACAGTTTCTTAGTAGAAGAATCAAAACAGGTGCCCCTGTGTAATCTTATTTCTGCACAACTGTCTAAAATGCATACAGCTCACTTAAGCTTTATCAAGCAAGTTAGAAAAAGGCAACCTAATACTTTAGGACTGTACCCGAATGAGGTTCATTCGATCGAAATTCCACAGGTACGTCCAATATCAAGCGGAGTGATAATTTTCCCACAAGAATATGATGACAGTAAAAATTGCCTTGCAAGCTGAGAGCTGACACTATTCACAAACTTATCAGAATGAAAGGATCGAATATTTTTTATGTAATTAACATGCTTTATAAACAGTAGATTAATGTCTTTCTATCAAGTAAACGTTTGTCATGGCAAAAAATAAACTGGAACTTAACATGAGAGAAAGAGAGAAAGCAAACTAATGTAGGTAGATGCCACTTATCAGTCTCTATACATGGAACAGAAGCTGTGCTTACTTGTCCTAGTCTTTGCCTATTTAATTTTTCATATTTTACCATGGATACCTGCTGACCAGCGAGTATTATTTATTGAATTTAAAAAAAAGTATATATAACAAAACTACACAAGGATATTCTTTTCAAGCTTTTTTCAACAGCTCAAAATACTTGTCATACATTTTTTAAACCAAAAACTATAATAGAGGATAAACAATAAATATCTTGACGTTTGGAGATAAAAATGGATCTAGACTGAACAAACTAATCGGATTACCTTATTACTCTTATTACCAGGATTTTGCTAAAGGTGTTCCCAATGATTAACTCAGTCATGATGTTATGACAGCAATGCTTTTTTCCAATCGGAATATATTCTGGCTTTTCTGCCAAATTTCATGTCTAAATACTACTAAGGAATAACAAATCATTAAAAAAAGAGGGGCGGGGTGTCTGCATATGACAGAGAACTCGGTACGCTAAGCACACATGGAACCTTACCAAAAGCATGTGATACCTTTACGGACCTAAAATAAACAAGTACAAGAAACTTCTCCAAAAATTAATACTTGGAAAAAGAAACTTGAAAATGTTTCAGCCAAAATAAGTGGTCTCATTGTTTAGAGGTAGAGATGGATGTAATGGTGTGTGACCTGATAAATGGTGCCTATTGGCAAGCAAGGTACTTGTATACACAAATATAATGAAATGTAATATTGAAAAGATGATTTACCGTTCATTGTTGCAAAAACACGGACATCTTCCTATTGGGTTACTTTGGTGTTCTATTTCAGTAGATCGTTAGTAACGAAAATGAGAATAACGTAGCGATTAAAAGGTTTGGTTCACTTATAACAGTTGGTTGTGTTTATCCTATTATAAATTGTTTAATTTTACAGTATTTTAAGTATAGTGCTTCAAATAACTTTTCCATTCAATTATTTTTCCAATGTTTCCATTCAAAAGAAAGCGTTTATGAAAAGTAATCAAATTATAATCCAAACATGATCATTGAATGTTTTAGAAATTTAATACACGAAATATCTAATATAAATGACGTTTTACCTCGAAACTATACATCGAATGCACCCAGTATTGTGTCAGTCACAAATCTTTATGCTATATGAGAGGTGTGTGATATTACTGGTGTACCTGTTTACCGCAGCATTTGCTGACAGTGGTTCGTACAACTGTAACTTGTTAACTATCTTGGTAATTTGTTAATTTCCATCGATAAGGAATGTATGAAAATTCTAAAGGAGTCTTGTTGCGATTTTTTAGTGATAGCGTCTTTGATAAACATCTCGCCCGCCTGTTGACATCCCACTCAAAGTCTCCCTGCCTATTACATCAATAGCGTAGCTAGTAAATTACACGCTTTAGTATCAGTAGTTACTATTTTTATCTACGGGCTCTCTAATTTTAATACGCTGTCTTCCACAGCGTCAGACAGAGTGCACACTTCATTATTCCACCCTAGTTTTTATATTACAACTTTACTCATACCAAATGCATCTCCTTGAGGGTATACTTTATTGAATTTTCGCTACGTGCGGGGCTGTAATTTTCAGTAGAGCTAAAATATTGTTTCTCTTATCTCTAGATAAGAACTATTCAAATAATAGCATCGATATAAGTTCATGTTATATTTTTTTAAATCAGAGCAAGATATTTTTCCTGTTATTAACAATTGGAAATAGAACATTAGACTGTCAGGCCATTGCCACAGAACATTGAATTACTGGTGCTTAATCAAACTGAAGTATACTGTGTTCAGATGTACCGCGGTATAAAAGTTTTAATGGTACCAACTCTGCTTGATATTGTTTCTATATGCACCTTGTAACATTGTGGTTGGAGTGGGGTCTTTAGGATGGCGGGGCGGGGCGTAGGGGTGTTTAAAATCTGTATGTTTATCAATTCAAAGATGTGTTTACTTTAGGTTATTAACAAGTGGTATTATATCTTGGAACAATTAATTGTAAACCATCGATATTGCTAAATGTATAGCAAATTTTTAAAAATGCAAAATATATTGTATTCATATTTTTCAATGCCTTTTCTTGCCAGGAAAAAAGACACTGCCAGATGCACAGCTCCTAGTAGACAAGTTATTCACAAGAGACAAGTTTATTCCAGATCCTACTGGTTCAAATGGTTTATTTGTATTTTTTGCTCAGCATTTCACGCATCAGTTCTTCAAGACAGATTTCAAAAGAGGACCGGGCTTCCAGTGGGGAGGACATGGGGTATTTATATATTTAGTTTTAAAACGGACTTCGTATAAAACTTATAATAACTTAATCTCATTTTTGGAAATGAAAATATTGTCCTCTTTCTGTCTTCGTATATTTCATCGAGAGGTTTTGTTGTCCTTTTTATCAATCTCTAGGTAAAGATAAAAAAAAATTATTTGAATTATATTTGTCGCAACTACCATTCTTTGGCATATAATTTCATTTTGAATTACCTTTCACGTGTGTCTCTTAATTTGTTTTCTTAACTATAACAACGAACAAATATATTATTGGCACAATTTGGCATAAAGTACAAGTAGGCTGTAATGGCTGTTTTCATTCTTTCAGGTAGACGTATCCCATATTTATGGCCAAGATAAAGTTGTTGAAAATGTTCTGAGGAGCTTCAAAGATGGAAAACTTCGAACGCAGGTAAGTCATTTTTGTTCTTACAAGAGATTAGTTAATGAAATTAGAATTAGACGAGCATGATCAGTGTCATTATGGTTGAAAGAAGAGTCCATTTTAAAGAGTTGATTCAATGTCTTTATATACAAAGTAAGCATTGAGTCATAGGTATAAAGTGTATGCAATGACTGATTCTAATATTTCCCAAAAATAAAAAGAGGCAAAATGCACCTCTACATCTCAATATTACCGGAATATAATTGCTCTTTAAGAATGCCAGAATATCTGTGTTTATATGTACGGCTCTAAATGACATGGTCATCGCATTATTACTTCATTGATTTGACCTTATTTTTTATCTCAGTTTCTCCTTGCGCTATGAACTAAAAGAATGTTGTATTAAAGTGACCCGATTATGACTTCATCGAGTTCTGGATAAAACAAATGCATCTTACGATTAATGTGTTTCAACGGGCTTCCTTGCTGACGAAATTTCATCGAAGCTTTATTATATAACAGTATCCAGTAAACTGAATTAATAAGGCGCTCTTCAATTCTTCCCTCATTTCTCTGCAGATGCCCAATGTCTGCATATTTTTACTTTTAAACAAATACAGTTCCAGCTGAAGTCGAAGACGAGTCCTTTAGTTGCAAACAAACTATCACTTTATTTGGTTAGCACTCTTTACTCACGACTAAAGAGATACTGGTTGGAATCGTCTCCAGATCAGACCTGGTTTTTGTAGGCAAGGCATCTTACTGAAATCGTAAGCTATTATATATTCCTTCATGTATTAACGTTCTCTTAAGCACCAATCAAATTCGCGTCCTACATGTTCACCTCAAGACCGAGATAAAAATTCAGTGCTTGACCCTATGCATGAGTTTGGTTTGAGATCGATGTTTTCGCCATTTCTAAGGACCTCAAGACAACATTCGTTGTCAGTTAAAAGGTTTTGTAACGCACTAAAACAACAATTTCTTTATCAGACAGAGTACCACACATACACGATACTCTAGTCTGACACATTCAATTGGTATTGCTTCAAGCTCATAAGATTTATCAAACGAGTCGAATCATATAATTTAACAGTGCACATTTCATTGCACGTACTACATCCAGAATCTAATGCACATAATTATTTCTACCTCATTGTTAAACAATATCACAATTTATTAAGAAATTTCACAGCAAACAGTATGCAAATGTATTCGGTGCTTCAAACAATACGGCTCATTATGAATGATGCCATTATGATACGAAAATTACTCGGCTTGATCGAAATCGTCCGAACCACTGATGTTCCATGATTAAAAATATAAATACTGTTACGTAATAAATCTATAAACGGAGAGGTAAATAGAAATAATTCCAATTGTTATAAATTGAGCGAATATATATATATATATATATATATATATATATATATATATATATATATATATATATATATATATATATATATATATATATATATATTCAGCGGAATACTTTTGGTTCTATGTTTCCGGGTAATTGTATGTGAAGCTTTATCTATACCAACAACGTCTTACACCGAATCGATAACATCAAGCTTCACCCGTCAACCGTTGTTATTTCCAACCAAACATTTCAACCTAGTGATACAAATCGTCTATCAGAATTTAAAACAATGTAATTGCGCAGTCATCCAGCATTTTAGCGCTCAACAATTTTGCACAACAAAAAGCACGTGGCAAGCTTTACAAGCCAGTCTTGAGAAATGTTTGCACATCGCTTCGATAATGTTTTAGTAGTTGTTATCAAAGGTCAGGGTCATATGTCGAGCGTGGGATCTCAGATGGGAATGATTAGAAAAAGGAAAGGATGCTATAACAACATGTGCCATAAGCAAGTGTAATGTAACCAAAAAGGAATAGACTGGTGTAAATTGCATCAACCATTTCTTAATATCATTTAAACAATGCTCATTACAATATTCTACTGGCATGACCCGTATGGCACTCTATCTATATTACCATATAAAGGCTGGACGACTCTTGTCTAGCGATGATCGAGCTTTATATTCTGTCGCAGTTACGAGGGTAATGTGCGAAAACTTAAATTTACCTAAAAGTGAGTGTTTTGTTGATTAAATCCACTGATATAGTGACATAAAGGATGTATATTGGAATTATAGAGGGTTAAATGATGATGGTTAAGTATTTTTGTCAGTCACAAGGTAAAATTTACACATCGATAAAAACCCAACCATCATCATTTTATCTATTTAATGAAATACCCCAGTTTTAATATGAAATCATTAGCAGTAGAACTTATTTCATCATTAGTATATTCATTTGTTCATTTCATATTATTTTTTAAATATATTCAAAGTTTTAATGTTGTTCTCACTTCGGTTGATAATGTGTAATACAGAAAATAGAACACGGTTTATCTCATTTAATAAATTTCATAAACAATGAGCATTACTGCAGAATGATCTAGTATTTTTCGTTATAGGAAATAAATGGTGAGGAATGGCCACCATTTCTTAAGGATGCAAATGTCCCCATGTATTATCCACCATCAACACCAGATGAAATTAAGTTTGCCTTGGGACACAAAGATTTTGGCCTAATGCCCGGGCTATTTATGTATGCCACAATCTGGATGAGGGAACATAACAGAGTTTGTGATGTACTGAAGAGTGAGCATCCCGAGTGGGATGATGAGCAACTTTTTCAGACAACAAAACTTATTATCATAGGCAAGTAAATCTAGCAGCTGAACATTATGCTATTGGTGTACATCTGTTGCTCAAATATTAAAGTGAAAACAAACTTAAGAATCAGTCTGAGTATTAGATTCCGGCTGTCCAGACTGCACCTGTTTAGAGGATTTGCGTAACGAGTGTGGGAATAGAGCGACAAGTACAACCTAATGGGCTGTTTAAATCACGCGGATACATTCTAATCTGATCCTTTGAGAAAGTAAACTATTTCCACAACAATTATATATATATATATATATATATATATATATATATATATATATATATATATATATATATATATATAAGGATGTGAATTGACATGCATAATTATTAATTTTACTTCACTGCAGTCATCACTCGCAGATCCATCTAGAGCACCCATATTTTTGGTGCCTTGTTTTCCTATCGGTTCTGATGCTTTTGCTTTTATTTATCTATATGTCCTTGTCTGGCGATCTAACGCAACACAATAAAAGCTGAAGCGTTTCGAGTGGCACTGTCGATCTGTATATGATTGTGAAAGATGAAAACCTTGCTAATCCTTCACTAAGGGCATCTTTCAAGAAATGAACCATTTAATTTCAGAAGATGGTTGTGATGCGACCTGATATGTCTGCGGAAAAGATTAGAAAAATATATTTTTTATCCGATTGTTAGAAGAAAACGAGAAAATATTATTATATTATCTTATTTTTAAGTATCTTCAAGTGAAATGAAAATAATTCTGGTTTGAACGAAAATGTTCCTCCATTCTCTCTCCCACCAAAAAAACTGTCGATCCTGAAGGCCAGAGTATATCCAAGTTCACAATATATTAAATTATATAATTGTTGTTGGAATAATTTAATTGTATATATGGATGTGAATTGTCATGCGTCATTATTAATTTTACTTCATTGTAATCATCACTCACAGATCCATCTAGAGCTCACTCATTTTTGGTGCCTAGTTTTCCTATCGTTCTGATGTTTTTGCTTTCATTTATCTATATGTCCCTGTCTGGCGATCTAAAGCAAAACAATGAAAGCTGAAGCGGTTCTAGTGGCACTGCCGATCTGTATATGATTGTGAAAGATGAAACCTTGCTAAGCCTAGACTAAGGGTATCTTTTAAGGAACAAATCATTTAATTTTAGAAGAGGGAAGTGACGCGACCTGGTTTGAAAGAAAATGTTCCTCCATTCTCTCTCCTACCACAAAAACTTATTACTGTCGATCCTTAAGGCCATAATGTAAATAAACTGAAAGTACATTACTTCGCCTTGAAAATTTATCAGTCAATTATAGTCTACACGTCTATCAAAAGATCGTGTTTCACGTAGTACTCGGACATATGCATGTATAAAATGAATTTCATTATCAGGGAGATTCTGTGATCGATACTACAAAATAAATTGAACTGAAAATTGTGAAAGGCTAAACAATAAAAGTACTGATTTCTCAAGCACACAATTTACATAAACTGTAATGTTTAAATCTTTCTCGGGAAGTGTCATTCTATAACTTAGCACATTTTCGAAAAGTGTATGGTAAACATAAACTGTTGGCGATGTATTTTTTCACCAAGAAACTAGATTGGACATTTTTCGTTTCCCCTTGTTGTTTTTACTTCCGATAGCAAATAATGAAAGTCTTTGCATCTGAAAACTTCGTATAATGCCATTAAGATACTCCTATGAGTACATGCAGATCTCTTCTGGATATATGGGATTCTCTCTAAATTACATGCAATTCTTTCATGGATATAATTTTTCATGGATGCATATAATTCTCTCCTGTGCACATGCAATTGTCTCATGCATATATTGAAGTCTTTCATGGGTACATACAATTCTCCCATGGATGCATGCAATTCTCTACTGGGTACATGCAATTCATTCATGGGTACATGTAATTATCTCATATAAATGTTCCCTTGGATACATGTTATTCTTTCTTGGGTACATGCAGTTCTCACCTGGGTATAGGCAATTCTCTCCAGGGTACATGCGATTCTTTCATGGGTAAATGTAACTCTCCTGGCAGCATGCAATTGTCTCCGTGGATGCAAGCCATTTGTTCATGAATGCATGCAATTCTCTCATGGATGCATGTAATTCTCGCCTGGGTATATGTAATTTTCTAGTGGGTATATGCAATTCTATCCTTTGTATAGGCAATTTATCCTGGGTACAGGCAATTATCTCAATGGTGCATGAATGCTTGAAATTTTGTTTACCATGAACCTGTATTATTTTCTCTTATTTCAGGGGAGACAATCAAGATCGTAATTGAGGATTATGTGCAGCACCTTAGCAATTATAATTTTCAACTGACCTTCAAACCAGAGCTGTTATTTGATACACCACACCAGTATCAGAACAGAATAGCCGCTGAATTTAATCATCTTTACCACTGGCATCCCTTGATGCCTGAGAGTTTTAACATCAGTGGGACTGTGTATCCGGTGAAAGACTTAAAGTTTCGTCCAGATATTGTTGTCAAACATGGAATGAAAAATTTTGTAGAGGGGATGATTAAGCAAAGAGCTGGGAGAGTAAGTTGACCGTGATTTCCTCGATATAATGTAACACAGTATACATACGCCCCGGATAGGAATATAATTAAAAATCCAATTAAGTTGGTTAAATTGTGTTTAATTGTAACTAATAAATTGTTATTTTACTTGATCTTATTCTTAGGCAATCAAATTCCACTTGTATTGTGGTTTCACACTATTAAATGCTCATGTTTTTGCACTATTATGACACACTCTGGGTATATCTAAGTTCAATGTAGGCTCGCGTATAATAAGAGTGTCAGTGTGGTTGAGGCTACGAATTGATGTTTTACGCTACAATGGAGCAAAAACAACTATTTTCAAAGACAAAAAGATGACTGTAGTTCAATTTTGTTTCCTGAGTTGTGTTTTTCATAAAGTTTGGCAAATGATAACTTTATTAGGCCTATATCAAGTCAATTTTATTGGTTTCTCCACCATAACATATAACACCAGATTCAATCGGAAATTTCTTTGAACAGGATTGATCTATGTGGAAGAATTTAGAATTTTGATTCATCGTTAGTTTTCTTAAACGTGTCAGACAGAACTTATTATAAGCGCAGTCGGTGTTGAAAATTTGTGACGTACAAGTAAAGGTTAAAAGCAACAGTAATAACATGATTTCTAAACTTTATGTGGAAGGATATAATGTGGGATGGTGCGGGGGAAAAGCTGCTCAACATTTTGACAAAGTGGGTGGAAAATCTGTTGTTTATAAACAGTTTGGAGCTGCCGAGATTTCAAGATCTGGGTTTTAATCGTAAACTGATTGTAAGACATCAGTAAACAGGTGTGTCAAGAAGAAAACGGATGATGGTCATTCTAGCCTTACTCTTTGGTCTTTTCACGCCTCTAGCACTGATGCTGTTCAACTATTTAACTGGAATTATTTTCTTTGTGAAGGGCGAGATCGTTGGAATCAGCCTTTCTGATAACGTTTTTAAAGTACGCCTCTCAGTACAGATCATCAGATATGGTGAATCCAAAACAATGTGCACTACTGGTGTTCATGGATAGTTTAGTAGGATATAGTTGACAATAATTGGGCGGCGCATCTTGGTGATCCGTAATAACTCACGTTTTCCTGGATTGAAACCTACCTTCCATGTGAACTTCTACTCCTATAGATTGTCAGGGTCTTTCTGTATAGTAATACTATCCATAGTGGGCCACACGATTCTGTTCATGAAGCAATTAACCGCAAAGAGTTCGGCTGTAGATGAAATACACCCTGGCAGGCCCAAGATATAGGTATTAAATAGGGGTCACTTTGAGAGACTAGAGACGTTTGTAGAGGTGGACTTGATATCATTTAAACAACCTGTGTGGTTTTATAGATAATGTCCTCAATCCAAGTAAGTGTGTTGTTCCTTACACTATACTGATAAAACTTTTACAAGATATATTGTATGACACTTTACTAGAGGATTTGGAGTTATCCAATAGCACAACATCAATCTTTTTTGTTTTGATCCAAGCCTTTTGTTTGGTCCTGTACTGAGAGAACAAATTTAGTCTTATGTGATCTTTTCGGAATCCCAGTAGCAGTAGTAGTATACTGCACCTTTTGATGTATGACATCCCAGAGTTGTGTGCGATGTGTACCGTCTCGCGTATACAATAGAAGTTAGAGATACCGATCGACAGTTTATTGGTACAAAACTGCTTGCTTTCTTGGAAATTAGCATAACGAGCTCCGTTTGCCATATTCCTGAATTATATGCTGACTTCCGTCACTGTATCAAGTCCAGAGTTTGTTGCGCTTGCTGGCTGTAAAGGTATTCGAACGAATTGACTGGAATAGATGAGGGCACATGTATTTAATGTTCGAGATGCATTACCCAACATTTAGAATTTTCCCATGGTCACTAACTTCAGGGATAGAACATATGTTGAACCACGATGGTAAGGTTATGAAGAAGATGTACAGGGCAACGTTATCTCTTGTTGAGATGCACATGATTGTCTCAGCCTAAAGAGACTTCCAGATAAATGAAGAGTTCAGTGATAAACTACTACATAATGGTCGGAGATACTGCTGCTCTATCAATATACATCTCGTTTGAAGACACCATCTATCTATATGACAAGATGTATTTCACGTTATTGTTAGCAGGACAAATACACTGAGTCAATAATCATGGTTCAATAGTCCGCACATATGTCTGCAGAACGATAAATCAATCAGCGCTACAGACTGAGTACATGTAATATATTAGAATCTTTGGAATGCGCCTTCAAATCTGTATATCGTTTTCATTCTAAGGGGTTGTAGACACGATATAAACTTAATAGGAAAAAAAACAGAAGATAGATACTTGATGACCATGTTCGTGAGCTGGCATACGCATACAATGTTTCATCTGTGATAGGACCCTGCGGTTAGCTTAATAAATCTTTTGAAAATTGGCAATGCACTTATTTTTAGTATATTTCATACATAAATATTTATCACAAAATTATAGTGCTTCAATTGCGCAACTGCAAGTCTGCACATACGCGTATTTCATGGCTAAATACAATTAGCACCTATAACATAATCATGCCTTTAACTTTTGATAGATACTTGGAGATACCATAATTTCCCCATAAGGATGTGGTTGAAAATACGTCCATCCCGTTTTTACTAAAATTGTTTCAACTCTTTGAATATATATTTAAAACTGATAAGCCCACTCCACATTTCCAACAATTTATCAGATGGCTGGGTAGATATGTTATGGATTTTTTTTACACACACACACACACACACACACACACACACATATATATATATATATATATATATATATATATATATATATATTCCAATGTAGATGAGTCACCATAACCATCATCCTTCAACACTATACGTAGCCAAGCAGACGATTGAACATGGTCGTGAACTGAGATACCAGTCATTCAACCAATACCAGAAACGATTTGATCTACCGCCTATGAAATCATTTCTGGATCTAACAGGTAAATATATATTGTATCATAAAAAATGGTGTAATTGTGGCCTCAATTATGTCTAAACCACATTGTTTTGCAACATAAAAATGTTTAGCCTTGTGGCATAACAAATATATGCTATGGATGGCCAAATAACGTGCAGAGATACTCAGATGCCATATTTGGTTAGACATCGTTAGGTACCAAGTTAGTCCCATTCGTGTCACAAGGTACATTTTGCAGTGTCCCTCAAAATCCTTCACTATTTCTATTTTCGATTTCATATGCATGACTAAAAAATGTAATAGCAATTACAACAGTTGTTCTCCCTGGCGTAACATAAAATCTAAGGCCAGAACAAAAACTTCCTCTATGACAGGCATAACTTAAAATATATGGCAAGAAGAATCGTTGCTCTATGTCAGGCATAACCAAACATGTATGGTAAGAAGTACCATTGCCCTATGTCAGGCGTAACTTAAAATGTAATGCGAGAAAAACCGTTGCTGTCAGTCGTAAATTAAAATGCATAATAAATCATTGCTCCATGTCAGGCGCAATTTAAAATGAAATGCAAGAAGACTCGTAATTGTGTCATTGAGGTGACTCAAAATGGATGGTCAGAAGAACCACTGCTCTTTGTCAATTTCATATGAGTGACAGAACATACATGGCAAGAGTTGTATGCTACCAGAAGCTTGATGTAATAACTGTGTAATAAACGTTAAGTTTCAAAGATTTTGATCATAAACAAAATTGTGTCATGCATTATCCTCCGTAGGGTGCGCGGTGGAAATTCAATGAAACCTAAAAAAGTAGAAGTGCTGTGGGCTTTGAAATTTGGCTTGAGTTTCGTATTTTCTGAGGCAGAAGATATGAGAATAGCTCACACCAGGTTTGAGCTACTCATTAGAGTGGTCCAGGCAATTCAATTAAAATGAGGAATTTTCAGTCTTGAATATAATTTCAAATCTGTTCATTTCATTAAATTTGGAGTTGCTGTCAAGAAAAACTTGGATACATATATACATAAATACATCCATTAATATGTGTATTTTAGGCATTATAGTAACACAAACTGGTGCAAACAAACGGCTTTTAGACGTCTAACTTTATGACTTTCATGAAAAGTACAATCGATACAAGCAGCACAATTTAAGCAAAATTTTAAACGTTGTCAATCTTTCTTCCAGGAGACGAAACCTTAGCCAAAGAACTTGAAGAACTTTACGGTGACATTGATGGAATGGAATTCTATGTGGGGCTCATGGTGGAAAAATTACGACCTAGAGCAATTTTTGGTGCTACAATAATTGAAATAGGTGGACCTTTTTCAGTGAAAGGGCTCATGTCAAATCCTATCTGTAGTCCACGATATTGGAAGCCCTCCACATTTGGTGGAGAAACGGGTTTTAATATCATAAATACTGCATCTCTAAAGAAATTATTTTGTCAGAATATTAAAGAAGAATGTCCCGAAAATATTTCATTCCGAATTCCAGATTTTGTCGAAGGGGATGTAGAAGAGGAGGTGAGAAACTGCTGCAAAAGGGATAAAAGTAGCAGCGAAAGCGTTAACAAGAAAATAGAGTTGTAACAATTATAAACACAAATGGCTGCATGTAATATCAAAAAACGTCACGTAAAGTTAAATGACTTTATGTAATGTCAAATGATTTTATGTAATTTGACTTCACTATGTCCTTTCACTATTGTCAGGAGTTGCCAATTTTCATCGATTGTGCGCTTGCTACAAATCACACATTAACAGATTCAACAATGACTGATCTTTTTGCCTGATTTATTACATTAAAATACTGAAATTGCAGATACTGAATATGGCTATAGAACTGATCATTCTCTTTTTAACTTGAAGGATATTAAAAAGATATTAACATTCTGAGATGATAGTAAATTGCATCTTTGTATAGCTTGTACAATAAGATGCTTATTTCAAATTTGTTCCCAGTGAATTAATAAACCAATGCATTAATATTTAATCTCAGAAATAAATTTTACACAAACCACATATTGCCAAAAACGTATTGTTCCTAAAACTATGAAATGTTACAGAATTATGAGTTGAATTTGATGAGAGAAATATAAATATTAGAAATCACAAGAATAATAATTGGAAAACGCATCATGATCTAACAAATCAATTTACATGGATATAACAGTTTGTTCTTTGAAATATCATTTTATTAAAATAATAAAGATTCTATTCAAAGATGGTTTCATCTTTAATTTACTGCATACAAGTCGTACAACACAAAATGCTTTCATGCAAAAAAACCATCGAGAATCAAATAATAGTAAAGACAGAATATCAAAGATCAGAACATGTAGAATATCAAATGATAGAAAACGTTTTGGATTTTTTTAAATAAACACCCATGAAACATTAAGTTGTTTTGGGACGGCTGGACTTTGCTCAGTGAAGTAAGGTTGAAATTATTTAAGCTAGAGAATTATAAATAACAACAATTTATTTTGGGTTTTTTTAATGAAATGAATAACTAGGTTTTGTACAAGTTGTCGATGTACAGTGTGCGCAATGATAGAATTCTTCCATCTCTAGCTCTGGTTAGAAAATTTCCAAATAAAATATTACAATTTGAGAAAGAAACAGCCAAAGGAAACACTAAATTTTGTATGTTTTGAAACAAGAATACATAGAGAAATATGCAACAATTGTCCATGAATAAGATCTGGAAATTCAATGCATACTTCAAGAAAATGTATCTATATATGCAGTCTCAAATAATTCTAATAAAATGTCAAATAATATAAAATATTATTTTCCCTCCATTACGTTTTATCTTTATGCAAATGATCTTAAGATAATTAAATAACAAACATGCATATATACATACGTACGTACATACATACATACATACATACATGCATGCATAGATACATACATTATATATATATATATATATATATATATATATATATATATATATATATATATATATATATATATATATATATATATATCCTGTATTTACATACATTCTCTACAGTGTTTTAAATGATGATCCCCTCTCTTGCATATCATTATTTCGTCCTTTATTACTTGCTTTTAATTTTTTGAAAACAAAAAACAAAAATTCCCTGCATAAAATTTCTTTAAAAAAATAATGGTATCATTATTGTGTCATTAATATTAACAGTTCCTATTTTGAGCAGGAAATTTTAAAGCAATACGAGGGTGGTTCACGACTGACTGGTAAATATGCACCGAGGAATTTAAAGAAACCATTTCCGTTCTGCGGCAAATAGGTGATTCACTTTTAAACGGTATTGTAAACATTTCCTGTTTATTGTGTTCAAACTGTTATTTCAACTAGCTTGTGTGAGATTGTAAAGTACACACATTGTGTAATTATAAATTATAAGTTGGTGATTGTAAAGTATATGTTGTGTCAATGTAAATTATACGTTGTGTGATTTTAAAGTATACGTTGTGTGATTGTAAAGTATACGTTGTGTGATTTTAAAGTATACGTTGTGTAATTGTAAAGTATACGTTGTGTGATTGTAAAGAATATAATGTGTGATTATAAAGTCTATGTTGTGTGATTGTAAAGTTTATATTGTGTGATTGTAAAGTCCATGTTGTGTTATTGTAAAGTATATATATAGTGTCTGATTGTAAAGTATATGTTGTGCGATTGTAAAGTATGCGTTACGAGATATTAAAAGTACCTATCGAGTGTTTGAAAAGGACATATTGGTTGATATTAAAGTTTTTGTTCGTGAAGGTGATGCATATGCTGTATGATATTAAAGGATATGTTGAACGATTGTAAAGAATGTTTTGTTATTACATAGCGAACACTATATACCAAAGCAATAATTTTATTTTTAGCGATATATCAAATATTTATTTTTAAGCAAATAAAAGCAGTGTCAGCATTAAACTCATTCTCTCAAAATTGTTTGATTAATCGTGGATACATGCACAAGTCCCAGCATATATATATATATATATATATATATATATATATATATATATATATATATATATGGATACATATATGTATGCACGCATGCACACACACATATATAACTGTTATAATGAATTCCTAGACGTCGTAAATTAAAATTGCAACAAAATAGGGCAAATAAAAGCAGTGTCAGCATTAAACTCATTCTCTCAAAATTGTTTGACTAATCGTGGATACATGCACAAGTCCCAGCATATATATATATATATATATATATATATATATATATATATATATATATATATATATATATATATATATATATATATATATATGGATATATATATATATATATATATATATATATATATATATATATATATATATATATATATATATATATATATATATGTGGATACATGTATGTATGCACGCATCCTAGACGTCGTAAATTAAAATTGCAACAAAATAATGCAGCGTTTATTTCCAAATCAACTGCTGGTGCTTATACACACACACATACACACACACACACTCTAAAACATAGTTTCTTTATGTGTATCCCAAGGGCAGTCCTTTTCGCAAGAAAGATAAAGGCAAGGATGAAGAATTAACTTTTACTCACACTGGCTTTATTGTTTGTGTACTTAAGTCTAATCGTATATTTAAAAAAAGGGTTTGATCTGGAGGGAAATGTGACGTTTCACAGGGAGAAATGGCGAGTCCCTTGGGGGCAAGGAGTGGTGGCAATAGTTGTCTCTCCAAATTTCACTTTTAAACATGTTTTGGTGGCTGTCCACTATGTGCTCCCCTCCTCCCAAAAAAAAGTTTCTGCGGGCGCCTCTAACGTGTCCTTTGTGAATTTCACCATTATTGGAAGATCAGTCAATATTTATTGAAACCTGCGTTTAAAAAAATGATGCGTAAAAAAGTAAAACTTTTAGGTTCAAATAGCAGTATTTTATTTGCTATTCTCCAAATTTGGTTTCTGAAATGTTAACAGGTATACCGAACTCCAGTTTCAACAAGCCCAAAATTTTCCCCTTTTTTAATATTTCACGCACCACTGTTATCTATACAATTCGAATTTAATAAATATTACTCGCACTTGAACACTATTCCGACAACTAAAATGATCACGCTTTGCGTTCTATATATATATATATATATATATATATATATATATATATATATATATATATATATATATATATATATATATATATATATATATATATATATGCAGTAAAAGAAACGTTGACGCGAGTTAAGAAACTTATAACAAAAAAATGCATAGCGGCGTAACTTTCTCATTCAAGGCAGTAATATGTAATAACTTTTGTACTTTTATACACATTAATCATCTCTTTACTGTAACTCTAATGGGTTGTTCCACTTCCTGATTCTGCATATGTAAAATAGCACAATGGATTTACCCACTAAAACATTCAACACATCTCACTAGCTACTGTCAACTAGTTAATGTGATAAAGTTATACCCGACCTATTTTCCTTTAAACGCCGCTATTTAAACTGCCCAAGGGATGGTTTTATATCAACGTTTACTCATGTAACACTTTTTTTTTGCTTTTTTTTTCGAAAAGCGATACAGGCATCTCACTTTGAATACAGGATGGGCCTGAACTAAAACTAGAGGGTTTTCGAGTGTCGGGCTATCGGATTTTTTTTTAGCAATGAATACAGTGCAGAATGTTGCAACTTAATGAAAACAATTCTGCATAGTAAGACTAATTATAAAACTGAAATGGTTGCAACCTATCAAGTACTAGACAAACAATCTTGAAATTTACATTAATGTATCATCCACCGTGTATCTACGCCGATTAAACCATGAATATAGTAACTCTTTAGATGATATTAACCAAAAATATCATGAAATTATTTACTAATTAAACGCAGTGTTTTGTTGTAGCCTTTTTTTACTCCTATAGTTAGTGTTTCCTTGCAGCTTGTTCTTTATTCATCACAACAATCTGTCCGAACCCGAGAGTATCGTTCAAGTATTGTTTTTAATCTGGTCTTACTTTTTACCGTTATTTGCATATAAATGACAAAGATATGCAAGTGTATATTTATACGAAACACGACATCTGTGAGATGTTAAGCCTGAAAAGCTTCTATGCTAAACCGGTTATATGTCGCATCCATGGCATTATCAAAGTTTAGTTAATCTCACCCTAACAGACAAATTGCAAAGAGCATATAAATTTTCTTTATTTCAGTGTCGCTTAAACGTACATTGTTGTGCAGTATGAATTGATTATAAGTGACATATTGACAAAAAGTTCGTCAAGCTGAAACTACGTTTAAAATAGATGCCAAGCATTTTGAAATATTTAATGTTCCATTATTTTTCACAAGAACCTCATAATACTTTTCTTAAACATTATTCATCATTTTTAGAAGTAATAAGCGTGCTTACAAGCAATTTTATATTCATAATTACACATTTATTAATATGAAGAGAGTAGTCATTGTCCTGAAATGAAAGAACATATTCTCGACATTTTTTGTTGTTCTGTCAAATAAGACTTACGAAAAACAACAGGGCAACATTGTTTGTCTTTTAAAATTTTTTTAGCGCTAAATTTACACTCAACAATAAAAATGGATAGACACAGAGTCTTTAGCAGCTAATTCTATACATGTTATTAAAAACTTATTCTTACCTTTTTGAGTCTTTAGACACTTCTCCCCAGCCGCAACTGCAGATATGATATTTGATATTTTGCAAACGTACGCTTCGAGAACAACCAATAGGAGAAGAGCGACTGCGATATCCAAAATACACTAACATGCCAGAACCGCAATATGTGGATGTGCGGTGAGTTCACAAACACTGGCTTCCTAGTGCACACTAACGGCGGGCAATAGTTTACAACGTCGGTTTTTACTTTTGCTACTACTATCATATACATGAATAAGAATACTACTTTGCCGGTGGTGTCCACAATGCAAAATGTGTCCCTAACAAAAGTCGATACTTTGGATAGGTTTCCACAACGCAGCAAAAACCAAGTGTGTGTGCGTGCGCCACACACACACACACACACACACACACACACACACACACATAACGGCTTCAAGTGCAGTACTATGCATATTGTAGGGTACTAAAGTACATGTATATAGATATGTATCGCGAGTTGTACCAAACCATATATATATATAAAATCGATTTTCTTGTTCAATGCAACATTGGTACTCATACCCTCTGTGCTTATCCAAAAATTAGCCGAGTCGGCGTTGCTGAAGCCATGAGTACTGATTTCTGAGACTGGATCTAAATTCAGTTTTATGTTTACTAACAATACTAAACAATCTCTCACAGTGAGCATTAGAATGGCAAAAACC
This sequence comes from Potamilus streckersoni, assembly GCA_016746295.1. NCBI lineage: Eukaryota > Metazoa > Mollusca > Bivalvia > Unionida > Unionidae > Potamilus > Potamilus streckersoni. The sequence goes on along the minus strand of JAEAOA010000993.1, from coordinate 450,349 downwards.
AATATCACGAACAAATCGTCTTTCCTAGAATACAGTGTGTGCGATCAATTAATAAAACTGAGTAAGCAAATTATTTCTTTGTTGGAGTGGGATATATCGAAAACATGTCATCCATATACGATTACAGGAAAGCCGTAATTTAGTGAAAAAGGTCGTAATGATTATGCCAAAAAGCGTAATGGTTGGCATGTATGCGTACGTATTGTGAAAACAGCAAGAATTAACAGTTATGACAGACTGAAAATTTTGACGGAATAATTACCATATTTTGAAATTTATCAGTTCATGAGATTAAATTTAAATAATGTTAGTATATTGAAATTATAGAAATAAACGTATATATTATTTTATTTTGTTTGTTGCTTTTTGTATAAGAGAAATAAGCGACCTTATAATTATTATCACTACTTTTCAAGAGTATTATATTAAAAGACAGTTTTCTAACAAATATATCTGAATGATTGTATGTATATCTATATTTAACTCCATATTGGATTATTGAACATATCTAAACAAAGATTGACGAGACGTGCAAGTCCAAGTAATTCGACAACGTAGATTTTCAAAAATGTCAACCAAATGATAGAAAATATTTTCAATTATAGCTTTGCTGAAAAATATGCACATACATTGTAGCATACATAGATAGGATACTAATTAAATTTGTTCTCACTATCATTCCAATTCGAAAACAAATTGAAAATGTTCGGGTCAACGACTCTAGCAAGATGCCCTAAATCTTTTAATGTTATATCTTATAGCCGTGTACTATTTTACGCAGACAATATCGATATTCTCCAATCTCAGTTGCAGCATTTCTGCTTCACGGCTGTTATTAATAAGAGACGCACGAAGTGCCTTTTAAAGCAAACAATATTGTCCTTCTCGACATACAAAATTGCCAATAAGTTGAGGTGACATAGAGTATCCACCCTCAACATACATAAGAGGGTCATAGTGGTCATTTATGTTCTTGATGATTAACACTTTACCAAGGGGGGAATTCTCAACAGCGGTTTATAGGCTAACCACATGTAGGCACTGGATTCACGCTCATATACGTATCAACAATAGATGTAGACGGAGTTATGTTAGTGTAGCGAATGCCAGTACTTCCAGATCAATACGCACCAGTACCCTCGTACAACATAAAGGAACTTTGTCAATAACGATTCTTTGGTTTGTCTTATCTTTACGCATGATCTTTACATTCTCTTTCATAAACTTCCATGATTCCCTTTCTGATAATGTTGGGGAACGTTTGAACTCCTAATATCAAGTAAATGAATGTTCTAAATAAACAATGTCCATCCCCTCTCATGCATACACTTTTGATTGGTTTTGCATTCAGTGAAATACACCTTGTTGTCCCTGTTGTGAAGCGGAACACAGTCTCCAACTTATACGAATGTTTGTAAACTATGGCGTCATAGTATCTGCTTTGGATAGTTTCTCTTATTTATGTTTGCCCAAGCTTCTCTCTCTTGCACGATAGTTGTAGGAAGGCTTCACAACCAATCATATTATAGCAATTCCTTCTGAACGGAAAGTAATCTCGACTTGGCGTTGTCACCAGAAACCATGTTAACAATCTTGTGATCGTAACCTCTCCCAGCTGGATGGTCATATTGACTTGGGGCATTCACCAAAAAGAATGATTATGATATTTAGATGGTCCTGAATGAGAATGAGAACAATTTGAATCTATTATGTTCACAATACGACATCCATCTTCATTTGGTACTAAATTAAATTGAGACCGATCCTATATCGAATATGGCCTAGACTGGAGGCATCTTCAAATTGTGTTCTCTCTCAAGAATATCATATATGGTTTAAACACTCAGCAGTTGAAACGAAGAATCGTTCTTGTCTTAGATTCCTACTAATTCATTCAGGCAAGTAGAGCGTCAGTCCCTGTGCGTGAGTCTTGTTTTATGTTTATGTCACCGATCTTTCTCGCTTTTTGGTTTTGGAGCGTTAATCGACAAAACTGTGTACTGCTAGGGTAGAATAACTAGCAGCTGCATCACTTGGCGCTCAGTATTAAGGGGGCAGGGTCCAGTATTTATGTACAAATTTAATGCCGCAATCAGTGACCTAGTACAAAAAATCATAAAAAATCAAATACACAAGTGAGGTCAAGAATGTCCATATTTTGAGATACCTATATTAAAACAAAGCATAAAAATATTATCCACTTGACCAGAGAAGTCAGTGGCAGTTCATAGCAGAAGAAGTTTATGCACCCCAACCCCAAATTTATACCTGCAATTTTCATGTCCGAAGGTCATTTTTGACACCATGTGGTACTCACAGTGCAAACACAAGCCCTTTTCCTAGATTACAATTCTTGTGATCGTAACCTCTCCCAGCTGGATGGTCATATTGACTTGGGGCATTCACCAAAAAGAATGATTATGATATTTAGATGGTCCTGAATGAGAATGAGAACAATTTGAATCTATTATGTTCACAATACGACATCCATCTTCATTTGGTACTAAATTAAATTGAGACCGATCTCAAATTGTGTTCTCTCTCAAGAATATCATATATGGTTTAAACACTCAGCAGTTGAAACGAAGAATCGTTCTTGTCTAAGATTCCTACTAATTCGTTCAGGCAAGTAGAGCGTCAGTCCCTGTGTGTGAGTCTTGTTTTATGTTTGTCACCGATCTTTCTCGCTTTTTGGTTTTGGAGCGTTAATCTACAAAACTGTGTACTGCTAGGGTAGAATAGACTAGCAGCTGCATCACTTGGCGCTCAGTATTAAGAGGTTAGTGTTAGAACTCCTCAGGCTGGTGTTAGGATAATTTGACTCGTTTGGACATGATGCTATATGTTTGGGACGTCATGCCACAATGTTAAACATCACTATAAATTGCCACACTGTGACTGAAATTGTTAAAGCTACATTAAAGCTACATTTAAAATATAAACTACACACACACACACACTTATTTATTATATCCCCGTGACATTTGAGGTATTTAATACGATAGTAATCTGTACGGGTATTTCACTATTTGGACTGAATTAGAGATAAATTATCAACCATGGTCGGTGAAGGCTTTGAAAACTTATATTTACCGTTTGCCACTAACACGGATATTATCACAGGATGGAAGCTGAGAGTGCTGGGGCATCGGATAATATCAATCAAAGCCTTTACTGAGGCTTGAGTATCATGTTGTCTCTAAATAACACTTGCCACACAAGTATAGTAACAAAAACATCTACATAAAGGTTATATTTTAGACAAGTTTGCGGTCGGTTCATATTCATACACTTATATGAAATCAACAGAGATCTACCCACTTTCGTCAGTAAAGATCCCATAAACGCATGCAACAGAAACGAAATCCCACCAAAAAGGAAACTAATAGAAAGGGGATTTTAATATACCAACACTATCTATGATGTGTTGCTTGTTAAATTTTAGTTGTTTTATTAAACCAATGACCTATGAGTGATCATTGGTGTTAATTCACATTCTCTAAATCAGTTTGCCACATTCATCAAGGAGAGAAGGCGTCGTATTACGTGCCTAATGTGCCTCGTCATACATTTTTAACTTTTTTAAAACATATGATCATAGGCCTTATAAATATGACTAATGTCAATTAGAATCGATCTACTGATAACACTTGTTCATTCCTTATCCATATTTATTGTAAAAAATGAAAATCGTCTCTGCCTTTTCGATAAGCAAAAGTTATTGAAAATTCCCAAACGTGCGATAAAAATGATAAGGCCGCCCAATATATTGACACATGACTAATGCAATTAAATGATAATAAGTTTTAAGCATGAAACTAGTTTAACTACATGACTAATTAAGCACGTAAAACTGATGATTCATTGGATGGCATTAGTGAGACTATATGATTAATACACTGCACAACACAGGAAGTTTTAAACGTGCAACCTGTTTACCAGCATGACCCATGCCTGAAATATGACAGTATTATTGAACATTATAAAGCTGCCTTATTGGATCCTTCAAAAGTGTTAGATAGTCTTAAATTATACATACGCTGGAAAAATTGAATGTGTGTGGTCTGGGGGAGTGTGTTTTTATTCTTAGAATCATATTTAGATTATATTCACAAATTGTAAGTCCTATTTACAAATTGTTACATTGTTGTCTAGGGAAGTAAATTGCTTTGTTGAAATATACAAAGCTTGTTGGATATCATTATTTTCTTTGTTACTGAGTACGAGCCTTTGTCACGTAACACTTTTCAAAGTGACTTTAGATGTGACCGCATCAGCAATGACCATCTAATTAGACTGGAAACGGTTATTCGCGACAATTTTATCAGGGAGGAACATTTAGTAGCGGTTTTCTTTGTTTTAGAAAAGGGGCACATAGAAGTATGGGATACTGAATGACCTGCACGATCTGGGTCTAAAAGGTTGTCTGCCCTCCTTTATATCAAACTTTCTCTCAACTTTCTTTCTCATGAAATCAAAGCAAGAGTGGGTTCTACCTTCTCTGATATGTACGAACAAGACATGGGTATGCCCTTATAGCATCACCAAGTGTTTGGCTGATGGTTATTCTCTATACGTTTATGATTTCTTAATATGTTATCGATCAAAGTACATACATACAATTTAAAGACGACTACAACAAAATATACACAAGATTCAAAATTGGACTAATGCCAACGGTTTCAAAGTTTTTAAAGTCGAAAACAGTATGCATGCATTTCATTCAGTTACAAAGACACCATGACGAACCTGGACAGGAAATTTATACCAGTTGTTGCAAAAACTAAATCTCTAGGTATTTTCTTCGACAGGAAACTGACCTTCCTTCCACACATTAAGAACTTGAAAGTCAAATGCTTGAAGTCACTGGATCTATTTAAAGTATTAGCGCATAGTGAATGCGGTGCTCATAGAAGAGTCGTCCTCTGTTTATAAAAAAAAAACATTTGTTTGCTGCAAACTAGATTTTGGTTGCCTTGTTTATGGTTTAGCCAGACAGTCATATTTGAAGATATTTAACCCAATCCATCATAAAAAATAGGACTCACTTTGAGAGCATTTAAGACATCCACATGTGAAAGCATTCTCGCAGAAGCGAACGAACCACCTTTATCACATCCTATGGACATGTTGTCAAATTAAGATCAAACCTTTGACCCCTTGCTTTTTCGACTGTATTTCAACTCAAATACAAGTCATTATACCAAACCAAACTAAATGCCAAAACTTTCTTTGCCATTAGAATATCACTTAGCCTTGACAGTACAAAAATTGATCTTTCTAAAATTCAGAAAACATCCTTCTCTAAAACACCTCCCTGGCTACTTAAGCAACCAAAAGTACGTTTTTTAAGTTGTACGATATAAAATTCTGAAACAAACCCTTCCATCTTCCACAACTCTTATCATAAACTCATCACCGAATTAAAAAAATATACCAGAATTTATACTCATAGATCAAATGATGAAGAAAATGCTTCTGCAGCCTTAGTTTGTGGAAAATACGCAACATTTCGCTTATCAAATGGTATATCGATATTTTCAGCCGAAATCAGATCAATAGATCATACTCTGGAATATATCGAAAGCAAGCATTGTTTAAATAGCATCATTTTCTTCGACTCACTATCAGTACGTAAGTAACTACAAAACATAAAATTGGAAAATCCATTATTAACCAATATTCTTGTCAAAAATACTGAGTATCTCCCACAGTATAGTATACTGTTGGTTACGTAGCCATATTGGTATTAAAGGTAATGATAAAAAAAGATCGCACTTCTGAAATAGCCCTATCATTAGAACCATGTGATTTTAAAATACCGTATACTGATTTTTAGCCTAGTATCAGAGTCCTTACGTTAGAAGGATTCTAATCTACGCGCTATCAGTACTACAATGTGCATGACATGAAGGAACTTTTTGATACAATAAACATCTCTTGTATTTTTGAATTCCTAAATGAAGTAAACATTTATTCTAAGATACAACCTGAATGCTATCACCTTGATCTTTTTATGTAATGTATAGATCGTCCTTTATTTACATTCAATAATTATTTTCGTCTAACTTTTCATTAACATACAACATATACATTCCCCGTTTAATGGGAAGCTTTATATATAACATTTATCATCTTTATATTTTCCTTTTAACTCTGATTTTCTTATCTCTCGTCGACAAGAAACCTATTATCACTTTTAAATAGCCCATGCTAACCTTTTGTATGGCGCTAAAAAAATAGCCTAACAGTGCTGGTACGCCGTAAAAATGTAATCAATCGCTATAGTTGATTCTAATTGTTATCAGTAGAATTGTCATTGATAAATGTCAAAGCTACCATAATCCTAAACCTTAATTGAATAATACGGTTCAATTAATTACCAACCTTATTTGATCTGTTCTTTCAAACAAAAATGAGCGAGAGCGTTCAGACCTAATTGAACACCATCCAATAATGCGAAATAGGAGAGTATAAAGACAAGGTGAGTCCCAACAAGCATTCAATTTTCTAAAGCGCAATTTGTTCCCTAAAACAAAAAAAATCAAAGTGAAAGAATTAAAAATGACATTACAGTGACTGAATTTATAGATTAAAATATTGTACTATCAATTGTACTATCAATTTCATGCTAAATCGGAAACTGTCCATAGGTATTCCAATTGAAGGTTCTAATCTGTTTATATGTGCAAGCACCAATGAAGAATTGCAGAAAAAGTCCATAAGTTTTTACATTACGATAATCTCCTGAAAATAGAACGATGCAGACCTTACAGGTTTTGCATAATCCAACAAAATTATTTAAATATCCAAGTCCTGGAATAAATTTACATAATCCGATAGGTATTGACAGCATGGGTTGAATGTTTTCCACTCTGCAATTCCAAAGAACAGTTATAAATAAAGATTTCCTCTCTCTTACATGGCTGGCATAAATGGTAGAATAATATATACGTTGTGATTTTATTTGCGTATATTGTCTCTATATACCCATCAAATCAACACAATCAGAATTACAAAAATTCTCGAAAACCTTAATTATCCTACAAAATAACTTAACATTTTTTATCTTTCTCATTTCATTGATCTAATCATCAATTAGGTTGCGCATGATACCTCTACAGGACAAATGCTCTCCTGGTTTCACGTTTCTGCACCTCTATTCGACTTAAGTTCGTGGCGTACTTGATCTAAATAGTTGTTGGTTTGACCTATGCAATCAGCTTTCACTTATGAATGAGACTTAAACACGTGTTGTAAATGTATTTTGCTATAGTATCAGCCACTGAATTAAAAATTTGGAAATATAAACATCATCCAAACTAATGTCTTGCAAAACGTATTTTAAACTAGGCTAATTATCCGTCTTAGGACGGGAATAAAAAAAATTTAAACAAAAAACAAAACCCAGTTGTGAAAAGCGATTTTAAAAGACAATTTAGAGTTTAAAAAGTGAAAAAGCGCAACAAAAGTTTAAAAGAAAAAGAAAAGAACAACAAACTGTTAAACAGTATACATAACTAATTCCGTTTGCATCAGGCCTATTTGTCGCAGTGTTTTTATAGAGATATTCGAACCCTGCTCAGGACACCACACATGAATCAAAATTCTATTTTACAATGACAACATTCAAGCACATTCTTGGGGAATTTAGAGATTTCATAAACGGTCATCTTGATGGTTGGTCAGATATTGCCCACAAGACCTAATTTTATTGTATGTTCAGTCCTTTGTTTACAATTACTGACCTTCCAAATAAATGGTTACTTATATTTTGGGCTCTCAGTTTGGATATTAGTCACCGTCATCGGCAAACAAATTTATATTGCTATAAAAAGTGTATTTCCTTCAGTAGATACAAATGTTTTCAGGGACCATCGTCATTACAATTTTTGCATATAATAAATAGTTGCAGATATCAATTTCCTTTTTATTGTATTTCTTATAGGAAGTTGAATTACGCTCAAATTAGTTTTCGCATTTCCATGACAATTGTACGGCAGTACAAAAGGTATTAAAACATTAAGACCTTTCACTATATATATATATATATATATATATATATATATATATATATATATATATATATATATATATATATATATATATATATATATATATATATATACATACATTGTTCGGTAACTGTTGCTTCCCGTGTTGTGTCAACGCTGTGAAGCGAAGCTGTAGTGTCCTCTCCAGGGTGTGTGTGGGTGTGTGTGTGCGTGTGCGTGTGTGTGTATGTGTAATGCCAGCTGATTTTCAGGATGTGTTGTAAGCACCATATATGGAAAGAGTTGAGTCGACGCTCTTGCGTCATGTAGGTCTCACTTTCATATAAGAGGGTTTTCAAAACGCAGGCCTGGTAGACTTAAGTCATATAAAGAAACATGGTGCACCCGACAAATCAGAATGAATAATACAGTAATACTTAATGGGATCACATTTTGTTATGTTTTTCGCATTGCAAACCTAGCATGTACCCTGGTAATAGTGCCCTCTGAATTTGCTTTATGTGAGGTCATAATTTTCCTTTACTTATGTGTTTGTGTGTTATGAGGATTATGTGTTTGTGAAATCGTCTTTGATGAATTAAAATCTTATATTCTTTTACTGGAGTGTGCCTGTGCATTTACTGTCTGACATTATGTACATAATTATGACATTGAACTTGCAGATTTAAATTGTATCCTATTCACAACTGGGGGAAAAGGATCTAAATACATCTAACATATTACCCGCTGACGTAAATTTGTTAAGAACATGACTTCAATTAAAAGTCTATCTTTGGGGCGACTATTTAGTTCGGATAGTCCAATTCCTGGTTCCCTAAACATTTGTGTTATGATCGATAAATGTTTCCTTCCTTTCATTTACGCTAGTCATGGTTCCGATATGTTAAAACTTATCTTTAACTTGGCGGATCAAACAGATATTTTAGTGCTTAGTCATAACGTCATATATTTTATTTCATTTGTTACGTCTCTTAGTATGTAATGCTAACTAACAAATAGTGTAACAGCGACGCATTGTACATCGGCCAAATATTGTGGATGCAATTGACTTTGAGAAGACACTTTGTAAGTTTAATGCCAAAAGTATGACTAAGTACCAGAAAGAGAGGCCATTACATGTTTATTTGAGTAAAATGTATTTGTATAAACACAGACCGGCTGTGGAAAATTGCTTAATTTTGTGTCTATTCAAGTTGTATGCTCCACTTATCGTGATCATAACGGAACAGTGTCCAAATTTAAACAACTTTATTTTGTTTGGATATATTGGCTTGCCACCGCATCTAATAAAATTCACAGACCCGAAGCATAAATATCTTCTCGATATGCATAAGGTGTAGATGAAGTTTACATAGCGGAACCTCGGCTAGTGAAGACGCATTCCCTTTGTAGCGGATATATTTGTACACGGATATAATTTTAATCTGCTTGTATCGGGCGAATCTAGGAGCGGGCATATTTGCAGAATATTGCCAGATTTTGACACCTGGTTCCGTTCCTGAATTGGTAATTATTTTGTTTCATATTTTGACATTATTCGAGGACCTTAGTTCTCATATAAGTTGTATCTGTGACCAATGGAGCTAGTACATAAAGGTAAATACTACAACTAACAGTATATCAACCAAATATAAACAGACACGGTACACGTGTAACTGGAGGAAAAACTAAAGATCAAAGATGATTTATAAGTGATAAAGAATAAAGGATTGCAGGTTCATAACTAATGCAAATTATTACCAGATGTTTTCTATCGAACTTCTGTGTCTTGGATCAGAAAAGTTTTGTCAATTGTTAAATGTAATATTATTTATCACCGTTAATCTCTTGTCACCTTATTTTGGGAAAACTGCTTCGAGATTTTGACTTCACGTTAAAGCTTAACAATTGGCTCATACCTGACGGTATTGAGATACTGGATGAAAGTTTTTTGTATGTCATCAGTAAAATGAATAAAAAACAACAAAACAACCCACCCACCCACAAACAATACACAAATAGAAACCCCCAACACAAATGTATGAAACCGTTTAAGATCTAAGGCAAAACAAAATGCGAGGATGCGAGGAAAACATTTACAGTACCAGTGTGAACGTAAATTGCTTCTTCAGTTTAAGACTACTTGTAATTCACCTCCTCCCAATCTCTTAGTTATCATCATCGTGTAGCGCAGCTCTAACGACCTCAAAAATATCTACCTCTTCCCCAAAGGAAAAGGTACCTAAACAACAATTCTTATTCATGTAGATGATATTAGTAGCAAAAGTACAAACCGACGTTATAAACCATTAACCGCCATTAGTGTGCATATTTCCACGTTCCCACTCGGCAGCAAGTGTGTATGATCTCACAGCACATCCACATATTGCGGATACCGCATGTGAGTGTATTTTGGATACCGCGGTCACTCTTCTCCAATTGGGTGTTCTCGAAGCACCCGTTAGGAAAGTATCAAATATCATATCTGCAGTTGCGGATGGGGAAAAGTGTCTAAAGACTCAAAAAGGTAAGAATCAGTTTGTAATAACATGTATAGAATTAGCTGCTAGAGTCACTGTGTCTTTGAATTTTTATAGTTGAGTGTAAATTTAGCGCCGCTAAAAAAAGAAAAAACAAACAATGTTGTCCGGTGTTTTTTTGTAAGTATTATAAAACAGAGCAACAACAAAATGTAAAGAATACGTTGTTATTTCAGGACAATGACTACTCTCTTCAGTTTAATAAATGTGTAATTATGAATATAAAAATGCTTGTAAACACGATTATTACTTCTAAAAACGATGAGTAATGTTTAAGAAACGTATTCTGCAGTTCTTGTGAAAAAAAAAAGGACTTTTTGGTCAATATATTACTTATAATCAAGAGATGCTGCACAATAATGTACGCTTTAGCGACACTGAAATAAAGAAAACTTATATGATCTTTTCAATTTGTATGCTAGGGTGATAGTAACTAAACTTTGATAATGGCATTGATGCGACATATAACCGGTTTAGCATAGCATCTCACAGATGTCGTGTTTCGTATAAATATAGACTTGCATGTCGTTAATATGTCAATAAAGGTCGCTCGCTCACGGGCGCTTCGAGAACACCCAATTGGAGATTGGGAGGAGGTGAATTACAAATAGTCTTAAACTGCAGAGGCAATTTACGTTCACACTGGTACTGTAAATGTTTTACTCGCATCCTCGCATGACTTTAGTACAATTCATTTAATTAATACTTCTAAGAGTTTTCAAAATTCAAAAGCTAACGGGCGCTTCGAGAACACCCAATTGGAGAAGAGCGACCGCGGTATCCACAAAGACCAGATGAAAAAATAATTGAGCACTACTCTCTGTTTCGGGCAGATTATTGTGATGAATAAAGTACAACCTACAAGGAGTACAAAAGACAAATACCAAACACTGCGTTTAATATGTAAATTATTTTACGATATTTTGGTTAATATCTTCTAGAGGTACTATATTCATGGTTTAATCGGCGAAGACACACGGTTATTGATACATTTAAGGCAATTATTCAAATTCTCGTTGTCGTATTTAAATATCAAGATTTCCTTCTAATACTTGATAGGTTGCAACCAATTCAGTTTTATAACTAGTCTTACTCTGCAGAATTGTTTTCTTCAAGTTACAACATACAACATTCTGCACTGTATTCATTGCTTAAAAAAAATCCGATAGACCGACACTCGGGAACCCTCTAGTTTTAGTTCGGGCCCATCCTGTATTCAAAGTGAGGTGCCTGTCCATCTTTTTGAAGAACAAATAAAAGTTTTGTCTGGGGAAACTTTAATATAAAACTATCCCTTGGGCAGTTTAAACAGAGGCAACTAAAGGAAAATAGGTCGGGTATAACAGTTTTATATTAACTAGTTGACAGTAGCTAATAAGATGTGTTGAATGTTTTAGAGGATGAATCCAATGTGCTATTTTTTATAGGTAGGATCAGGAAGTGGAACAACCCATTATAGGTACAGGAAAGAGAGGATGAATGCGTGCAAAAGTACAAAAGGTATTACATATTACTGCCTTAAAACTCTTAGAAGTATTAATTAAATGAATTGTACTAAAGTCAACTTAATTAAAGTAGAAGGGCTAGAGACAGTTATAAGATTATTCTCATTTCATCACTGAACGTCAAAGGAAATTCTGTTCCACGTCGCGAAATTTGACCGAGTCATCTTGTTTTGGTACAAAAGTTTTGGCATAACACTCTCGACCGGTAAAACGGAGAAGCACGTCAATAATTGATTTTTCAAAGGAAAGCTAATTGCGGCACGATTAGCCTGTTTCGTCAATCAAAATTTCTACGTAAAAGATTTTAGGAAACAGTCGATTCTGATTGGTGAAAGGAAACTTAAGAGCGCAAGTCTTGTAAGGAATTACGGGTTTTACTGTGAAAAAATTTGCTTCAGTATAGAACCTTGCTTGAGGAAAGTAAGACTAACTCCGAAGACGCTAGGAAGTAGTGATCTTCGTGAACTGCAGTAATTCGAGATAGTTGTCTCAGAAAGGAGACAAACTATACATTGGAAATTCATGCGAAAACGAATAAGAAACGGCAAAAGGTACGCGATCTTAGTAGCCATATTTTAATATGCTATTTCAGTTGTTCATTTATTTGCAAATGCATTGTTATTGGGAATGTATGTATGTATGTATGTATGTATGTATGTATGTATGTATGTATGTATGTATGTATGTATGTATGTATGTATGTATGTATGTATGTGTGTGTGTATGTATGTATGTATGTATGTATGTATGTATGTATGTATGTATGTATGTATGTATGTATGTATGTATGTATGTATGTATGTATGTATGTATGTATGTATGTATGTATGTATGTATGTTTGCATCTATGCATGTATGTATGTATGTATGTATGTATGTATGTATGTATGTATGTATGTATGTATGTATGTATGTATGTATGTATGTATGTATGTATGTATGTATGTATGTATGTGTGTGTATGATTTCATTTTGCAGGTTTTTAGTGAAATGGTAGTCACGACATTTTATTTTTTGATTTTCTAATTATCAGTTCATTGAGAGAATTGACAAGATTGCATGTAATTCAATATTCGATACAAGGAGTACGCAGAAATTTTCAAAAGATAAGCCTAATGAATGAATGGTAATGTTTTGTAGATTTATGAATTAAATCTGTGTAGTATGCCATGTATTGAGTTTATATTCATATTCTAGTTCGTAACATTTAATTGATCATGTAAACTATTTAAGAATAGTTAGATTTGAGGGGCTAAGTAATTTAACACTGTATTAAATAGTTTAATGTAAGAAGTCAAGGGGTGTTAAATATGGGCACATACGTGCTAGCCGGGAAGCGAAAGTTAATGTTCCCAGCTAGCATAATCCGAATTAAGGTCAGGATACATGTAATGGACGTCTCTGTTTGTAAACATATAAATTAGTGAACGAGTGAGTACGACAGGATTATGTAGTTTATTCTTTGAGCAGGATGATTATATACAAATATAGAAATAGACTTTAAAAAGGTGACCTTTCGTTTATTGCTGGACATTTTATTTATTTAAGTAAATGGGCTTCCTGGCAAAATTCCTGTCCAAATTCCAAGTACCAGAGCAAATTCTGAGAAAGTAGTCTAGTTCTAGAGACAATCGTCAAATCGTTCAAGTGTCGACTGGCAAGGATCCAGGTCAAGAACGATTGGACAAAGGTTGGCAGTTCAGGAAGAAACGGAAGACTCGATGTCCGGAAAAGATAGATGATGATGTCGTTCATCTTTGAACTCAAAGGTCATGACTCGTAGGTTACGATGAAACTGAATTAATTCTGTCACTTACAAGTAATCGTAACGTAAACATTTGTATTGTTTTTTTATTGTGTACATGTTAGTAAATTTTCTTCTTTTGTAACAAAGAAATTGATTTCTTCCATTTGAAATTCTGTTGTTGAATTGATTAAATTTGATACTTGTTCATTAAAAGGGGGCTCGTTGTTTTATTTCTTTAATATACCTGTTCTGAGATCTGCATTCTTCTTTCTATCCATCCACACTGGGTAAATTACATCGTGGGATGTCATTTCCTAGCAATGAACCGTAATGGAAGAGATAATTAATTGTTATTAAATTCGAATAGTATCTATAGCAATGGTGTGTGACAATATTAAAAAGGTTAACCTTTCAGAAACCAAATTTGAAGAATAACAAATAAAATACTGCGATTTGAACCTAAAATTTTTACATTTTTTACTCACCCTTTTTTAAACACAAGTTTCAATAAATATTGAATGATCTTCCAATAACAGTGAAATTCACGAAGAACACGTCAGAGGCGCCTACAGAAACTTTTGTTGGGAAGGGATGAGGGGCCAGAACGTGGACAGCTACCACAATATGTTTAAAAGTAAAATTGGGGGAGACAACTATTGCCACCATCCCTTGCCCCCAACGTTCGAGCGCCATTCCCCCCAGAACAAACCTTTTTTTCATATATTCTAATCAGCTGTGGCTAAACCGCAAAACTAATTAACGATCAGACTGACGTACACAAACAATAAAGCCACTGTGACTAACAAACAGTTTCTTTTCATCCTTGAATTTATTTTGTGAAAAGGACTGCCCTTGGGACATACCTAAAGAAACCATGTTCTACAGAGTGTGTATATAAACACAAGCAGTTAATTGGGAAATATAAGATACCCTATTTTGTTGTCTAGAAATTCATTATAACAGTTGTGTGTGTGAGTGTGTGTGTGTGTGTTTTTGTGTGTGCATGCTTCCATGTATCTATTATTCATATGTATGTATGTATGTATGTATGTATGTATGTATGTATGTATGTATGTATGTATGTATGTATGTATGTATGTATATATATATATATATATATATATATATATATATATATATATATATATATATATATATATATATATATATATATATATATATATATATATATATATATATATAACCGATTCAGTGCCATCATCTTTTGGTGATGCGTACTTAGTCGTCGCAGTATATGGGTTGGTGCGTGCAGGTAAGGCGATGGGTACCATTTACTCGCAGACCAGGGTTCGAAACTCCGTAGAGTACGAATTTAATTTTTCTAACCTGTATGATAGTATTTTTTGTATATATATATATATATATATATATATATATATATATATATATATATATATATATATATATATATATATGTATGTATATGTATATATATATGCTTCAACTTGCGCCTGTATGTACGATTAAACCAACAATTTTGAGAGAATGAGTGTAATGATGACAGTGTATTCATATTTTTAAAAATAAATTATTTGACATACCGCTAAAAATAAAATAATTGCTTTGGTATATAGGGTTTGCTATATAATCACAAAACAATCATTCAACATATACTTTAATATCTCACAGCATATGCATTGCCTTCACACAAAATCAACTTTAATATCAACCAAAATGTCCTTTTCAAACATTCGACATGTACTTTTAATATCTCATAACGTATAATTTACAATGAGACAATATATATTTAACAATCACACAAAATATGCTTTAAAATCACACAACATATGCATTACAATCACACAATATATACTTTACAATCACACAATATTGACTTTATAATCACACATTATATTCTTTACAATCACACAACGTATACCTTACAATTGCACACCATATTCTTTACAATCACACAACGTATCCTTTACAATTGCACACCATATTCTTTACAATCACACAACATGTGCTTTACAATCACACAAGGTATAATTTACAATTACACAACATATGCTTTACAATCACACAATGTATACTTTACAATCACACAACATGTGCTTTACAATCACACATTATATTCTTTACAATCACACAACGTATCCTTTACAATTGCACACCATATTCTTTACAATCACACAACATGTGCTTTACAATCATACAGGGTATAATTTACAATTACACAACATATGCTTTACAATCACACAATGTATACTTTACAATCACACAACATGTGCTTTACAATCAAACAACGTATAATTTACAATCACAAAACATATGTTTTACAATCACACAATGTATACTTTACAATCACACAGCATATGCTTTACAATCATACAAGGTATAATTTACAATTACACAACATATGCTTTACAATCACACAACGTATGCTTTACAATCATACAAGGTATAATTTACAATCACACAACATATGCTGTACAATCAAACAATGTATACTTTACAATCACACAGCATATGCTTTACAATCATACAACGTATAATTTACAATTACACAACATATGCTTTAAAATCACACAACATATACTTTACAATCACACAACGTATACTTTACAATCACACAGCGTACAATTTACAGTCACACAACATATACTTTATAATTACACAACGTGTACTTTACAATCACACACAAGCTAGTCGAAATAACAGTTTGAACACAGTAAACAAGAAATATTTACAATACCGTTTGAAAGTGAATCACCTTTTTCCTGCAGAAACGAAAATGGTTCTTTAAATTCCTCGTTACATATTTACCAGTCAGTCGTGAACCACCCTCGTATTGCTTTAAAATTTCCTGCTCAAAACATGAACTTCTAATATTAATGTCACAATGATGATGCCATTATTTAAAAGAGGAAATAATTATATGCAAGAGAGGGAACACTGTACAGACTGTATCTAATTATTTTCAGTTCATTTGCATAAAGATAAAACCTAATGGAGGAAAAATAATATTTTATATTATTTGACATTTTATTAGAATTATTCGAGACTGCATATATATAGATACATTTTCATGAAGTATGCAGTAATTTTCCAAACCTTATCTTTAGACAATTGTTGCATATTTTTCTATGTTTTCTTATTTCAAAACATATAAAATTTAGTGTTTCCTTTGGCTGTTTCTTTCTCAAATTGTAATATTTTATTTGGAAATTTTCTAAACAGAGTTAGAATTAGAGGAATTCAACCATTGAGCACACTGTACATCGACAACTTGTACAAAACCTAGTTATTAATTTCATTAAAAAAGACAAAATAAATTGTTGTTATTTATAATTTTCTAACTTAAATAATTTCAAACCAACTTCACTCAGCACCGTCCAGCCGTCCGAAAACAGATTAATGTTTCAGGATATTTATTTTTTTAAAAATCCAAAACGTTTTCTATCATTTGATATTCTACATGTTCTGATCTTTGATATTCTGTCTTTACTATTATTTGATTCTCGATGTGTTTTGCATGAAAGCATTTTGTGTTGTACGACTTGTATGCAGTAAATTAAAGACATTTATGAATAGAATCTTTATTTTAATAAAAGGATATTTCAAAGAAAAAATTGTTATATCCATGCACATTGATTAGTTAAATCATGATGCGTTTTACAATTATTATTATTATTGTGATTTCTAATATTTATATATTCTCATCAAATTCAGCACATAATTCTATAACATTTCATTGTTTTAAGCCAAATATATTGTTTGGAAATACGAGAATTGTGGAAAATTTATTTTTGAGATTAAATATTAATATATTGATTTATTATTGTACTGAAAAAAATTAAAATAAGCTTCCTAGAGTATACGCTATACAAAGATGCAATTTATTATCATCTCAGAATGTTAATATCTTTTTAATATCCTTTAAGTTAAAAAGAGAATGATCAGTTCTATAGCCATATTCAGTATCTGCAATTTCAGTATTTTAATGTAATAAATCAGACAAAAAGATCATTCATTGTTGAATCTGTAAATGTGTGATTTGTAGCAAGCGCACAATCGATGAAAATTGGCAACTCCTGACAATAGTAAAAGGACATAGTGAACTCAAATTACATAAAATCATTTGACATTACATAAAGTCATTTAACTTTACATGACATTATTTGATATTACATGCAGTCATTTGTGTTTATAATTGTTATAACTCTATTTTCTTGTTAACGCTTTCGTTGCTACTTTTATCCCTTTTGCAGCAGTTTCTCACCTCCTCTTCTACATCCCCTTCGACAAAATCTGGAATTCGGAATGAAATATTTTCGGGACACTCTTCTTTAATATTCTGACAAAATAATTTTTTTAGAGATGCAGTATTTATGATATTAAAACCTGTTTCTCCACCAAATGTGGAGGGCTTCCAATATCGTGGACTACAGATAGGATTTGACATGAGCCCTTTCACTGAAAAAGGTCCACCTATTTCAATTATTGTAGCACCAAAAATTGCTCTAGGTCGTAATTTTTCCACCATGAGCCCCACATAGAATTCCATTCCATCAATATCACCGTAAAGTTCTTCAAGGTCTCTGGCTAAGGTTTCATCTCCTGGAAGAAAGATTGACAACGTTTACAATTTTGCTTAAATTGTGTTGCTTATATCGATTGTACTTTTCATGAGAGTCATACAAGTTAGACGTCTATAAGCCTTTTGTATGCACCAGTTTGTGTTTCTATAGTTCCTAAATGCCTAAAAAAAAATACACGTTTTAATGCATGTATTTATGTATACATGCATCCATGTCTATCCAAAACTCCTTTTTTGACAACAACTCCAAATGTTTCAAAATGAACGGAATTGAAATTCTATTCAAGAATGAAAATTCCACATTTTAACTAAGTAGCCTGGACCATTCTAATGAGTAGCTCAAACCTGGTGTGAACTATTCTCATATCTTCCGCCTCAGAAAATACGAAACTCAAGCTAAATGTCAGAGTCCACAGCACTTTTCCTTTTTAAGTTTCATTGAATTTCCGCCGCCCTCCCTAAGGAGGATAATGCATGACACTATTTTGATTATAATCAAAATCTTTGAAAGTTAACGTTTAGTACACAGTTATCACGTCAAGCTTCTGGCAGCATAGAACTCTTGCCATGTATGTTCAGTCACTCATATGAAATTGACAAAGAGCAGTGGTTCTTCTGACCATCCATTTTGAGTCACCTCACTGACACAATTACTAGTCTTCTTGCATTACATTTTATGTTACGCCTGACATGGAGCAAGGGTTTCTTATACATTTTAATTTACGACTGACAGCAATGGTTTTTCTCGCATTACATTTTATGGTACGCCTGACATAGGGCAATGGCATTTCTTACCATACATGTTAACTCATGCCTGACATAGAGCAACGGTTCTTCTTGCCATACATTTTAAATTACGCCTGACAGAGAGGAAGCTTTAACTTATGGCCTTAGATTTTATGTTACGCTTGAGAGAACAACTGTTGTAATTGCCATTAATTTTTAAGTCATGCATATGAAATCGAAAACAGAAATAGTGAAGAATTTTGAGGGACACAGCAAATTGTACCATGTGACATCAATGGACCTTAACTTGGTACCTAATGATGTCTAACCAAATATGAAATCTGAGTATCTCTGTATGTTATTTGGCATTGCAAACGTATACGTGTTATGCTACAAGGCTAAACATTTTCATGTTCCAAAGTAATGTGGCTTATACATTATTGAGGCTACAATCACCATTGTTTAAGATACAATATATATTTACCTGTTAGTTCCAAAAATGATTTCATAGGCGGTAGATCAAATCGTTTCTGGTATTGGTTGAATGACTGGTATCTCAGTTCACGACCATGTTCAATCGTCTGCTTGGCTACGTATAGTGTTGAAGGATGATGGTTATGGTGACTCATCTACATTGGAATAATATATATATATATATATATATATATATATATATATATATATATATATATATATATATATATATATATATATATATATGTCTGTGTGTGTGTGTGTGTATATGTAAAAAAATCCATAACATATCTACTCGGCCATCTGATAAATCATTGGAAATGTGGAGTGGGCTTATCAGTTAATAAATATATATTCAAAGACTTGAAACAATTTTAGTAACAACGGAATGACTCAACCACATCCTTGTGGGGAAATTATGGTATCTCCAACTATCTATCAAAATTAAAAGACATGATTATATCATATGTGCTATTTCTATTTAACCATGAAATATGTATTTGTAGACTTGCAGTTGCGTGATTGAAGCACTATAATTTTGCGATATATATTTATGTATGAAAGCTATACTAATAATAAGTGCATTGCCAATTTTCAAAAGATTATTTAAGCTAGCCACAGTCTTATCACAGATGAAACATTGTATGCGTATGCCAGCTCACGAACATGGTCATCAAGTATCTATCCTCTATTATTTGTATATCGTGTGTACAACCCATTACAATGAAAACGATATACAGATTTGAAGGTGCATTCCAAAGATTCTAAAATATTACATGTACACAGTCTGTAGCACTGACTGAATTATCGTTCTGTAGACATCTGTGCGGACTATTGAACCATAATTATTGACTCAGTGTAGTGTCCTGCTAACATTCACGTGGAATACATTTTGTCATCTGGATAGATGGTGACTTCAACCGAGATGTAAATTGGTAGAACAGCGTTCCGACCATTATGCAGTAGTTCATCACTGAACTCTTCATTTATCTGGAAAGCGCTTTAGGCTGAGACAAATCATGGGCATCTCAACAAGAGATAACGTGAAATCTTCTTCATAACCTTACCATCCTGGTTGAAGATATGTTCTATCCCTGAAGTTAGTGACCTTCACTTCCAGTAGAAAACTATATATGTTGATTAATTCGTCTCGAACATTAAACACATGTGCCCTCATCTATTCCAATCAATTCTGTCGACTACCTTTACAACCAGCAACTTCAACAAAATCTGAACTTGATACAGTGACGGATGTCAGCAGAGAATTGATGAATATGACAAACTGAGCTTGTTACGCCAATATCCAAGAAAGCAAGCAGTTTTATACCGGTAAACTGGCGATCGGTATCTCTAACTTCTATTGTATACGCGACACGGTACAAATCGCACACAACTCTGGGATGTCACACATCAAAAGGTGCAGTATACTACTACTGCTACTGGGATTCCGAAAAGGAAGATTACATGAGACTCAATTTGTGCTCTCAGTACAGGACCAAACAAAAGGCTTGGACTAAAACAAAAATATTGATGTTGTAATATTGGATAATTCCAAAGCCTCTCGAATAGTGTCACACCAATGCCTCTTGTAAAAGTTTCATCAGTATGGTGAAGGAACTATGTGAATTGAGTACTTTATCTCAAAAACCAAACAAGTTGTTCTAAATGATATGAAGTCCACCTCTACAAATGTCCTACTAGTCGTCTCTCATAGCAACCCCTAATCCCGACATATCTTGGGCCCAACAGAGTGTATTTCATCTACAGCCGAATTCTTTGCGGTTAATTGCTTCATGTACATAATCGAGCGGCCTACCATGGATTGTATTACTATACATAAAGACACTAAGTAGGAGTCCACATGGAGGATTGGTTTCAATCGAGGAAAACCTGATTTATTACGAATCACCAAGATGCGCCGCCCAATTATTGTCAACTATATCCTACTAAACTATCCATGAACACCAGTAGTGCACATTGTTTTGGATTCACCATATCTGATGATCTGTCCTGGGAGACGTACATTGAAAACATTATTGGAAAGGCTAATTCAACCATGGTTTTCTTAAGTCGACATATTCGATCTTGCCCTTCACAAACAAAAGAATTCCAGTGAACTAGTTGACCACCATCATTGTTAGATATAAAATGGGATGTGAAAGACCAAAGGGTGAGACCAAAATGACCATCATCCGCTTCCTTGTTGACACACCTGTTTACTGATGTCTTACAATCAGTTTACGATTCAAATCCAGATCTTGAAATCCCAGCTGCTCCAAAGTGTCTATAAACAACAGGTTTTTCCCCATTTTGTCAAAATGTTGAACAGCTCTTCCTCCGCACCATCCCACATTATAATTACTTTTAACCTTTACTTTTACGTAACAAATTTTCACTTCAGACTGCGATTATACTACATTCTGGCTCAAGGAAACTGACGATAAATGAAGATTCATTTCTCCACCTTCTGAGACAACTTTGAACTCCTTATACATTTCTGGCCCAAACAAAAGCCGTCGAAGTAGCTTTCCTTCTCTTCATCTTCACTAATTAATAATCTAATCAACTGGTTATTTCGTTAAGTACCTTCTGCTTTATTAAAAATACTTGTGTGCACCACTCGTCTGCAATTTTGATGCTGATATAATTTTTTTATATTTTTTTTTTACCTACAATATTCCAGTTCAAAAAAAAATTCCCGCTTGAATCTGTTGTTATTTGTTATGGTGTAGAAACCAAAATATTGACTTGATATAGGCCTAAAGATGTTATCATTTGCCAAACTTTATGAAAAACACAACTATACTTAGGAAACAGAATTGAACTACAGTCATCTTTTTTTCTTTGAAAATAGCTGTTTTTTGCTCCATTCCAACGTATAGGATCAATTCGTAGCCTCAGCCACACTGAGGCTACGACATATACGCTAAGTATACGCGAGCCTACCTTGAACTTAGATGTTGCCAGAGTCTGACATAATAGTGCAAAAACATGAGCATTTAATAGTGTAAAACCACAATACAAGTGGAATTTTGACAACCTAAGAATAAGATCAATTAAAAAAATATTTTGTTACAATTAAACACAATTTAACCAACTTAATTGGATCTTTGATTATATTCCTATCCGGGAACGTATGTATACTGAGTTACATTATATCGAGGGAATTACGGTCAACTTACTCTCCCAGCTCTTTGCTTAATCATCCCCTCCACGAAATTTTTCATTCCATGTTTGACAACAATATCTGGACGAAACTTAAAGTCTTTCACCGGATACACAGTCCCACTGATGTTAAAACTTTCAGGCATCAAGGGATGCCAGTGGTAAAGATGATTAAATTCAGCGGCTATTCTGTTCTGATACTGGTGTGGTGTATCAAATAACAGCTCTGGTTTGAAGGTCAGTTGAAAATTATAATTGCTAAGGTGCTGCACATAATCCTCAATTACGATCTTGATTGTCTCCCCTGAAATAAGAGAAAATAATACAGGTTCATGGTAAACAAAATAGCACCATTGAGATAATTGCATGTACCCATGATAAATTGCCTATTCAAAGGAGCGAACTGCATATACCCACTAGAATATTATATATACCCAGGCGAGAATTGCATGCATCCATGAGAGAATTGCATATATTCATGAACAAATTGCTTATATCCAGGAGATAATTGCATGCAGCCATGAGAGAATTACATTTACCCATGAAAAACTTGCATGTACCCAGGAGAGAATTGCCTATACCCAGGTGAGAATTGCATGTAGCCAGGAAAAAATAGCATGTACTCAGAGGAAGATTAACTACATCCATGAGATAATTAACCATCAATGAATTGCATGTACCCAAGACTGATTTGCATGCATCCATGAAAGACTTCCATATATGCATTAGACAATTGCATGTGCACAGGAGATAATTATATGCATCCATGAACAAATTATACCCATGAGAGAATTACATGTATCCAAGAGAGATATGCATGTACTTATGAGATAATCTTAATGGCATTATGCAAATTTTTCAGAGGCAAGATACATCATCATCAGTTTATGTTTACTATGTACACTTTTCGAGCATGTGCTAAGTTACAGAATGACAAACTTTCCGAGAAAGATTCAAATATTAAAGTTTATGTAAACTGTGTGCTTCAGAAAGCAGTACTTCTGTTGCTTTATGGTGCATTGAAATTTCTAGTCTTTCACAATGTTCAGTTCAATTTATTTTGTAGTATCGATCACAAAATCTCCCTGATAATGAATTTCATTTTATTTGTGCATATGTCCGAGTACTACGTGAAACATGGCCTCTTGATAGACAAATAGACTGTAATGGACTGAGAACGTCTCAATGCAAAGTAATGTACTTTCAGTTTATTTACATAAACTTGGATATACTCTGGCCTTAACGATCGACAGTAATAAGTATTTTGTGGCGGGAGAGAGAATGTCTTTTACATTTCGTTGAAACCAGAATTATTTTCATTTCACTTGAAGATATTTGCAAAAATGGTAATGGAATAATAATTTTCTTTTTCTTCTAAATATCGGGGGAAAATATATTTTCTAAAATCTCAGGTCGCCTCACCACCCTCTTCTGAAATTAAATGATTTGTTCCTTTAAATATACCCTTCGTCTAGGCTTGGCAAGGATTTAATTTACATATCGCCACTAGAACCGCTTCAGCTTTCATTGTTTTGCGTTAGATCGCCAGACAAGGACATATATATAAATAAAAGCAAAAAAAATCTGAACCGATACGAAAACTAGGCACCAAAAATATGGGTGCTCTAGATGGATCTGCGAGTGATGACTGCAATGAAGTAAAATTAATGACGCATGCCAATTCAATTCCTTATATATAATTAAATTATTCCCACAACAATTATATATATATATATATATATATATATATATATATATATATATATATATATATATATATATATATATATATATATATATATGGGTGTGTACTTGTCTCTCTATTCCCACACTCGTTACGCAAATCCTCTAAGCAGTTACAGTCTGGACGGCCGGAATCTAATACTCAAACTTATGCTTAAGTTTGTTTTCACCTTAATATTTGAGCAACAGATGTACACCAACAGCATAATGTTCAGCTGCTAGATTTACTTGCCTATGATAATAAGTTTTGTTGTCTGAAAAAGTTGTTCATCATCCCACTCGGGATGCTCACTCTTCAGTACATCACAAACTCTGTTATGTTCCCTCATCCAGATTGTGGCATACATAAATAGCCCGGGCATTAGGCCAAAATCTTTGTGTCCCAAGGCAAACTTATTTTCATCTGGTGTTGATGGTGGATAATACATGGGGACATTTGCATCCTTCAAAAATGGTGGCCATTCCTCACCATTTATTTCCTGTAAGAAAAAATACTAGATCATTCTGCAGCATTGCTCATTTTTTATGAAATTTATCAAATGAGATAAACTGTGTTATATATTCTGTATTACACATTATTGACCGAAGTGAAAACAACATTAAAACTGTGAACATATTTCAAAAATTTAATATGAATTAAACAAACGAATATTTTAATGAGGAAATAAGTTCTAACACTAATACTTTGATATTGAACATGAGGTATTTCATGTAATAAATAAAATAATGATGGTTGGGTATTTATCGATGTGTAAATTTTACCATGTGACTCACAAAGTAAATAACATCCGAAAGACTTTTAAATAAATTTTTCAAAATTTTTTTACCCAACAACCATCATTTAACTCATATAATTACAATAAACTTCCTTTATGTCACAAAACTTTTAGGAAGATTGAATTTTTCTCACATTACCCTAGTAACTGCGACAGGATATAAAACCTGATCTTCGCTAGACAAGAGTCGTCCATCCTTTATATGGTAATAAAGAGTAGAGTGCCAGATTGGGTCAGTAATATATTGTTATGTGCAATGTTTTAATAATATTAAAAAATGATTGAAGCAATTTACACCAGACCAGTCTATTCCTTTTTTGTTACATTACACTTGCGTATGGCTATTGTTGTTATAGCATCCTTTATTCATTTTTTCTAATAATTCCCATCGTTTCAAAAGCAAATTGTGTCCATGTGTAGTGAGATCCCTTGCTCGACATATGACCCTGACTTTTAATAACAACTACTAAAACATTGTCGAAGCAAAGTGCTATCATTTCCCAACACTGGCTTGTAAAGCTTCAAACGTTCTTTTGGCAAAAGTGTTGAGTGTTGAAATGGAGGATGACTGTGCAATTACAATTTTAACTTCTGTTGGACATTTTTATCACTAGATTGAACATTTTGGTTGGAAATAACAACGGTCCGCGGGTGAAGCTTGCTGTTATTATTTTGGTGTAAGACGTTGATATAGACAAAGCTTCACATACAATAACCCGGAAACCTAGAACCAACAGTATTCCCCCGAATTTACTGAAACATAAAAAAAAAATTATTGATCAGTGTCACAAGACTTGTTATATCCAATTTAATTGCCGAATATTCGCTCAATTTATAATTGGAATTATTTATGTTTACCTCTCCGTTCATAGATTTATTACATAACAGTATTTATATTTTTAATCATGGAACATCATTGGGTTCGGAGGATATCAATCAAACAGAGTTATGTTTTATAATAATGGCTGCATTCATAATTAGCCGTAATGCGAGTCTTGTTTGAAGCACCGAATAGTTTTGAAAATTGTTTTCTGTGACATTTCTTTATAAAATGTGATATTGTTTAACAATGAGGTAGAAATAATTATGTGCATTAGATTCTGGATGTAGTACGTGCAATGAAATGTGCACTGTTAAATTATATGATTCGACTCGTGTTAATGAATCTTATGAGGGTGAAGCAATACAAATTGAATGTGTCAGATCAGAGCATCGTGAATGCGTGGTGTTCTGTCTGATAAAGAAATCCTTAATTGTGGTATCAGCGCGTTACAAAACCTCTGAACTGACAACGATTTTTTATCTCGGTCTTGAGGTGCACTGTAATCCATGGACGCCGAAGTTTGTTCAACGGGAATTTGATTGGTCCTTAAGAGCACGTCAATACCTGAAGCATCATATAATAGCTTACGATTCCGGTTAGATGCTTTGCCTACAAAAACCAGGTCTGATCTGGAGAAAATTCCAACCAGCATCTTTTTATTCGTCAGTAAGTAGTGCTACCCAAATAAAGTGACAGTTTGTTTGCAACTAAAGGACTTGCCTTCGATAACAACGCGAATTTTATTTGTTTAAAAGTAAACTTATACAGGCATTTATATGCACTATGTGTCCAAGAAAAGAAATGAATATATTAATGTATAAATGGACAGATCATAACATAGCTAAGGAGGCATTTTAGTGACCTGAAGGGAGGCAGAAGGGGGGGCATAGAACAACAAAGAGTTTCTAGAAGGGCATCTACAGAGAAATGAGGGAAAATTTGAAGAGCGCCCATTTAATTCCGTTAACTGGATACCGATTGATAAAAAAAGCTTCGATTAAGTTTCGTCTGCAAAGAAGCCCTTTTAAACAAATTGATAGTAAGATGTATTTGTTTTATCCAGTACTCGACATAAGTCACAATCGGGTCACCTTAATACAACATTCTTTTAGTTCATAGCGCAAGGACAAACTGAGATAATAAATAAAGTCAAATCAATGAAGTAATAATGCGATGACCATATAAACACAAATATTCTGGCATCTTTGAAGAGAAATTATATTCCGGTAATGTTGAGATGTAAAGGCACATTTTGCCTCCTTTTATTTTTGGGAAATATTAGAATCAGACATCGCATACATTTTATACAGATAGCTCAATGCTTAGTTTGCATGTGAAGACCTTGAATCAACTCTTTAAAATGGACTCTTCTTTCAACCATAATGACACTGATCATGCTTCTCTAATTCTAATTTCATGAACCGATCTCTTGAGAGAACGAAAATGACTTACCTGCGTTCGTAGTTTCCCATCTTTGAAGCTCCTCAGAACATTTTCAACACCTTTATCTTGGCCATAAATGTGAGATACGTCTACCTGAAAGAATGAAAACAGCCATTGCAGCTTACTGCTGTACTTTATACCAAATTATGCCATTGACATATGTGTTCGTTGTTAGAGTCAAGAAAACAAATTAAGAGACGCACGTGCAAGGTAGTTCAAAATGAAATTATATGCCAAAGAATGGTAGTTGCGACAAATATAATTCAAATAACTATCTCTTTACCTAGAGAAAAAGGACAATAAAACCTGCCAATGCAATGTACAAAGACTTATAGAGCCAATATTTTATTTTCCATAAATGAGATTAAGTTATTATAAGCTTTTTAAAACTAAATATATAAATACCCCATGTCCTCCCCACTGGAAGCCAGGTCCTCTTTTGAAATCTGTCTTGAAAAACTGATGCGTAAAATGCTGAGCAAAAAATACAAATAAACCATTTGAACCAGTAGGATCTGGAATAAACTTGTCTCTTGTGAATAACTTGTCTACTATGAGCTTTGCGTCTGGCAGTGTCTTTTTTCCTGGCAAGAAAAGGCACAGAAAAATATGAATACAATATATTTTGAAGGTTATTTTATTTATTATACATTTAACAATACCAATGGTGTGCAATTAATTGTTCCCAAAAAATATTCCACTTATTAATCATCTAAAGTAAGAATCTCGTTTAATTAATAAACATAAAGTTTTTAGACGCCCGCCTCAGACCCGCCCAGCCTCGCCCTTCTAAAGACCCCCCAACCTCGCAATTACAAGGTGCATCTTGAGACAATATCAAGCCAAGTTGGTACCACTAAAACTTTTATACCGCGGTATATCTGAACACAGTATACTGCAGTTTGATTAAGCACCAGTAATTCAATGTTCTGTGGCAATGGCGTGACAGGCTAATGTTCTATTTCCAATTGTTAAAAGCTGGAAAGATATCTTACTCTGATTTAAATAAATATAATATGATCTTATATCCATGCTATTGTTTGGGAAATAGTTTTTATCTAGAGATAAGAGAAACAATATTTTAGCTCTACTGAAAATTACAGCCCCGCCCCTAGCAAAATTTCAATAAAGTATACCCTCAAGAAGATGAATTTGGTATGGTGGCAGCACCTTTATTGATTGTTCGACACAGAAGTAATATATAAACCACGGACCTTGACCTTTGATGTGTACTTCGTTAAGTAGCTTATTTTACGGCTTAGTAGATAAACACATCAGAGACAATTTTATACTAAACTATTTTGGGTATCAGATGACCCACGTATGGTTGCTTCAGGTATGTACCTATCACAGCCTTTGAAATCGCGGTCACGTCTAGCAAAAGAAAATAGGTTATTGACGCCTTATTTGAACTAAGTTGTGTGTGGCTGTGCTTGGAGATGACAACAGCCGTGTGTCTTAATTTTAGCATGATGCAACAATTACAACTAATCGAACTTTAGCAGGTAATGCTGGCATCGATTTTTTTTGGAAGGTTTGATGCTATATTTCCCAAATTCGATTCTATTAAATGTTATCGGAGAAACGGCAAATTTTCTATAAACAAAATATTCAATGCAAAAAGAAAAAAATATGAAATGTTGATTATTTACGCACAAATAAAGGCCGCCGGCCACTTATATTGTACAAAAGTGTGATATTATTATTGTCATAAACCAAACGTATTTGGTATGTATGCACACCATAAAACTGCTTAATTAGACTTTAAAAATTCCAATTTTGTAAACAAAAAAAATATTCAGCAATCTCCGTAAACAATCGGTAGTTTCTGCGTGCCAAACATGCATAGTTAACATTCATAAGTTACCAAAAATTAACATTGCAAAGCTTTTTGGTTTTTATTTCTTTTGTTTTCTCTGTTGTCAATACATTATCTCATATTTTTGAGTTATTAGGCGTCAGATAACATTGAAAACAATAATGCATTAGCCATACTATTGGTCAAACACCAATGGACTCGAATCTTTGTAGCTGTAAAAGGTCAATTATGACATCATGGTCATCTTGGAAACGATTTGTCTGCGCCTTACATTCCTCCAGGAAGATTGGAAAGAAAACTGGACATAAGAAAATGAATGCCCGGCAACCCTTCTAGACTTTATCTCATTCACACACCACAACATAAATACAACACCCTGGTTCAGCTAAGAATTATATTATTGTACACGGTAATGTTCACAACCTCCACCAAGCCGAGACTGAGCATATTGACTAAGCGTGACGTCACAAACTCTCAGTCAATCTATTCAGATTTACCAATGTTAAGTTATGGCCCCTAAATATCACCAGAACACCTTTGATATGATGTACTCACTGGAGCGTAGTGTAGCGTGCAACTTTAAATGTTTCATACTGTTATTTCCTATTACATTAATAAAGAAGACTTTTTTCGTGTTCATATCAAAATCACTTTGGCTGACCTTTGTGTTGTTTGCGATTGGTTGCGATACTATTTTTCAGTACCCTAAGGTATTGGTCATACATTTAACTGATAAATAGCAGCAGCTGACTACAGATCGCATAATGGCGTTTTAATCCATAATAATTCCAAATATTACTGCTTGACGTAGTGGAAACGTTTTGTACAGGGACACATACCTGCTTTTTGCTTGGAGGCAAGCAATATTGTCAGGTTGCTTGGAACATTAATTTTTTGTACAACGTTGAAAATATTTTTTAAATTCTGAATTTGCATTAAGTGAAATTTATATCATCTACCTTCTGAGTTTTTTTTAAAAAAGTAAATTCTACATTTCATGCTGAAGTGTTCATAAGCGAATCCGGGGCCCCAAATGGCCAAGTGGTCTAAAGCGCTGTCTGTTACAGATCACTGCCATCTCACCTCTGTCTGCGTGTGTTCGAGTCTAGGATTCGACAAATGTGGATAAGTGAGAAAGCTGGCCAGTAGCTTCTCATGGGTCGGTGGTTCTTTCCGGTGATTTCCCAGTTTCTTCCTCCACTATTAATACTGGCCGCCATGAATAGCCTATCGTGTGCTGAAAAATGGCGTTAAGCATAACAACAACAACATAATCGAATCCTGAAACGGAAAACAGGAAAAGCGATTTTTCAACCGGACCACTGTGTATTGAAAAGTGTAAATGTAAGAGCTCGCCTGTGCTTCGAATGAATTGCTGTAGGGGCTACATGGTGATACAAAACCGCTGATTGACACATTTTATGTAGTGAGATCTGCAGTGAGTACTGAATTTACCATTATGCTTAGGTGTGCTTACGCACAGGGGCCACTATCGGCCAGGGTGCCCATCTTCTTGGCAAAACAAATTTACGATGAATTTTTCGTTCTAAGGGGCTTCATAACTTAAGTGTAAACTTTTGTAACTTTCTCTCTCTCTCTCTCTCTCTCTCTCTCTCTCTCTCTCTCTCTCTCTCTCTCTCTCTCTCTCTCTCTCTCTCTCTCTCTCTCTCTCTCTCTCTCTCTCTCTCTCTCTCTCTCTCTCTCTTGTTTTGTTTGCCTTGTCTCATTTTTGCAATATTTGCTTTTGAAAAAGACTAATTTAAAATTGAACGTGCTTAGGCTATAAAATAAGTCACACGGGTCACGTATGTGTATTTACCCATTTTAATTTAAATATAAATTATTCTTTAAAATTTAACACTAATTTTCTTTAGCCAAAGTTTATTTAATTATGGTTATTGAATGCTCCGCACCTTAAATGTCGCTAAGAAACTTCCAGACAAAGATTATCAATTGTTATGGACTTTTACAATGATGGCCATGTACTAAACATGGGTCAAAATAACAGCGCATCGAGAGTAATCGTTAAAATCGATGATAGAAAGAATTTGATTATCAAAATGCGTAGCTTTCTTTGTGACATCACAGAGTGCGACAAATTTATTCCGATTGTACTGGATCACACCTTTAGGTTCATTGCGTCCAAAAATGTCTACATGATCTAACATTGATTTTGCCGTATGTACCTCTCTGGGCGTCTAAAAATTAAAAGCCTTCTAAAGAAATATTGGATGTATCCGAATCCAAATGAAGTGAATACTTGCAACTTAAAGGTTTGTAAAACAAAATTTTAAAACATGGCGCCGATTACTGAAATGGTCGGCGTTGAATTCCTGCATGACCCGTGTGACTTGTACTATAGTAAGAAACTAGTTTTGCACTGTCCGTTGTCAGTTTACTGCATTTATAATAATCCTTGACACACGTGATCCCTTGCTGCATCTAGTGAACTTGCCAGGAATGTTATTTGTCATATAATGTGTGTGTGTGTGTCTGTGTGTGTGTCGGTCCAGAAAGAATTGATAACAAGAATTCAGAATAAGAATTAAGCAAATAGATATCAAATACAATGTCGAACCCAATTCACTTGTACTATCTAAGACTGCATGAAAACAGCAATGATTATGTTCCAAAATTAACGGTTCCTACTTTGCACACATATGCTAAATATTTATTTTAAAAATGATATCGCAGCGGTTTTTATTCAATATTCTTATATGTGTGTTTTATTTAGTTTAAAGTATTTGACGTTTTTTGCGATAAAATAAATCATTATTGTTGTTAGCACTCATATTCACGATCTGTCTTGCAAGAGGTCAATATCAAGCTTTTTAAAAAAAAAAACTTACCCCAAATTCCGAGAGGCGTAGGGCAGTCTAATGGAACAGGTGGAAGTGAACGGGTGAAAAAAGAAAGATTAGCTGCTGCCTCCCAAGTAATATATGTGTGATCTGAAGTGTAGGTAGGTGGACTGTCCACAATATTTGACCTGACTGAAGAAAAATGATGACCTTTATAATAATATGCAATCGACACGGTTTAAAGCTGATATGCGGTGAAGGTGTTTTGTCATAGGGAAAAAAACAATAAACATGACGTTGAATATAATATCAAAATTCATCATACTGCTCACATATAAAAATAATGAGCTAAAAAATATTTGACCTGACTGAAGAAAGATGATGGCAATTTTATAATAATATGCAATCTACAATGTTTAAAGTTGATATGCGGTGAAGGGAAAAAACAATATACATTACGTTTAATAGAGAGTATATCACATGCGTTAGGTTTTAATTTAATGATCTTAAAAAGTATATATTATTTGTTTTACTTTTTTAAAGCTTATTAACAATATGTGATATATAATAAAACATTCAGTCTACTGCACATATGTAAAATATAATCAGCAAAAACAATTTTATTCCTCAAAATATTTGTCAGTAGATGTAATTTTGGAATGTTAACAAAATGTTTTTGTCAGTAGCAGATGTTTTTCTACAGCAAGCAAGTAAAAAATTGGATGTGTTGTAAACAGTACTTATACTTGAGACGTGTCCGAAAACAAATTACCATTTTTACTTATAAGCAAGTAAAATGTGCATCAGAAAACGTCCATACTTACTGAGATATATTCTTTTCATTATAAAATTGCTGAGTGTAGGAAAATAGTTCAGAATTGACCAAATCCATTCATATCGTATCAATAAGCCGTGCACAGTTGCTTGACTAGGCTTAAACCATAGTTTGATCCTCTTCATGAATGTTGCTGAAATAAGTTAATTTGTTTAACTCTAAAGCATTAGCAAGATATTATCAATACAAAGAAATACAACACTTGTAAAAACGTCAGCAATAACAAGAAGAAAAGAAAAAATAACGACAGCAAGAATACAATCAGCAAAGAGAAAAGAGACGGCTGGTTGGTCTTCATAAGAAAACACAATCAGAACCTTTTTGGTGGTGAATAACTGCATTTCAATAATGTGTGTGTGAACAAAATTAAATATAAGCTGGAAATTAAGAAAACTGGACACTCCACTCATATGGCATACATACTGGTGTGGGGTGGGTATTTTTAACGAAGATAAAAAGCTGATAAATAAAGGATGGTTATTTTCGTCATGTGAAATGCATTCAGACCCTATGTGGTAAGAATAACTGTATTTCAATAAAAAGTGCATGAGCAATGTAAATATAAGCTGGAGATTACAAAACCTGGACACCCCACTGAAATAACACATTTGATAGGGTGGGGTGTTTATAACAAAGATGAAACAATGATAAAGAGCTTTTGAAATTGTAAAGAATAAAGCAAGTTCAATTTTTATTTTAAATTCCATCGTTTAGCACTTATATTAAAATATAATACGTATTAATCGTGTAATTTTGTGAAAATAAGCTCAGAAAACTTTAAAAATTCTAGTAATACTTACGAGTTTCACAGTTCTTGCCATAAAATTCTGTACCAGTACAATCACATATATAATTATCATAACCTTTTGTGAGACAAACACCTCTGTTTTGACATGGATATGAGCAGCAAGGATTGGCTGGAAGAAATAAGATGGAAGATCGTGTTTAAAAAGAGTTGCGATTTTATTAATAAAAAATAATATTGTTTTGGCAGAAAACGTTTTAAGTTATTCATGTGATCATGATTCATTGTTAAGATGTTTTGCACAAATAATGAAAGAATTATTAACAAGAAATCCATGATGTGATTAAACCAACATGACCAATTATTACAAACTTTTAATCAAAAACCATTGCAAATCCCTTTTAGCAGTGACACTGTTGTTGCTGTCGCTGTTAGCAAGAGATATGCCTAGATGTTCCACTAATATGGACTCGACCAAAATCGATTAAATCAAATAAGTATAATACTAAAGCTAAAATATACTGATCAAAAAGAAGTTATAAACAACATGGGAATGCAAACAAACACCATAAATATTTTATAAAGACACAAGTTAGATGCGCGGAAAATAACAAGGTTTCCGTAACTTTTGTCCGTTACTAAATTTTCCAGCAGGGATTATTAAAGAATACACATACGCTTGCACGCAAACACGCGCACATGCACACAAACTGACATAATGGATCAGTACATATTGACAGTTTGACACAGATTGGAAACATCAGCATTTACGATGATGTCTAAAGACAAAGAAGAAAAGGAGACCCGTGTAGAAAGGGATCTGTTATCTGCGACTAAGAAATTTAGAAATATGGACAGATGTCCACAAGACAACATTATGGTCACTTGAGTGTCCTTACTAAACTTAACTATCTATGCATTTGCTCTCTGCTAGTGTCTGTTTGTACATGCCAATTTGTCACTGA
This sequence comes from Potamilus streckersoni, assembly GCA_016746295.1. Taxonomy (NCBI): domain Eukaryota; kingdom Metazoa; phylum Mollusca; class Bivalvia; order Unionida; family Unionidae; genus Potamilus; species Potamilus streckersoni. The sequence goes on along the minus strand of JAEAOA010000993.1, from coordinate 415,687 downwards.
GAGTGGCTCTATAATGTGTGTGTGTGTGTGTGTGTGTGTGTGTGTGTGTGTGTGTGTCAGATACTGGCTAATCCAGCGCCAAATTATTCTCTAGCGTCAAATGAGCCAGTTTTAAGCTCTTTATTGGGATTTTTCTTATACTTATCTGAACCAAAAAACGCTGATCTGTACCATAAAACACGTTTTACACTTGCATGCACCATAAAATACAAACCTTACCTGAATTGCAAACCGCGGTCATCACTCCTAGAACAACCACACTAAAGAGCAGGTACATGATCTTCATAATTCGATATTCTCTGCAAAGTAAATGTCACAACGAGTTACATCAATCGCATTGAAATGATCCGAAACTGCATAGCATAGATAATACTTATGATAGTAAAAGAGTTCCCTTTTATCTGTCTTTTTCATTGATAACTTGCTACAGTCGGCTGTAATTAGAACTTCGTAAAAGTTTCATAAAAAAAGGCTTAACGTGTTCATACAAAACGTAACATTGCCGATTGTCATTGGATCACTAATGTCATCTAATCTGTCTGCAGTTTCGGATATAAATAAAACCTTGCATGTAGTCCCAAATGGAACTGAGTAGTTACAAACCCAACACATTGGCTTAAAGAAGTTTGCAGATTCATCTAGTAAAATTTAATGTTCAAGATAAATGAACCTCGATTTCGACCGCAAATAAGACTATTCCGCCCAGTTTATATTCAGGGGGCGGGTCATTGTATGTATGCATGTATGTATGTACAATGACCCGCCTCCTGCCCGATCGGGGTTGTAGAATTGGCCCGCCGTGCCTCCGTGTCGTAAGAGGCGACTAAGTAGAGGCAACCTGTATGCCGTGGTTTGCGTCCCGTGTTGATAATTTTACCGACTGTGTATAACACCTTTGTATCCTTTACTTTTGAAAAGTTTTCCTGTGATGGGCCCCATGGTGGGTGGGGAGCACGGGTGCTGATTATTAAATAAACTAACATGGAAAATTAAAACAAAATCCACTAAAGAGTACCAAAACTGGATCTGACTCAGATGACGAACTATGTGGTGTAGATTCATTTTCACGCTTCATGGTGATACAGTCTAAAGATGTCTCAAAACCGCTTATTGTACTTTCTCCGTTTGTTAAAGAAAATACAATAACAGGATTGACTGAGACGCCAAAAGTGTTAAAAAGTTTAAATCGGGCTGCCTACCTGTTAAATGTAAGCTACGAGGTCAAACAGAAAACCTCAGGAAAATGAACTCTTTCTTCAATATTCCAGTGACTTCGTTCGGTTACACGACATTGAATACGTCCAAAGGTGTCATTCGCTGTCGTGACTTGGCTGGAGTCATGGCAAAAATATCAATGAAGGAATGAAAAAATGAAGGTGTCACTGCAGTCCGTAGAATACGTATCAAACGTAACAACAATCTGCAGGACACCAACACCTACACCTCCGTTTGTAGGAAGGAGGTAATCATCGCAAGAATTCGAATCGGCAATACTAAAAGGAGAAGACCCACCAGAGTGCATATCTTGCAATAAACCATTCAATGTTAAGCACTTTATGTTGGATTGTTTCGACCTCAAACCTACGCGTAAATAATATTACAATTTGCATGACATTAGATAGCTCTTTGACACAGTTAATATTTCTTATATAATAGACATCCTGAAGGAAGTAAACATGTATCATGATCTATATATTTTATGCCATCATCATTAATAGTTGTATGAGGTATAGAGACAGTCGCTAGATTTTAATTACCTTTCATCTGTTTTCGTTGTCATACATCATTTTCACTCTCCGTTGATTGGGAAACTTTATTTATTTATCACCGTTACCATTTTATCGTTTTTAACTTCAACTGTTTGATTTCATATCGCTGGTCGATACAAACCTTTTACCACTTTTAAATAATGAAATATATAGTATTTGTATGGCGCTAAATAGCCTCATTTTGCTGTGGTGCGCCGTAAAAATTCAACCAACCAACCAACCAACATACTGACCCATCGTAGAATCGTCAGACGCACTAAAATTAATCCTTCCGAACAAAACTGTAGTAACCTACCGGAGACCAAAAAGACCTCAAGGACATTTTAGTCAGGTCGAAGCTAATGCCAATCACTAATCAAGACCACCCTAGTCAATCTGGCCCCATGGGCGATAAAAGATGCAAAATATGTCAATATACGATAGAGACCTGGAGATTTCTAGCAGTGATTAGAGAAAAACTTAACATACATTGCCCAAATAAAAAGTGCAAAACAGAGAACGTAATTTATCTCATCACATGTAAGATCTATAACCTACATAAAAGGATCAGCCTTCATAGATCTGATTGGATAACAAAGAATATGTACAGAAGCCCGGTTGCAGAACACTTATTCCCATGCCGCACTTTCAGTGATATAACACTTGTTGCCATTGTTCACAACCCCAACTGGAGTTCCGAAACCAGGAAAAAAGATGAAGCTTACTGGATACACCGCCTTAAAACATTAAAACCAAGCGGTTTAACCATAAAAACTAGAGTAAGACAGCCATGCACAAATAAAATTATCTTTGCAGCCGACGTATTTGCTTTTAAATAATTCTCTTAATTTGCTTAATAGCCTTCAATTCTTACTATAACAATAAAATATCCGGGATATAATTTGCGCTAACATAAATGTACATAAAATAACATGTCGTTATGGTTCATCAATTTCTTGGTCAATACAAATATTTTCCAGTATCCGTAACAAGTTGGAAAAAAAAACACAAGTTGAAACATAATAAATTTAAATGTATAATTACTGTAGAAACAGCCATATAAAGTTTTGCAAACACTACGGTTCTTCTGTTTTATTTGTCTGTTTTGTCTCTGTTTTGTAGATGCCTTTGAAAACGACACATTAAGAGTCGAAAGCGCTCATGCTAGTTAGAGACTAGTTTTGCATTTTTCGTTATCAGTTTATTGCATTTATCGTAATCAGTCTGTAACACAAGTGATCCCTTGCTGGATCCAGTGCACTTGAAAATACTTATTCACCGTATGAATTATATTAGACCATTGAACAGCCCCCAATTCCCAAAGACTTCGTGTAAGAGCACGAACATAATAATATAATAAATAATTACACATAAGCTGATAACGGCACTAATTCAGAACGGTTTCCCGTTTAGCAGACAGTTTTGAATTACATTTTTAAAAAAATATTTTAATGCTATAAATATATTTTTTAAGCTACAAATTGTATGTACCCACACAATGACAATCTCATTTTAATTTTCCGGCCAGAATATCAGTATTGACTTGCGAAAGAATACTTTATTTGTATACATATGCAAATTTTAACAATCTCGGATTCACAGAAGAAGAGTCCTCTGTAAACGGAAGTATTAATGAACCATGCGGAAAACGTCGTTGAAGACGGTAAAATTATTTGGACAGTGTTTAATATGTAGCTTTTTAAGAATTCTATATCATGTGCAAAATCTTTAAAATCATTACCAGTATTCTTAAATCATAGAACTTAATTCTCTACCCCAATGGTAGGACTACTTGTAGACTTCTAAAGGTGAAATCTTCCAAATGAACTAATTTCTCTGACAATTTGCCAATGATCTCTATCTCGCATAAAATGGGATTATAATTAAACATAATTTGTTCTTGATTACAAGCTATCCATCAAAAGGGTAAATTTATGATATTTGTGTGAGTACGGTTTATCATCTTGTTTACAGATTTGTATGTCTGCATGATAGTTTATTTCTACGAGTCATTCTTGTTGAAAAAAATGTTCTACATGCATTATCAAATATCAGGATCGTTTAGAGTGTTTCATTTGCTCGATTGTTTTTTCTAAACTTTATTTTATTTTACTTAAGAACGAGTGCTATCCCTAGATTCCATAGGAGAATTCTTGATAATAGCAGGCAAAAATAATATTCAATAAACATTCTCTGGCCTGTATGATAGTATTTTCCGCCTAGTGTTTGGAGTGTCCTCCGCAGATGGGGGTTGAGGGTTCGAATCCTGGCATAGTCATACCAAGGACACAAATGGTACTAACAGCTGCCTCGCATTGTGCTCAGCATTTGAAGTTTTATATTAGGACTGGTCGGCCTGGTGTCAGAATAATGTGACTGGGTGGGATATCATGCTACAAGTCTGCGGCATGATGCCACAGTGATATATATCATTATAAACTGCCACACTGCAGACAACTTAGTGATATGACTGAATTTTCTTAAAGCTACGTTAAAAATTTAGATCACACACAGACAAGCAAGATTTCATTCAAAGTATGATCGATGAACAGAAACTGTAACATGTGCACTTGGTGTTTATGATCTCTTTATGTGGTTGTTAACATTCGACGATGCGTAAATATTGCTAAGCAAACAATAAATGGATGAATACAAGTTTTCAGTTTGAAAAGTTTGTTTATCAAATATTTTGATGCATATCGGTGAGCAGATAAAATTGGAAAAGACATTGATGAAATTAGTGTTCACAAATCTTTAGTTGCAAGAATAAGTTAATAATTATAACTTTCATTATTCCTAATTCAATCTGCATGATCATTTGAACTTTTATTGGAAATATAAAAGACCGATGTTATGTATGAAAAATGCACCTCTGTTATTGGATCTTCAAATCTCTTTTTTTTCTCTCTGTTATACGTGAATTATAAATTGAAGTTATACTATTACGTATAAACTGATAAATTGGAAACGGAACCATTGTACTATATAATTACAAATTTAAGATAATAGAACTTATACACAACTCGTCTTACATGTGATAATTAGAATTCAGTAAAGATTAATAAAAAAAAGATACAGAAAAATTGATCCCCGGAAGACGCCAAAATGATAAATAAAAGCCATAAGATTCGGTAACAGGTAGAAAGGCTGAATATACTCCTTATCCATAAAGTAATATAACTAAATGTCTAAGTGTTTGATGAAACGTTTGCAAGTATTAGTATTGACGTTTGAATGTTTTGTTTCTATTTTAGAAATCTTCAAAACAAGGATTTAGGCTTAAGTCCATATAAACGTAATTCTTACAACAAGTGAAGTAAATAAAATTCTGTCTGATGTTTTAGCAGAAATTCCTTTCAGTATTCTCACATTCATATTCTAATATTTAGTCATGGCAATTCATGTATGGAATATCTACTTATCTATGAGGTACGGGGCCCTATAAGACTTTACAGTTCTTAAAAATGGAGCTTATTTAAGATAACACGCACAGTGACTGTGTAAGAAAAACTGAACTTGCCACAATTAGGTCAACTTTAGGTCATAAGAAAAAAATGAACTTGACACACTTGGGTCAACTTTAGGTCATGCTACTAAAATAGACACATAAGCACACCAGTGATGCCAGTACCACCTATAGAGTCAAAACAATAACCAAGGCTTGTGCATGAGCAGTTAGTCATTTTTATATGGAGTTTAAAAGAAAGAGACACTATAAAATTGTCGATGATTTGTTCAAATGCATTTGTATCACATACTCCTGATCACGAGATATATGGCTGACCATCTTTAGCAATTTTGTCTCGAATGCGTACGCATACCAAGGCATGACGTACGAATCAGGATACGTAGGTAGTTCTTGGATTTCGCGACATTTATCCCCGAAATCACACACACACACACACACACACACAGCGCAATGCACGAGTAAATCAATATCTCATCTATCTATCCATAAATGAATATTATGCAGACAGGAAGGATTTATTTACAGTTTTAAGAAAAACGAGATTACCCATTAGAAAAATAAAAGTTGAGAACAAGTCAAACAATATGGATGGAGAGTTGATTGGCAAAAATGAAAATCTAAACGTTTAATTTTTTTCTAACAAATCCAATTTTCAGTTGTTAATGTATTAATAAGCTGTAACATTTATAAACTATATATCCGTTTCTTTACTCCTGTATTGATCAGTCGTAAAAGTTAGTTTGTACTTACTCGGGTTGTCTTTAAAAGGGTGATAATTTTAATTATTCAGATTAATCAGCCGCTCTTATATAATAATAATAATAATAATAATAATAATAATAATAATAATAATAATAATAATAATAATAATAATAATAATAATAATAAATATAGTGGCACAATTCGCTGGAGAACTATTTTACCGTGAATTCCCCAAACAAAGGAACATTTCGTGTCACCGAGAGGTACTCTTGATTTTCTCATAACTATACATTCGATCTGACTTCACATTTGTACTCTTATAAGTTAAATGAAAATAATGTTGCTTTACATTTTTATTGTATATTTTGATTTTGCTGTGTTATGTTGAGGGGAAATTTTTCACGAAAAGTAACTTCTGATGCCTGTCTTTTGTTTACTCAACTTTTGTTTTATAAGTGCATCTGGGTAGATATGTGAAAATTTTCAAAATGAAGTTTAGACGTGTTTAGATGTGAATATCATGTAGGGTGAGTAAAGGAGAAAAAAATCCGAAATTAAGTGACAATCGAAATTTGGCTTAAAGTGAAAGCCTAATTGATAAGTTAAGATTAATTAAAATGTTCATATTATGTCCTGAACTCCGTTGCTGTTCTGTCACGTTCCTGCAGTACCAAACTCCAGCTATGTCGCCCAATCACTTTAAGAAATGTGTTGATAAATTAAAATGCTCTTCATTATCTTATCAATTATTAATTAAAAATATTATTAATTAAAATAATTATTATTATCAAAGCACCATTGCGTTTGACAAATTAAACAAATTTAAACATTATATGTGCAGTCTAAATTTGCAAGAAGCCGCAATACTAAAAGTTTTGGAATTTTCGGAACTTCTTTTTATCGATGTAGTAATGCAGCCTGCAATCAGTCTGACAAAATGGAGGAACAAATCAATGCATATATGATGTTTTTGCCTTATCAAGTATTCATAATTAAAAAAAACTGGATATCCGTGATTTTTTTTCCATTTCACTCATCAAAAATAGTATCTTATATCATCGATTTAGTACCATGTACAGACGACAACCTGAATCACGTGACCATTAAAATTCAAACTTCAGAATTGATGTGGTTGAGAAAACTTTTTCAGCAATTACAAAAATAAAATTAAAACTCTTAAATAATGAATACTTTCGATAATGTTAATATTTTGAGCACAAGATTGAGTTAAAATAGTATTCAAGGGTCATTTCTGTTGTTCTTGTCATTTACAATTGAAGAGATATGCTATGTTGTTCTCGTCATTTACTATTGAAGAGATATGCTATGTAGTTCTTCTCATTTACTATTGAAAGGATATGCCCTCTTGTTCTCCACATTGACTATTGAAGGAATATGTTCTCGTCTCATCATTTACTAATTCAGTTACAGTAGTTTGGATTACTATGGAAAAAGTATCTCTCATTAGCGTTAGAAACTCATAAAAAGCAAATGCACCAAATCCAATAGTGTATCTGCAATAAATCTATAACGCAATCTTATATATATATATATATATATATATATATATATATATATATATATATATATATATATATGTGTGTGTGTGTGTGTGTGTGTGTGTGTGTGTGGTGTATGGCACTTGTGTATTTTATTTTTTGTTTGTTTTAAGTTACCACAAAATGTTATCCCTATCAAACCTGGAAAGGTTCTGTGATAGATATTGCATAGAAAAATAAGCAAATGACAAAAATTACATTTATATATATATATATATATATATATATATATATATATATATATATATATATATATATATATATATATATATATATATATATATTTATACAAATGAATAAGATACGTGTATAAAAGTATGGCCAACTTACCAAGCGGTTTACTCTCTCTCTAGTATCGGAAGTCTACAGTATAGACAATGACGCTCAAAAGATTTGACTGGTTTAAATAGTACGATCGTGTCCATCTTCGAATGCCCTAAGGGTACTAAGTTAAAATGAAGTAAATAGTTTATATATACATGGCTAATCCTGCGTCTACGCAAATATTCCTAAAAAGGTTTGTAGAACACCTACAGGGTAGAGGCGAACAACCGTTACTTTTATTTGTAAACAGGATCCAATAATATTTAATATATATCTACAAATGGAATTAAGCGTGAACATATGGATTTTGACAGTTTTCCAAATGCATTTGTACATTTTGACGGACTTAATAAAAACAACTCTATTATTAACGATATATATATATTCATTAATAAAGTATTTTGACCCCACCATACATCTTATCTGGTGTTATCACTAAATGATATATGTATCCCATTGAATGTCTCCAACAAAATACTTTTATTTAACAATACATGTTTACACTGTTTAGCTATCACAGACGATGATGGCACATTTTCATGGTAAATCCGTGGACCTTAAAAATGTGTCAGAGATGTGATAGTCACATATCCAAAAATGAAATTGTGTGGGTTCAAGTCTTCCCACTAAATTGGTTTTGTTTTTGATTAAGCGTACATGTTTGGTTTTTTTTGGGGGGGGTGTTTATTGTTTGGCTAAAAAGCGTACCAAAGAGTTCGGGTTGAGGTTGTCGATTGATATTAATTGATTTTAATTTGGATTGTGCAATTCTGGTTCCGAGTTCAGTCAGTAGCATTCCAATCGGATTTTTATTTTTCTTTCAATGCTACACGGTTTTAACCTAATGAACGATACCAGGTTTAGGTCTTAATGCCAAATGAGAAAACGAAGAGCATAAAATTGTTTGATAATAATGTGTGTGCGTTACTTGGGAAGGAAGGTTGATTTACAAAAAGTCTTCATTTCTTGTATGTATGTATGTGTATGATATTTTTGTATTGACTTCTATTATGTTACTTTTTATTGTTGTTGTAGAGTTTAACGCCATTTTTCATAACAAGATAGGCTATACATTGTGGCCAGTTGAGGAAGTACCTTCAAAACCCCGGGAAAATCACCGACCCTCATAAAGCTACTGCCAAGCTTTCTCACATACCCTCCTTAGCAGAGCCTGAGACTCGAGGTGAGATTAAAGTGATCTAGAACAGTGAGTTCTTTAGACCACTCGGCCAATCTGGGCCCCATGTTTTATATGCTAAGCGCATTATATATATATATATATATATATATATATATATATATATATATATATATATATATATATATATATATATATATATATATATATATATCTCGAGAGTCAATGTTTTTAACATCCTACTCGGACATATTATAATAGAGGTCGGATGGTGCGTATGGCAACTTCCTTCTCATTATATGAATCCTTAGGACAGTTTCTTCCATCCTCCGGCGGCTTCCTAGCATTTTCCTCCGCCGTCTTCATATACGTTTCTTCGTGTTCTCCCTCTTCCAATGTTGCTATTTTCCTGTCCATGTCTTCCTTCGCTCACACCTTCTTTCTCTGCTTTTTCTGTCTTTCCTGGTCTCTTTTCTTTCTGCCTGTTCCTTCTATTTTCGTGTCTTGTTTTATTGCCTTGCCTCAGGGAGCTTGTCTATTTGCTTAATTACGTCTCGTTTTTTTCCGTATCGTGATGTGCTTTCATAGCAGCAAATCGTTCATTCTCCCTCCTACATTACTTATTATTATTTATGTTTAGAGCTGACTTTGCGGTCTCTATTTCACAGTGACAAATTATATAGCCTGTGTATTATAACCCCTGGTGAGTCTGGTAACTCCAATCCTGTCCTCCAGGGACTTACTTCACTACCCTTTTTCCAGTCCCAGATAATATGCACGATGTCATAGGAAGAACCGTCTTTTACAACGAATCGAGAAGTCATCTGTATAATGTACTTGAGACGGGTTATGGAATCACTTGCAGCTTGTAAGGGAGTACAAAATGTTTTGTTTATGTAATAAACTGGTAACGCATACATGTTACTGAACACTGTAAGATCCTGATGTCAATTTCTTGAATGGGCCAGACAAGTTTATAAAGCAATACATCACACATACCTTTGATTTCCTTTCTAATAATATATACACTGTGCATTTTGTATAAAATAGAAACTGTTTTCCAATATTTTTGACATGAAAATAGTTCAAATAATGATAAAAGATGAAATAAATAGTATTTCTTTGAAAAATTTAATGGTTGTGCTCTTTAAATTCAATTTCATAAGTGGCGCTCACCAGTTAGTATGTACTTTTGAGAGAATGATGTATGTAAGGTGAAGTTGTTTGCATTTTAAACATGCATAGTGGAGAGAATGTTGGCATACCTATATACTACTTTTATGTCATGTGGCTGAAATTTCTTTGAATATTGTACTTTTGGAAATTTTAAATGATTTTAGGATACTGCTAACTAAAATGACTACTCCCTTTTGCTCCAAAATCAACCTGAATTTGTCTAAAGTACACTATTATTGGCAGCTATTAAAATATAGAAAATGAAGTTTGCCAAACTGGACAATACCAGCTTCTAAACGTGCAATGATTGAATTACCAAATACATAAAATGTCAAAAAAAAAGTTATCAGGCTCTATTTTTTACAATTTACCTTAAACGTTCGGTGAAGTGAAAATGAGCAAGTAGAGCTAGCACGTTTTTGAAAGGTGCATATCTGGAGTAAGGCCAAGCTGTATACTCTCTAACCCATATTGTACCCATCAATCATACATCAAAATAAAGGGAATTAAAGGTTCTTTGAACAATACCTAAGATATACAAAGTTTCTTTTAAATAGCCAGTATAACTAGTGAGGAAACACGGGTAAACTCTTTTTCTTTAAAATTATAACCCTATGCTAAATACGAAACTGTAGAGCGCCACCTTAATTGCGCTAAATTTCGACATCAGTTTGAAGGATTATCATGTATCTAATTGTTTTTCTAAAATATATTCTTATTTTCAAAATAATAGTATTTCTGTTATGATGCTTGTAATAACCTGAGGTAATGTTCATTGAAAGGAAGTCCAAGAACTTCACAAGGATATATATTACCTCAAAACAAGGTGCACTAACACATTGTCTAAAGAATAACTAGTCATTGCATAGATTCATTCAATACATATTAAGATAAAACATGTCTGTCATGAAACTTGTCAACGTATTTAGCAGTTCAAGAATGGTCTTGCCGACGTGGCCTACTAGCTATCCACATATATTGAGAGTTAAACAGAAATTTAAACGGACCAAGAAATTAAGATACTTACCTACCTACCTACCTACCTACCTACCTACCTACCTACATACACGTGCACATCCAAGAGGTAATATAACTTGTATGCTCCTATCAGCTACATACATTTTGAAATAATTATGTTTCATATTATGTCAACAAATTTTGCAAGACTAATTAAAGATCAGCGGGATTTGGAGGATTAAAATTTACATGATGTCATTACAGTAAGATTAGTAAATAATAGGATGGAAGAATTTTAGCCTTTATCTTGAGAAAGGACATATAAACAAATATTGAAATTCATCACCTTTGCGATTCCAATCGCAGAGGGTGGATTTTCTGCACTGTTTCGTTGTGTGTTCTCAACGTCTTGAGTACAGGAAGTGTGTGATTGCTAGTTCTAAATAAGAAAAATAACGATTCATTTCAGTTTAATTTTGGTGATCTAAAATTTATGTTTAAATTTGTTAAATTGACATTTAGGACGAAAGTTTAATGTAGTTAAATTTTCAACTGAATAGGTATCCATCATATTGTAAAAATACTGTGCCATGTAAATACAGTATAATAAATATTTTGAATTATATTTCCTTGTCAGAACCTTTTAATTCTAGTATAACTACTCTACAATTATTCTTTTGCAGAAAACGTTCCTGGCCGTTTAGAAACAATGAAAATTGCATTGAGGCAAGATTTACTCTTTGCATAACCCCACGAGGAATGTGAAAAGAACCAGAATGTTTTCCTGCAAACTTCACAGAATTTGATAAAATGATAATAATTTTTAAAAACTTTATGTTTATATATTGCCATTTACATACTTTGCAATAACTGTCTATTGGTGATTATCCAGAATGATATTCAGATTAGAGTTCTGATAATATGTTGTAACGACTGAGAAAACTATTTCATCCACAAGTTCCATATAAAGGTAAACAACTTATTGACACAGCCAAGAATAGTAATCGGCTGTTATGTTTAGGCTTAGTGGGATCATTGCTATGCTTAGAAACTGGTCATATAATACCTACAAACCGTGATCACGCGGTGAACATTACTGGAGAATTAAATTAAAAATAATATTAATAATTTCCAGATATCTCCTAGACTTTTACTTCACACTTGTCTAAGCGTTTTGTGCGTACAATAATTATACTTATTTACATGAAATTCAGTGACTCGCTTTATTTGGATTCTTGACATTACCATTATGTAAGGTTTTTCTTGTACTTTTCCGCATTGTGAAAAGTGTCTCCCAACCCAAAGTTTGTGATTAGATTGTTATAATTTTAGTGCCATCTTTAGAACTTGGGAAACATTTCAATAAATAACTTCGATGTCATTTAGTAGAAATCATTGATAGTTTCTTGTCTATCTAGGTCACATTTTCCTGTCTATGCTTCAGTATGAAAGGTGTGGTGTACTAATTATATCTTGACTTTTCATTCAACCTTCTGGTGTTTGATTTCATTATATTTGTGTTTGACGCATTCGGATTGTACCAAGTAAAACCGAACTGATGTGTTGTTATAAGAAGAAAATTGCCATCTGAATCGAGTGGGTCAACTTGATCATGACCGATGTTGTCGACGCACCTAAGAGTTTTGACTGATGCTAAGGAATAGTTGATGACTTAAACATTAGGAAACGTATCCGCTCTTGATCCTTAATCTTCTCTGCATCTTCCACTCAAAATAAGCTTATTTTCAGTTTTACCAATTTCATGTAACTTAATATACGTATTATTCAGGAAGGGTCTTAATTATTTCTTTTTAACGAGACAATATTTTTTCTCTAACAGATGGGTTATTACAGAAGTCATGGAGTGACTTGACCGGTGATGAAATAGTTTATTTCTACATCGTTTTGTCTTCGAGTGTGTGTAGGTGTGGATTCTTACGTTAAAATCTCCCATTCAGACAACTTACTTCTGTGAAGTGTACATATATGAAATTCTGATGGAAACATATTTAATTCGTCGGCAATAACAAATTGTGATTCTGGTGGGGTATAGGCCAAGCTATTGATTAATTCATCATCAATTTGGAAAATGGACTTTTAAACATTTACTCAGAAAATGTAGTATACTATAAAAGCGTATGTAATATACGATGAAAGCGTATGTAGTATACGATGAAAGCGTATGTAGTATACGATGAAAGCGATGATGATTGTAGCGATGAAGTTGTCTGTATGCGATGAAAGCGAATGTAGTATACGATGAAAGCGTATGTAGTGTACGATGAAAGCGTATGTAGTATACGATGATGATTGTAGTATGCGATGAAAGCGTATATAGTATGCGATGAAAGCGTATGTAGTATACAATGAAAACATGTAGTATACGATGAAAGCGATGATGATTGTAGTATACGATGAAAGCGTGCTTCTTACAAAAGCACCTGTACCACCACCTCGTATGCCCTTTTCTAGCCCCATTTGACCGGCTTAACTGGTAACGGTATAGCCTTCAGGCACTTGTGATTTGATGTGTGTGTGTTTGTGTGTGTGTGTGTGTGTGTGTGTGTGTGTGTGTGTGTGATTTAGAGCTTTAAACGTAGCTTTAGCAATTTCTCAATCGAATCGTTACGTTATCTGCAGTGTGGCACTTTATAGTGATACCGAGCACTTGGGCACCATACGGTAGACATCTAACATGAGGTCCCACCCGGTCACATTTTCCAGACACCATGCAGATAAGTCCTAACACTAACCTCTTCATGCTGAGCGCCAAACGAGACAGTTGTTAGTACCATTTTTATTAAGTCTTTGGTATGACTTGGCCGGAATTCGAACTCGCGACCTCCCGCATCCGAGGAGAACACTCTAACCACTAAGCAACCGGAGCGGCCCTTCATGCACTTGAACAGTGTCAAGTTTAAATGGCGACATTTCTTTCGATTTTTCGACAAAGAATGCGTTAAAAGACCGTTACCTTGAAATGAAACTTTGTTGCACACACCTTTATTTTCTAATTTATCCTATCAATAAACAAACTGTATAGGAGTTCAGGCTTTCGCCTCGTCAATGTTTCTAACAGAGTTTACTTCTATTAATAAACCCCCAAAAGCTGTATATTTTAAGTTTATGTAAAATATGTGTATTCTATAATTAGGAAACATTTATATTCAGAAAATAAAACGCCTATAACATAACATATAAGAAGTGTATTATGAGAATACATATTAATCCAATCATAGACTGGCACCTAACTCTATATTTTAAATTGTATTGTCGTCCGTGCTTCTATTCAGACCGTCACTTCAGCAAATTAATATTTTAAAATGAAAAGAAACCATTTAGGTTGCATGTAGGAATTTGTTTATTCAAAGACCATAATAGAGCACAGTTTGGAGGAAATTTGCATTTTCCTTATATATTAACACGTTTATTAAAACATGAAGATGTTATGATTTCATCTTTATTTAAATTCTTGATGTCAGATGTATTTTCTGTGAAAATTGTATTGCTGCCAGGGAACTAGTAACGTAGATTGTTAAAAACTAGTTTTGAGAAAGAATATTTGCGGTATTTGTTGAAACTGGAACATGTTGACCGAGGACTGAAGTTGTCGTCTACCATAACCTCCTTTCACTCTACACCACTATCAAGCTATATAAATAATAAAGTTCTGATGGATATGGCTTTTATACATCCTAGATTTTACTCGTCGTGTAATCTCTCATTTTTTTTAAAAATTTATTTTCAAGCAAAATTAATATACTTTATCCCATTATCGCTGCATATAATCATTTCTATATAATGGCTGGTATTGCTATTGGAAATGTTTACGAAAGTGTTATAAAATTGGATGACCTAATTTATCATACTTTTATTTGTGCAAAATGGAGATAGTATTAAGGGTCTTGCCGCATATAGCTATTTTATGGGGGAAAATGACGAAATTTATTAAAACGTTAGACCATGTAAAGCTACCATAAATATATGCTGGAATATATATATATATATATATATATATATATATATATATATATATATATATATATATATATATATATATATATATATATATATATATATATATATATATATATATATATATATGTGTGTGTGTGTGTGTGTGTGTGTGTCAGGATACAGACATAAGTTGATGATAATGTGCAAAATACTTATTGCATGTTTTTCATGCTGAAATGTACATACTAGCATGATATTTCTGATTTTATCTAATGGATGAATAATAATAACTTCTTAGCAATTTGTTTTTATTTTCTGTCGCTTCCTGTATTTTCCTGTGTTTTGGGGATCTAAATAATGGTATATTTAGAGCAAGAATTAATGACAGGAAATCACGATCTTTTTCGCTATGTCAAAACGGGCAGTATTGAACGTAGAAGGCAAACTAGATTCGCTGTCCGCCAAATACTTTAGTGCATATATTACTGCACAATATGACCTTTCCCGCCATGCACCACTCTAATTCTTCCCAACCCCAGTGTCAGAATCGACTGCTATTGCACGTATTCTTTTGTCAGCTCGTCATCGCTATGATGTCTTCCGAACTTACACAGTGTGCCAAGAATGATTTAAATCTATGGACGCTTTCAATATAAAATTTCCTATAACTTATAACGTAATATTATTTCCGTTAGTACCCATAGTGCCACATAATACTACTTATGCTGCCATTCCTCTCCAAAGGCCATGTCGATTAAGTTGAAAAACTGAAAGCTTTCAATATTCCTTAGTAGTTATTTATGGGGTTTTTTATATTTGAACCCCCCTCTTTTTGGTCAACGTTTAATGGCTTTCCTATTGGCATAAATTATACATGTCCAATACAGTGACCACATCAAAACACTCTTACCATCTACTATTAAGCTGATTTATATATTCTAAGAGTTTCCTTTTAATAGGAAACATTTTTCTTCAATACATTGCTAACTATACGTGAAATATATCTCACCCTACTCATCCCACCAATCATGTAAAGTAGTACTGACTACTACGTGCACCTCACCGTACTGCATTCCATCCCATCGCACCTGTAGTCTTGACCATCACATACACCACAACCCATTGCATCTCAAACGTCATATAAACCTCACCCCACCTAAAACCCCTACCATCACAACCATGACATCAACGTCCCATCTGACCTGAAATCCTAAAAATCACATTCACCTCATCCTGCTCCACTCATCCCACCTGTAGCCCTAACCATGAAATATAACCCACCACATCCCACTCCACACGATCCTAACTGTAGCAATCGATGACGTATTAATAGCCTTCAGGATATCGCTTTTTGTACACTAATGTTATGGACTTATTGTGGTACATCACAATGGTGCCCATATATTGAGCTAAAAATAGCTAAAAATAGCAAACATTTCTTACATGAACTTGTGAACTGTCAGCTTCCTGGTCAATGGTTTACTTTGAAAGAACAGTAAAACACAAGTCGTTAAACCAGTACGTGATTAGCATCATTATATAAAGGCAGAACATTCTTTAAATAATTGAACTCCCCCCCCAACCATATCCCCCTACACAAAAGAAGCAACAATGACATTAGCAAAATATTAACAGTTTTAGAAAGCTCAGGTAAATATACAGAAGAGTCAAGAAACAGATATAACATTTATCAGTCAAATATCATATAACATTTATCAGTCAAATATCATATAACATGTATCAGTCAAATATCATATAAGATTTATCAGTCAAATATCATATAACATTTATCAGTCAAATATCATATAACATGTATCAGTCAAATATCATATAACATTTATCAGTCAAATATCATATGACATTTATCAGTCAAATATCATATAAGATTTATCAGTCAAATATCATATAACATTTATCAGTCAAATATCATATAACATTTATCAGTCAAATATCATATGACATTTATCAGTCAAATATCATATGACACTTATCAGTCAAATAACATATAACATTTGTCAGTCAAATATCATATAACACTTATCAGTCAAATAACATATAACATTTGTCAGTCAAATATCATATAACATTTATCAGTCAAATATCATATAACATGTTTCAGTCAAATATCATATAACATTTATCAGTCAAATATCATATAACATTTTTTCAGTCAAATATCATATAACATTTATCAGTCAATCTAAATGTAGAATTTATCAATAGGATGCAACATGAATTTTGTTTGAAATATAAATTTTCACGGAAACATTCAAAATGGTTTTAATAAGCATGAGAAAATTATAAGTATTATATAAAAATGTTAAAGAATCATCTTTGTATATTATTCTTATCTGAAGACTCAATTTTATTTGTTCATTCATCAAACTAAATATCAAAAGTTATATTTCTAAACGCAAACATTTAAAAACACTAATTTTGCGCCCTTGTAGCAGAATTATACAAATTGAGAGTTAATAATATTCACGTAAGATATATGATTCAATATATAAGCATTTACTTGGACTATCGCTGTTCAGTTTAAATACACCAACTGTTAAGATGAATTATTGTTTTCCTAAACTATATTTGGATCAATTCTGATTCATTATTACTTTCTTTGATTCCTGTTTAAAAAAAGAAACATAATTTTTTACTAATATTCCAAATGCACCAACCGAACAAAATTTATAATGACACAAAATTTTGTTTAATAACTAAGTATTAGCTAAAGAATTTCAGAAATTAGTTCAGTCATTAAAGTGCGTGGATTCGAGTCTCTGGTTCGGCCACTGTGAGTATGTGAGAATGGTTGCCAATAGCTTCTCATTGGTCGGTGGTTCTTTCCTGGGTTTCACCGAGTTCATCATCCGCCATTAATACTGGCTGCCATGTATAAGCTATCTTGTCCTGCAAAATGACGTTAAACCCTATAACAACAACAGCAACAACATCAGTCATTGAATTTTTACAAGATCAATTCTGCTTAACCTAGAGGAAAACGTTAGATGAGTTATTTTTGTCGCAGCCAAACTTCACCTCATGTGTCTGTACACATATGGTCTTGTTTACTGACCGTCTTGCACTGGGGTGTTGTGTGTGTTGTGTCACAAACCGGTTACGGATATTGTCTAAGAGGATAAAGAGTTAAGGTAGAAATGTTTAATTTAAGAAACATGCCTTTTCTTACGTTATCAATATTTAAATACACCGATATGTTCATGAAAATTAAAATAAAGGTACCAATCTGGTGGCCTAACTGTTTAGAGCGTCTGCCTTGGATGCAGGAAGTTGCGGGTTCGAACTTCGAAAGCCGGTCAAGTTATGCCATAGACTTGTAGAAACAAAAAACATGGTAATAGTAGCTGCCTCGCCTTGCGCTCAGCCTTAAGAGATTTATTTAGGACTGGTCGGCCTGGTGTCAGGATAATGTGACTTAGTAGGACATAATGTCAAATGTCAGAGGCACGATGCCCCATTGCTAGATATCACTCTAAACTGTCCCCACCTCCCGCAGACATCGTAGCGTTATGACTCAAATTCTTAAAGCTACTTTAATCCCCCATAAAAGGTCAATCTTGCCATGTTTAGATGGTTGTCGGTTTGATCCCTATTTTAATTTAGCAGTAAAATAAATGGGCTAGGGGTAGTGGTTCAAGGAGTAACTTCGATTGCTGGCAAGAGAACACTGGTATCATTTTAACACTATTACAATCTTTGCAGAAATATCCTAATTTGAGTTAGTCTCATCATAGCTGACATTTATTTTGATACAGTTCATGCAGTAATGAAATCAAATAAAATTTATTTGTAAAGTTATGAATATTAGTTTGCTGTACATAAAAGTTCCACGTGCAGTTCTGGACATTTTTTCTATCTGAGAATTAAAGCATTAAATGTAATTTTGCATCCACATTTCTCGTATGCTTCTTATACACTAGAAGGCTGCACTTATTGCACTGCATCTCTATAATCATTAGTCCTTTTGGGAATCTTAGACAGTAGGATTGAGTGAAATATCAATTGGAACTAAAACAAATGTTGTTTGGAGGATGTGGCAAAGTTTGGATGCTGTTCTCAGCCAAAAATTCTATAAAGACTGCTGATTTATTCAAAGCAAATTATTTTTAATTTTGACGGCAGGCATTCCGTTTTCTTTAAAACTAGATCATCTATCCATCAATACATACTAGAAGCGGAAAGGGAACGTGACACCATTTTCAAACTATATACCCGTGTCGTGTACACTATTGGTTTTATTTTTGTGTATATTAGAACATAACTTTGTTCTGCATCCCAAGGCTAAAAGAAGGTTCAAACTGCTCAAATGAGGAATACAAGTTTAATACATAGGACGTTATAGCATCCTATGATGGACTGTATGCATATAAAACGACACGATTACGTTGAACGAGCAGTGCGCGCGCACACACACACACACACACACACACACATTTTATTTTGTTTTATTTCCTTGCATGCTGTTGCAAAGTATCATTGCATGTTGGACGTGCCCTTGCCTAAAACTGAATTCATTTCTGCTTGACTCAAATTTGAAATTTTTATTTTATTTATTGTAAATGACTAACACATAGCTAAATTATTCTCTGTGTATGTGGGTTTCAAATCGGTATTAATCAATACAAGAAATAAATATGTGTATTTGGGTCTACGTTTTGGAATTTCCTCGGTGTATTCCAGGTTGTGGTTATTGTTTTGTAAATATCAGGATTATTGAAGAAGGTTTTCTTCTTTAGGTAATTTTGTTTTATACAAAATGCTAATTGTGACCTGAGGTCAAGTAAAGAACTACAAAAGTGTTCTGATAAAAAATTTTGGATGGAGAAATTAATTGGAATTTCTACATTTGATTCAACAAATGACTGTTGGCACATCAACAAACTAGGAGCTATAACAAACACATCATCTCCTTGAAGTCTTTGAAGCGATACAAATGAAAACTTGTTAAGCATTATTATGGCTTTTTTGGAATAAACAATCGATATACGTATAATGTTTACACGTAATATAACAGTTAAAGCTATTTTATTGTAAGTGGAGAGCGACAGACGATGATGAAATGATAAAAGTTTTATCTAAAACCGTATATTAGAGTATTTAAATTTTAAGTGCGTTTAATTTTAAAATAATTATTTAAACAATTTAAACAATTTAGGTTAGTTATTCTGACTTCAAATAAGCCAGACACCTTCAAGAAAACCAGAAACATAAGTTGATCCTGGCTTTAATCCGTATACATTCCATTTATAAAATTTAAATTTTCGTTCAAAATATAGTTTTATAAATTTAAATGTTAATTTAAATTTCTGTTAATATTTAACTCATCCATATTTACATTTCAAAGAAATGTTTAGATGGAACGTATATTGTATTACAATTTACATTTTTATTGCATTGAAAAATTCCTCTAAGCAAATGTACTTAGTTTCTTATGAATACTGGGCCCAACCTGCACCCTGTGTAACAACAGCACAAAACTTTCTGACAGTTGTCACACAACTTGTTTGCTATTAAATTCAAAAAGACTTTGTGTGTGTAAAGTTATATATGAGCGACGTCCATAAAATTGTCCATTAGTAATT
This sequence comes from Potamilus streckersoni, assembly GCA_016746295.1. Lineage (NCBI taxonomy): Eukaryota > Metazoa > Mollusca > Bivalvia > Unionida > Unionidae > Potamilus > Potamilus streckersoni. Next base: position 395,057 of record JAEAOA010000993.1, on the reverse strand, counting down.
TGGCTGATTAGTATTTTGGTCACAATTGTTACTTCCGGTTCAGTGGCTATGAATGTAGCCCGAATCTTTTTTAGAGTTTTTCCTCTCATTAAGTAGGTGATACGATAGTTGTTTTGTTTTGTTGTCTATTTTGGGGGTATTTATTTAAAGGCAATTGTCTATTCTTGAGAAATTTCAGCATTATGGTTAGGTTGGCTGTTTGTATTTTTGATTGCCCTTGTGACAAAAAAGTAATCTGTCGCAGAGATCAAAGTCTCAGAAATCACAGTAATTGAACGAATAAAAACTGTTTCCTCACTCTGTCTTAATTTATCCAGTTACCAAGCTTTGTTGATGGCATGTATTTGAGGTAAGGATCACTTCTGTTGATTTGGTCCAAGATTAATTCCAATTTGTGAATTTGCAAAAAATAAGGTGAAAGCAAGTGAAATTATAGAAAGGAAGCGAATTGTTGAATGAGCGAACGAATAAGTAAATGCACCAGAAGAGAACTAAGTTGGATAATTGCTACAAATCTGAAATTACTTAGAGGAAAATTGCTGGGTCGACATGCGGCTGTGCCTGTTAGATTCGAATGTTTAATCCAATAACGTAATTTACAACATCATGATGTGTTAAGAGACATATTGTAATATGGTTTTAACAAAATATGAGCTTCTGAACCTAATAAACATATCATTCATGACAGTATATAACTACTTGTATGTTACTGGCTAATGTACCTGTAGTTTTTCTGGGTATATATATATATATATATATATATATATATATATATATATATATATATATATATATATATATATATATGACAGTATATTATATATTATATATATACATATATATATACATATATATATATATATATATACATATATATATATATATATATATATATATATATATATATATATATAAAATATATATACATATATATATATACATATATATATATATATATATATATATATATATATATATATATATAAAATATATAATATACTGTCATATATATTTCTTCATTATACCAAAGTGCGTCAAAGTGACTAGCAAATTTGGACAGGTGTGCTTATGGGGAACAAAATAATTACTAGATCGATAAATAGGTGTGAACTTAAAAAATGGGTACGATTGCATACAAACTGACTTTTAAATAGATTGTGTTACTGTAATGTCAATCGTTTGATTGTAGTACAAGATCGCTGATCACGCCACGTAAACTAATCATCCTTTCAATGTAACATATAAATCACAAAATTAAAATAACTAAGAAGGCACTTCACAATTATGCCTGTGCTTAACAGAATTCTGTTTGAAACAAGAGACCTAAGTTGGCCTAAGATTGATAATATATGTAGCACCTGCCTAATATTCGATTTCGGGCATAATTATATCAGCTTGGTTCAATTCTGTTAAACAGCTTTTTAAAATAGTTTAAAAGGTTTTCTGTAATTATTTGGACTGCTTTCACATTCGATGACAAATTGTGTGTACAAACTGAAAAGCCCATTATGCCAGGCTGTATTGTATCCAAGTTAGTCAGTTTCAAAGGAACTATTGTAGCTATCTGTCATTACATGTTTTACTCTTTTCGTAAATGGGAGCCTTGCATAATATGTGCTCTGTATCATTAAAGTGTATATTAATTTGGTAATGTGGGTGCATTTACTAGTCTTAAATTAAATAATAAGTATTGATCTGAAATGTAATACAAAGTTTAACCAAAATCAATGCAATCCTGATTAATGCATGCTTTGCAAGAAACTTCAGACAAAAATAATTGATCTCAATAAACGTGGCCAGGTACTAAACTGGGTCAGCGAAGGAGGACGTAGTAGTAGTTTTTTAGGGAGTTTATGGCCTAGTAACCCTCAAAAACGTCCAAACAAGTACAACAACGTATTTTTGCCATCCCTTGGAGAACAATCTCAGGATATATCTAAAACGAAGGTTGTATTAGGGATGACAAATATGTACTGTCGTATGAACTGTACTTGCTTGGAAGTGTTTTCGGGTACCGATCCAAAATACCGCTTAACTAATACTACTGACATATCACTTTTTGTTGTAATTGTTAGACAAAATTTTATATATAAAATATCGTTACATATCGTACAACGTTTTCACCTATCGTTAATGCCGAAACGGTAGATATTATAAATATTTCATTATTGTGATGGTAAAGACAAAACTTCATTTTTCCACTTGCTTATTAACGACGTTCAAGTAAATCTTTCATCGATAATGTATTATGCGGATATTTTCTGTTAGAAAAAAAATACTTTTGACCGATCAAGATCAATGTTAGGTTTAGTATATTTTTGTTGACTGATCGGATCATGGAAATCATTCAACCTTTTCGATAATTCTTTCCTTAATTGCTCAAGATATCTGAAATAGTGGTTGCCATCAAATCTGACAAGCGAAATGTCTAATTTATTGAACTTACCTAAACATATTCTGGAAGTTTCTTGTTAATTTCAACTGTCAACTGTTTACCGACAATTACTGATGTATGTTATTATTAATTTTTTAAACATTATTTCTAACATTATTTCGCATTTTTTACAAAATTTCATATTTGATTTTAGACAAAATGTGCTTGATATTTAACATAAAATTTCAAATTTGATTTATACTTAATCAGATAAAATGATATCAAGAACATCACATTTCCTTGTGTGATAATGACCGAGCGCAAGTGTGTCGACGCCATTATAACAATATCGCTTGTCATCAAAATTTGACTGATCTCATTTAACAAAAACATAAGTTTCAAGTTTGTGATGATTTGTTCGAATCGCCCTTGCTCTAACAAAACTAACATTTCCATCACGTGCGTATTTTTAATCGTCGAATTTCAATTGTGATTTAAAGTAACCGCTTAATAAACATTTTGCGGTTTTTGTTAGTTTGTTATTGACTAGTCGAACCGCGTAAATTTTACTCCGCAATCCAACAAAGCCATCTAATATAATAAAGTTTTTTTGTTTTCTTATTTATCTATTACTTTTTTATTCGAGTTATTATGAAATCCATTATCGCGACGATAATCTGACAAATCAACAGTTGTTGGTTGTTATATATTTCCTGATAAACATCATCACATTGTTTTAAATAAACAAATGAGTCAGTGTTGAGAAATGATAACTTTTTTGGTGGCCACTGCGACTTGACAAAATTATACTGAAAATCATACTATAGCCATTTTAATAACTCTAACAGCAGAGCCAACAGAAATTGGCTTATATTTTTCTTCGCTGTACCGCGACAAGATTTTCATTAAAGATGTTCACACTGACAAACTCATGGTCGGAAACGAGTTTGTTTCGGCGATTAATATCGTTGACAATTTCACTATTAACGTGCCTTCTAATATTTTCCACTGTCTTACCAAGGACAGAATTGTTTATTAACTTACAGCAATTTTTCTTAAAAATCAGTTGTTGCTATTTCTTGCCAGGTAGTATTAGAGTCAATATAACCTCGCATTCACGGCGAATTATAGCATTTGAATACGCGATGAACTTTCCTTAACACGAGAGTAGCATCTACTGCTTGTTTTAATTTTTTAATGCAAAATATAAATTCGCTTGTCAAGTAGATTTGGAACAAGCATAATTACCATTGATTTTTTTTTCTATACGCGCCAATGACTGTTGTTCTTGTGATAACAAACTATAATGGATAATCCTAATCTCTGCGCAAAAAGGATAACCGTTGTGTAAATCGTGTAATGCAATAGGATAATCCAAGTCAACTTCGACAAAATATTAAGTATCGTCTGATATCTGTTTCTCCGTTTTCTTTAGAAATTGTTCAGGAGATAGCCAGTGAAATTCGCCAAACAGCATTGGTTCTGACATTGCACACCCATACAACTTATTTACCATAAAAAAGATAATGATAATAGGTCTCATGTTTTATCATATCTAACTTTAATATACTTGTTGTTAACAATCGCATATTTTTTGTTATTACTGATATTCCACCACAGATTTCTCGCTCGATAAAATCAAACATGTCCACGTCGGTCAGTAATTCCAACTTTACAGAATTTCGACAGAGCGTCCCACCTAAGGATGAGAGCAGAATGATTCGAACACGGATCTAGTCCATAATTGTTATAGTTGAACTTTGGAATACATCTGCTAGCAAAAGAACATCTGTTTTAAAGTACAAATCATGATAATTGCCAAATGTTTTACACTCAAACTTTGTTCCAAATATCAAGTGCGTATTTGTATTCGTCATCTGATATATATTCTTTTTTAATTACTTACTTTGATCTTGTACAAAAGTTTCTTCATGCTTACTCCAATAATCTAGACAGTCGTAAAGAAATACTCATTTTTCTTGTTAATAAACTTGCTTTATCACTGATATGCTCGACGAGGTTATTAAATTCACTGCAACCCCGAACAAGCTCGAAAATACTATAAACTACAGACTATTGTCAAAATCTTAGATTGCCAAATGAGACCGACATATACGTTATTCATGTACTTCCGAACAGTATTGAGTTTGATATCGTCAGAACAACCATGCAAACAACGATAACAGAAATAGTTTTGTTCTTTATAATTGTTATACTGCTTGCCAAGCCCGTTAAAGTTTTTGATCCAAAACATAATGATTTTTACAAAACATGATTTTTATAAAACAGCAGGTTTATTGTTAATGGTGTTGCAGCTGCATAAATATATATCTCAGATATACTTGGCCATAATTGTTAAGTCCAAACAATTACCAAATATTATTCTACTGCTAAAATTTTGGTGATTTTCCGCAACAAGAAAGTCAATACCAGAAAATGAAACAAAAAAGATATGGTCGACATGTTTGTCAACACCATTCACATTTTTTCCTGCTGGAAATAACGCAGAGAGCATCCCCAATATGAAATATTTATCAGAATTTTTAACGTTCATACAATTTTTTTTTTTTTTATTTACTGCGGCAGGGTAGTATTCGGGCTACCGCGTAATACACTGCATTCATAATATGAAGCAGAATTTCCGAAATCATCTTAAATTTCAAAATTAAAACAGTTGCAGTATATTCACAAATTTTATTCTAAATTTAATGATAAATCTCCTCGGCGAGCAAGGCAGGTTGGTTCTGGGGAGAGCTTGCTTCGATGAAAGTATCAGCAATTTCCGCTTCGGACTTTTTTTGGTGATATTTAGCTCTACTATGATCTTCAAACCTTTGGCTGTAGCAGTTGAAACAAATTTGTTGGAGTAAATTTTTTCTAGCATGCTTTGGTTTTCAAATTGATATATATTGTCCAATCCAGTAATAAAGTAGTTGCAATTGTCGTTGGAGTTCTGATCAGGCTCTTTTCGCAATATTGCGCAATTTTAACATCTTATCTACTATGTTTTACAAATCTCTAATTGATTTGTCATAATACGTAGAATGAGAGACATACAAAGTATATGAATTTCAAACACGATGATATGACAAGCGAAAATAAACAAGAATAATATCACATTTACCAAAACTACGACACGTACGCGGGGAAAATGCTAGGATCATTGATTGATATTAGGAGCAAAATTCCGTTTGGTAGACAGACACCAGCTGGTTTTAATATTAGCGAAAAGTCAGAAGGTGATACCGAGTAAACTGAAATGTTCAAAAAATATTTCCTTTACTCGCTATTTTGTGGGATATTCCTGAAAGACAACGAGTTTACCGTGTTAATGTTTCAGTAATTTATGACAACATTGCAAATCTTAGTTTCTAAGACGAATGCCTTCCACATCCTATGTTTGATCTTTACGAAATAAATGATAGGGGAATAATCAGATATATTAAAACAAAGAAAGCATTGGGAAATATTGTTAATGGCGGGTATTTGCAGATTCGTGTTAGAGGAAGAAATACATATAAATTTTTTCGTTATTCTCCCACAGAATTGTTTACGAGGATTAGAGACTAATTATATCAACAGCATTTGTCTGTTATTTTATTGTTTTATTTTACTGTTTTCTCTGTTTTTGACCAAAAACTTACTAAAATTATCAAAAATCAAGAAATTAAACTAGAGAATCGCACGATGTTTCACCTAAAAACTATTTATTGTGCGTCTGAACTAACAGATCAAATAAAACAACATGTTTGCTTAGCTTGATCAAAAATAAGCGTGTGTTTTAATTCACAATAAATTTTGTTGTAGTCGCGGCAAAATACAAATATTATTCTCAACGGCAATATCATTGTAATTTGATTTTTTGGCAAACACTTTTCATTTGGTATATCCCTCGTTGTAATTTTATACCCGTCTTATAATTCCATTTACAAATGTGATCATTGCTGTAGCATTATCTTCAGCTCCTAGTGGAATATACCAATATTGTTGCATGCGCAAGTGAAAGAACATCAACAACTGCTATGCAACTATTGCTACAGTTCCAAGCGCAACAACATTAACACTTCGAAAATTTACAACCAAAATAAGATCAGCAGCAGCATCTGCTCCTGGCATAATGTTACCATAATATACAAAGTCTTTTATGATAGTTGTTCCAGTTGCAGTATCCTTAAACCACATTATGTTTGTTGCGACCGATCGCGAAAAATCTTCATTGAACAAGACAATATTAAGGATGGTACTTGCTACTGGCAAATGCATTGCAATATCTTCTACTGTCTGATTGGCCAGTTGATATCGCGCGTTTCTAAACAAGCTCCAGCATTTATTGACCAGTGCAACTTTTCTACCAGCTGCTATTTCAACATGTTGTTATTATTTTGCTACGTACTTCAAATACGGACTTGTGTGACAACACAAAAACATCTTCGTCTCTGGTATTAAATATGCGGCCGCCAACTTTATTTGGATCATGTGAATTTTCATCAAAATGTTCGACACACTCAAATTCAGTTGCGAAGTCGTCGGTATCAATTTCTTCTGTAAGATAAAGATAATTTGTAACTGATATTTGTATTCGTCATTGCCACACAAAATATTTCTAGAAAGCTGATTGATCGCTTTGCAGTCGGTTTTTACTAATTATCTTATTAGCTCTGCTCCACGCAGCGATAACAGTTTTTTAGTGTGGCTATCATTGCTTGTTTGCTATCTGCCGTTGTCACAATGGTTGAAATTACATGCGTTATTTTGGCTGGTGGATTCGGTTTTTCTTTTCTCTTGTCTGCGATCTTTGTCCGACCGCAATACCTACCGCAGATGTGGCTCCAGTTGCAAAAGCTTTTGATGTATCAATTACAATAGGTGCATCTTGATGTGCGATTTCTGGTATATTTTTAACTAATTTTGAGAATATATTTGAAAAAAATCCCAAGAATTGTATTTGATAAATATTTCTTTGTTTCATTGTTTTATTTAACTGTGTAGTACGAAATTAATTTGGGCTTTCATTGAGCGCTGCATAAGTGTAGGTAGCAGGTCACAATTCATTGGCGTAGCTTGTTGAGGGCAGGGGGAACAGTTATACCCGGGCGCCATGTGCCAGGGGCACCAAAATGAGGAAAATACAACTAAAGTTTTATAGCTAATTGCCATTCTATTATTGTGTTGTTTTCATGAATAATGCTTGTAGAATTACTTGAAGGATTATCTCAGATGCACTCGAAGGGGGCGCCAAATTCATGTTTTGCCCCCGTTCGCTGAGTACCCTCGCTACAACACTGTCACAGTTTCATTGTCTGGATCAAGCAGATATCAAGACTGATATCAGTTGTATGTTTATACTTGATATTTGAGTTTCAACATTAATTGGATAGTATATTACTTGCCGAGAACAGACCTGCATTAAAGATCATAGAAGAACGTCTGGAGAGAAACTATATTGACTGCCACGTGGAACATAACAATATAACGTGAACAATAATCAGATTCTTATTTACTTGTGTCATATTTTCCTGAGCATCGCCATCGTAAGATATTGTTTGTTCTTCAACGCTTTCATATTGCCGTTTAATAAATCCCAATGCCGCCCGATCCTTGTTTTACGTGAAAAGTAGTCAATTTAAAGATTATTTTATCATTTTAACGTGATTCTAACACGTATCGTGTTAAAGTCTGGTATCATTTCAAACTTGTATACGACGACGCCATTTTTGTAATTCTTTTATTGTTTTGTTTAAGTATGCTGACTTATACTCGTCCTGTTGTATTTTGAACGATCCAAGCGCCTGGGTTAAATGTAAAATCATCATTGATGTCTGTTTATACGATGGCTATTCAATGTCAGAAAAATTTGCGCTGTCATTTGTGATTTGTGAAGAGTCAAGTAATAATGTTGTTGACATCATCTTTATTTATCATTGGTAATATAAAACCATGTTGACCAATAAAACTATTACCGTTACGCAAAATTGATAGAGTAAATCCTGATGTAAAATTTCGCATTTAGTTTGGGTCAATAACCCGTTTGCACGAAGATGATCAAGCATGTCTACAATTTCATTGTCAATTTCCACGCTGTCATTTCCTGCTTCTTTTGATGATATCAACAGCATTAATCATTCAACCTTTTCGCCTGTTAATCTCGCGCGATATCCACGTTTATCTGCTACCCTCTGATTGTCAGGACTTTTGTCAGTGTTTTCAATTTGTTTCTGTGAGCTGTAAAGCCTTTCACATCACCTAGTATATTTTGAATAACTCTAATGTAAAGATCAGCGATAATACCCTACCGATATTCTTTATACAACTTATCTTTTCATACCTTTGATTTAATTTCACCATCTTTATATATATTTTCAATAGATATTTGTGTTGAACGATCCATTAACTGATTATAACCATTTTGTTCTACTCTGTTAATTTAATAAACAAAGATATTAGTATTATACTCAATTTCAAACATATTGTACTCGTTGCCTTTAATCATATCGTAAATTGTTCTGGTCCATACTTTTTATTATTCGCTGATGTTTTGTTTCTCTAAACTCCTCATTCCTTCCAATTTTTTCGTCATCGATTCTTTATATTTTTGTTGATAAGGTAAAGTCGGTTTAAGATGCTGAGGTTAAAAAACATCGACACGATGACGGGCAAATTAACGTGGTTAAACAACTCAAAAGTAACTGGACTATCAATAAACTCACCACCGGCTGATGATACCAATGATGTCAATTATGCACAACTAAAAGGCGCAATAACACCATACTTGCATTTGTCTGGTGGAAAAATGATGGAGATTTAGATATGGGCAGTAAGTTATAAATATAAATCAGTATAGATATGGGCGGTTATATATATATATATATATATATATATATATATATATATATATATATATATATATATATATATATATATATATATATATATATATATATATATATATATATATATATATTAGGGCATAACCGGATTGTATGAACTTCCGATTAATTGGAGTCAGACAAGGCAAGACAGACCGACTTCAGTTAGACCGAAAGATTTAAATTTATTTAAATATTTTAATGCGCATGGGCATGACGCAAGCTGTTTAATATATAATAAAGAAATTTAATAATCAAACTTTATAACTTCCAAGTTCTTTGCAAAAAACAGTAGTATCTCCGTTTTATTTTTCAGCGGACATGCTCGTTCGTTTGTCGCTGCAAATAGCACTTGCAGTGCTAAAACTTCTTTCACTATCGAAGCTAGAGGGCGGTATTGAACAAAAACGTTGATCGAACACTGCCAGAAGCAGAAACGCTTTTTCTCGGGATTTCCAGTATCTAACTGGGTCTGTTGGTGGTGAAGTTCTCAGCTAGATACAAATCCAATTCGCGCTGGCATTTGAATTCAGATGATAGGGATGCAGACGCGAGATTTTGGTCGGATGTGCTAGATGCAAATAACGCATGGTAATAGGCATTTCCGATTAATCGAATCGTATCTGGAATCGGAAAAATTTCATGCTCAAAATCTGGAATCGGAAATCAGTAGAAAAATGCTATATTTATTTATTTATTTATTTATTTATTTATTTATTTATTTATTTATTTATATTGACTATAGATATGGGCGGTAAGTTAATATCCACAATATATCTATAATATACACAACTTGACAATAGAGTGCTGGCAAACGATGGTTAGCTGACCAATGTCAAATTCGTCAAGTTTCTAGCTGATCTTGCAAATGATAATTTTTGCAAGTTACTTGATTCTGTTGTTGGCACTACAACTTGTACTATTTCATGGAATAAAATAATAAAAATAAACTCCCAAATGATCGATATCAACCCATGTGTCGGAAGATTGATGTGTTAAAGCAATGTTACAAGTTTTATCATAAAAAAAAAACTTTGGTGTGTAAAAAGATGCTACAAATACTATAGCAGAATCTTGTGGGCGATATCGTGTTTATCTTTGTTAATGGCTGGCTCTGTTATAATGTCATTCTGTGCATGCTTAAATCCGTTTTGTTGATAACATCCTCAGTTGGTGTAATTACATCAACTGCTTGTAAAGAATTGAGCCTCGATTTGAGACCAAAATAAAGTGCGTGTAAAACAGCAAACATTATTTACAAAGATTTACTTCATGAAATATGATCTTATTTGCACGGCTGTATGTAAGTAGAAAATTTAATACGTGAATGTCATATCATAGACAGTATGTTAACTAATATTCTCCCGATGAGAACCAATCGTAATCAACAAACATATCAGGTGGAATTAATTAGTGATTGTAAACTTAACATTGATAACGGAATGTAAATTTGTCAAAACACTAGAAATATTATTGTCAAAAAAATATCAATCATATAGTCGATTAATAGCATTGGATAAGTAGTCTAATCACTTAGTATTTCATCATCTTCGTAGGCAAACAACCATATCGAAATGTATTTATTTGATATTTGATAATTAACATTTTAATACAATCACTTATTATAGCATTGATTATCCAAGTATATATCAAAGCTGAATATTAATTGAATCAAATCTTTAAAAAATCTATTTGTCAGATGAAACCCAGCATTTTTTTTAACGTTTTATTAAAATCCATATTCTTTAAGATAGAACTCAGATCAAGTATAAATATTATCTAAACTTAATAAATAATCAATCCGCACTTTTGTCTAAACTTTATAATTAATCAGTCCGATGAATGACATTTAATTAGTAGTAGTAACGTAAAAGGAATTTCTAGATAGGTACCATAAAAATTCCAAACAATTACAATTCGTACGATAGTCACAAATTTCTGACTCCTAATACAACCTTGGTTTTAATTATATTCTGAGATAGTTGTCCTGGAGTGTCTACAAGACGTCATTGTACTTGTTTAGACGTTTCTTTTAGGGTTACTGAACCAGAAAAACCCCTAAACTGACGTTGAGTCTAATCTTAAAAATATAAAGCTGTGCGATATTTTCTCAACATAGACAGCTTTAATTTGTGACATGAATACATGCGACATTTAATCCAGTTTTAGTAGATCGCACCGTTAAAATGACCTCTTCCAAAAATGTTCACATATAATGATGCAAATACAGAGAATAATTGCCATTTACAGGTATCTATAATCATATTCTAAAATATGACACCCTTTTACTGAAAAAGTCCCTGCTGAACGCACTCGTGGTATTTATGACTTATGCTATATAATCTAATTCTGTGCAGTTATTTTTGAAGATATTTAAAGCTTATTTATTTTTTCACAGTGAAGTTGGTATTTAAAGGCGGATTGGCATGTATATCTAATTTATATTGTATGTTTGACTTACGTCCATGATTGAGGGTAGAGTTCTGGCCTACATGACTATTGTTACGTATATATGATTAAATTGCTTGTGTGAACGTTTCAAAATTGTATCGGATTCGGGATTCTTTTTCAGTAATGAGATATTCTTTTTACAAAATTTGTTGATTTAAGACGAAGAAGTATTACGTGAAAATTTTTTGTTCGTCTCGGGCTGGTAGAGTGCAACAGGAAGTTAAAATGATCGGTCAGTATCAGGAGCATACTTTCTTTGCATGATCACTATGTGTAAACAGCGTTTTTATGATTGGTTCTTAAGTGGGGAAAAATTGGTCTACGTCCTCAAACTAGTGTAGTAAAAGACCACATGACCAATCTTGCGAGACTTGAAATGTGGTTTCGGAGTATGTATTAAATACGCGTTTCTAATAATTTTTTGGACAGAGTAATTCTAACATCTTGAAGGAACAGGGTGTATTATTTTATTTGTCAGATTATTTGTTCTTCGTCTGATTTTTGGATTTAACAATTTATTCCCCTAGAAACTCAACAAGTTGACATGTTTATAAAAATTTTGAAAGATATTCCTGTAAATTTATTCTGGAATTATTCAGACACAAAGACTGTGATTCAAGTGAGGAATTTGTGATATTCGTACATTGGAATACATCTGACGTCATCGCCTTCCATATTTGCAAGTCGTCGGGACTCAAACCTGGATTCTAATAGGACTATTTAGTGACATGACTTTTGTTATCATTCTTAGAATAAAATTTTGGATTATGTTCAAAAACTGTAAGTCATATTAACCAATTTTTATATAATAAAAAAAAAGTTGTTTTGTTAAAATATATAAAGCTTGTTGTCTTTCAACGTTTTCTTTCTTAATGACTACAAGCTCATGTCACGTAACAATATTGTAAATTTTAAGATGTTTTCTTGAAGTTTAAGTCTTGTGACCTTAGAAGATTCTTGAACCGAACTTATATACATTTTCATGTTATTTTCCATTCAAATGACTGAGGGTTTTTTAGAACATGTTACTGCGACATAGGTGGAAATGTGTATAATGAGGTTCAATATCAGCCTGTGGAATCATTTTTAAATGTGTTTAGCTACAATTGGAAAGGAATTATTTCAATTATTCGTTGGAATTACAAATTGCTCATTATCATTTTAGACTAAAACGCTAATTTGGGATTATTGAGGCTTCATTCAAAACGTTTGATTTGTACGTCTTTGATAACTAGATTCACGTTCTTACTATTTAAATAAGCACTCTAATCTGTATTGGACGTTTCAATCACAAAGCACTAATAGATAAGCAATTTTTGACTACCTTCACAATCATCAAACACTGTCTAAATTCAAATCTTTGACCACTCTTTTACTACACTTCTCTATCATAATGGAACAACAATACTGGGTCACACCTCACAATTATATACGCACCTCAAATACATAAAACGGTTTTGGAATTATAGTCTTTGACCATAATTTGCAAACTAGAATCGTCGATGGAATAGCAGTATTTGACCAGATATCACAGTAAGAAAAGCACTATTGGAATGACAATCTTTCACCAGACTTTATGATCATGAATCACTGTTGGAATAGCAATCTTTGAACAAGCTTCACAATCAAAAAGGTAGTGTTAATAGCCACTCATGTCCACAGGTCATAATCAAATGTAAAGTTGGAATTGTAATATCTGTCCACAATTTAGTCACATAGCACTGATGGAGTAATGATGTTTGCCCATACTCGATAATTAAAAATCACGGTAACAGAACAATCAATGACAAATCGCAATCATAAACTCATTTGGAATGATAATTCTCAGCCAAGCTTCAAAAAGAAAAAGCACCTTTGGAAGAACATTCCTTGATCATATTTCAGAATCAAATGAACTTGTGGAATTACAATCGTTGGCCACCCACAATCATAAACACATACGGATTTTTTTTTTTAAAAAAAATGACATACTTGACATGATATTCCGCTTGGGTTTGCATGATCAATAGATGATTTCCTGCATTAATTAGATTTACGTTGCTCACACCTATGTACTACTTTTGCAGTTCTCCTCCGTTCAAAGTCTGCAGTTTCAGTATGATTGGGTCTGGCCCAGATAGAATGATTATATGTGAAATATTGCCATGATCCGTGGTTGATGTTGAAAGTATTTCATAGATGACAAGAGGAAATCACTGAAGCATTTCTTTGTAAGTATAAAATCAGTTGAAAATAACATAAAGTAAACTTAAAAAGGTGATGAAAATAATGCTGTAAAAGGTAAAAGCGGAAAACACTTATTAAATGTTTACAAGAATTTTTAAAAGCCAAGTTAGGAAACATTAAAAATATTTTTATTATTTTATAGGTAAAGCAAACGTAAAAAATTTACAGCTACAACGGAACCTACTAACATACGTACCAAAACCTCAAATAATGTATCTGACTGAAGCACTATTGAGTAAGTTTAATAAAGCTTTTAGCAACACATTGCAAACGAAACTAACAATATAATTAAAACTATAAACCACTCAGAGATAGTTTCAACTTTTCATCATCGACATCATCATCAATCCTTTATCCCACTGTTCTCTACTGCTCTTTGGGATTTTTCTTATGCACCTTCGCACTGTACCTTACAAGATTGTTTTAGCCAGTCCAGATGATCTTGAGACATGACCGTACCACTTCAGTTTGCGCATTTCACAGTGGTATAGAGGTCTTCATAGGATCCCATGACTCGTTGGAATCTGTTGTGGACTTCTTCGTTGGTTACATGGTCACTGTATGTGATGCCCAAGATCTTACGGTAGCATTTCATTTCGAATGTTTGAATCCTTCTTTGTAGATCTAATGTGAGCGTCCTTGCTTCTCAAGTATACAGAAAGATGGATAAGACAATCGAGCGTATCATCCTTATTTTAAACTTTAACAGCACGTTAAAGCATGACACTGAAGAGAAGAGACTATTTAATTTAGAATAGATATCCTGACTGACATCGACATGGTAGTAATAACAATTGTTGTTCAAATTTCTTTGAATTAGATTTAAATTGATATTGATAATGTAATATCACAGGGGATATTACTGGGAAAAATAATTACTTTTTATGTGTTTGATATGAATATGACGACCTCAGAGTTGTAATCTTAGGCTAAAGTAGAGTAATGAAATTAGTAATGATTCAGGAGATGAAACAGTACAAATGTGTCAAAAAACATGAAACCATTACTGTGGTTGTTGTTTTACGAAAAAAACGTTTTTAGTTTTATTCACAATTTCTTTTTTATCTGATGTAGTCAGAGCAGTAACTAAGGGACTTCTGATATCTCCATCCGGGTAGTAATTATAGGACTTCTAACCAC